>JAJEJO010000304.1:320087-343000 GCA_020662805.1 Glaucomys volans | reverse complement strand
AATTTTTTTTTTTTTTTTTTTTGCCTATTGCTATGATCTTCAAAAAATATAAAATTAAATTTACAAAAAACTGGAAGACCAAAGGATAAGCAGTCTGGTATTTGCTTCAGTGTCCAGCACTATCATAATGATTTCTAGCATAAAAGCAAAAAGTTCATGGATCTCAAGTATCTTCAATAACTGCCAGAATAGCTTGTAACTACTGTCCTTGCTTCTTTGAGAGATACCTTTCCCAATATTTGTGATTTAGCTCCAAAAAGTCATCTAATTTTGCTATTTCCTTGAGGTACTGAGTTAATTTTAAAAGTTCTTTGTCCTTATCTCGATTTAGATGTGCTTTCATAAAAGGCCTTATCTTTAGTCCATTTTGTGGGTTCATTAGAAAATTTCTTCCTATATCATCAAACATAATGGTGTTCTTTTTGCTGTAAAACTCAGAAAACTTTCCCCATATAACACCAAGAGGCTTTACATCTATCAATCCTCTCCTTGGAGTATGCACCGTTATCATAGCAGCACTGTCCAACATGAAGGTGATCTTGTAATTTGCATTTGTGCTCACACCTAGCTCTTTCATTTTAGCTTCAATCCACTTCATATTTGTTGCAGACCAAATAACAATGTCATAATCTTCATATGCAGATGTTAGAAATTCATGAAGATATGGCCTCATTAATTCTACACCAGTCTCTGCACAAGACCTATGGTCAAATAATGTATAATCAACATCTAGTACCAGAAGCTTTTTTCCTTCCCTGGGAGGATTCAATATTTCCACTTTGTATTCTTTTACTCTGCGAGAAATTTTCAGTAGGTTTTCTTCTCTATTTTCTACTTCAACAACTTCATCTTCAATATCAAAGTCATTGACAACATCATCATTATCAGGAGGTGGACCTAAGACATCTTCCAAGCTCTCCTCAGGAGTTCCCATCATCATGATTTTAGTATTTGGTTTCAGTTTGAGAGCTCCAAGCTTAACATCATTTTCTGCAGGTTTGCCTTTAACTTTGAGTCCAAGTAACTTTTGGCGTTCTGGCAGCACTCCTGTAAGGGTCTTGAGAAACTGTTTGAGATCTAACACAGTATCATCTTCTGAAAGTGTGGTCACTGAATATTCCTGTCCACCCCATTTTACAATGATAGGGAGAGCCATTCTTAAAGCATATGAGGAGGTGAGCTTTCCTTCAGGAAAAAACAGCTGGAGCGCGGCGGACCCTGCTGCAGAGGACGCTGACACCGTCCACCAGGGAACCAAAGGCGACCGGAAGTGAAGGGCCTATTCATTTTAAATGTCTGTGTGAAGAGTCTTCTCCTCAGAAGAAAGAGTAAATCCAGACTTTAGCTCCTCAGTGAGGATGTCACTGGGATTCCCTGATTCTTCCTGAAGTTCTGCTTCCTCTGAACCCTCACTGATTTTCTTAGTGTACCCGAGAACTTTACCTTCTAGAATAGAAGTAGAAATACAAGGCACCGTGTCCTGAGTTCCACTTCCTGTACCTTTGGCAGAGATAACTGTTCAATCATGGCACTCTTTCCTACACAGATTGTAAAAGCCTCAAAGTTTTTCTAAATACCTTCTTCTAGGAAACCCACTATTAAGCCAAAGTGACAACTGAGTTGACAACAATTTGATATCCCTATTTTTTGTTCTCTACCACCTTGATCAACTTGTCCTGATCCCTTGCCTTTTGTATTTCTCTGCCACTCTCTCCTTGAAAGAATACTTCCAGTATGGAGAGACTATCAATGCTTTTCTTTTTAAAAAAATGAAATCACTTACAAAAACCATAAAGGTTGCAGCATTCTTTTTCCATCATCCATCATGGAACATTTTAGACTAAAACTGGCCAAATGTTGAAATAGAAAAAATAGAGTTTCCAAATTCTCTTTCACAAAATATTCTACAATATGCATACATTGTTTTAAAATCTTTTGAGAAAACTCTCATCTATATTGCTTAAAGGCTAGTTGGTACCTTTAGATAGAGATGTCAGGCAACAAAAAGAAGAGGAAGAGTTGAGATATGGACTACAGGAATGAAACCTGAGATGGTCAGCCTGGGTTTGGGAAGAAAGTTAAGTGCATCCATCATTTCAGCCAAGTTCACCTACCAGGTGAAAATAATCACCACCTTCTATTTTTTTCAGAGGGTGGGACCAGAGATTGAACTTGGGCACTCTACCACTGAGCCCCAGTCCCAGACCTATTTTGTATTTTATTTAGAGACAAGGTCTCACTGAGTTGCTTAGTGCCTCACTTTTGCTGAGGCTGGCTTTGAACTCTAGATCCTGATGCCTCAGCCTCCTAAACCATTGGGATTATAGGCATGTGCCCCCACACCCAGCACCTCCTTCTTATATTTTGAAAAGCAACAATAACTTATGAGTATTCTTCTGAAAAATGTTCAGGCACAAAATTTGTAAACTCAATATTTTGTTTTGCTCTTACTGATTCTGAAGTTCAACAACTAATGTCAGTGACTTCTAGCAAATAAAAGAATGTTTAGAGCCATAGGAAACCGAAAAAACAAATCAGGGGCTGGGAATGTGGCTAAGTGGTAGAGCATTGGCCTTGCCATATGAGGCTCTGGGTTCAGTATCACAAAGCAGTAAGAAAAACAAAATTGTACTGCCTCTGATTGCTTTTAGTTCCTGGGTTTTAATGCAGTGGGCACATACCACCTAAGAAGACTTTTTCTTAGGAAAGGTTAGAAAACTATACAGGTAGCAGCTTAATCTTTGTCAAAGTTACAGTCCTTTTCAGTGTTACTTCAATCTACATAAAGTAATGATGAAAAGTGTTCAACGCCCTCAAAACTCAATCTCAAACAAAATGACCAGTAATTGAAAAAACAAAGGTAATTGGCCATGAATGATGGAAGAAATTTCACTGAGGATCTTACTGACTGAAAAAGGTTCAATAACTCTAAAGCACTGGAAATATTTTAAGCACCACAAGCCTTAATATGAGTCTATTGGCAAGGAAAATTTAAAAGAGTTCTTGATAGTATAGCATCATGCAGAGATTTGGCTATACTCTATAATTTCTCAAATGGACTGCGTTTTGACAAACTGACCATCAATCCTCCCCTTATCTACCAGCCACTTCATGCTCATTAAATGACACCGGCATTGCTTTTCTTAACACAAATGTCCAGTTTACCAAACATGCTAGACTCTGCAGGAACAAAAGGAAACATTATTTTCTTCCAACTATTGCTTTCAATCATATCAGATTCATTCATTTAACCAATATTTATTGCAAACCTACTATGTGTCAAGTACTATTTTAAGGCACTTAGGGTATGCAAGTGAAAACAAACTAAACAAAACAGACAAAATAATCTTACCCCTTCTGGAGTTTAATTTTTATGGGGAGATACACGACAAATAAATAATAGATTTTTTTTTTCTGCCTCTGAACTTGCCCAGATTCCATAGGGTTTCTACTTTTTTTCATGCATCCAAAATGCCAGCTACAAAATTCCACTCTATCTAACACTACAGTGTATTTCATATTCAAACCATGTCTCCTTCATCTTCTTCAACTGAAGGCTGCCCACATGAGGGGACCTGAGGAGAGCTGGGGCAAGAGCTCTTCCTTCTATCTCCTGTTCTCCCTTTGCTCCATGGCCTCCACTATGGCTTCTGATTCCCTCCAACTACAAGTTATTCTAAGGTCAAGTTATTCTAAGCACTCTCTTAAAATACTCAACTCCCTGTAGCAGGGCAAAGAGTCACTTAAGAGTTTTTACAACCCCATAGATATCTATATGATGTAAGGTGCCAATCTCTCCTTCAGCCCTGAATCTCACTCTGAATACATAGTTATCTTTTGGGTTCCTCTTTGCTCAGCTTGAAATTGGATAAAAGCACACGATTCGCCTAATGGGAGTAAGATGCCACCATTCTACTCTTGGGCCTATATTTTTCTTTTACAAAGAATTCTTCATTCTCTAATTAGTCTCACAACATTAAACTGGAGGAAGGTATGGGGTAAGTGTCAAAGAACCATTTTTGCTATCAATTAGGAGGGCTCTTGCAATGATGTAGTACATTGCTGTTAAGTAGAAATATTCAAGCCATGTACAAAGTTTAATTTAGCTGGTAACAAGGTTTAAAAGAAATCAAAAAAGTTGGAGGTGTAGCCCAGTAGTAGAACACTTGCCTACCAAGTGCAGGACTCTGCATACAATTCCCAGTACCACCAAAAAATGACAAAATAAAAAAATACACAGTGAAATTAATTATGACAATACATTCTATTTAACTGAATTCACTCAACAACATCTTATTTCAATGTAAAATCAACAACAACAAAACATTAAGGAGATTTTTCACATTCTTTTTTGTAATGCGACATCTTGAAATCTGTTGCGTACTGAACACTTGCAGCATATTTCACTTCAACGTGCCACATTTCAGGTGCATAGTCATGTCACATGCCTAATGCCTAACGTAATGGGCACGCAGTGCCGTTCTCCCTTGAAAATGGGGTAACAGTCGATTTATTGTCATTCTTGCCTTGCCTGAAGCTCTGAGACAAAGGCAAGAGTCACTTTAACATCCTGACCATATATAAGTCTTTCTTGCCTATGACATCATCCTGTCTGTCACTTCTACTCACTCTGGATCTCCCCCATCCCCATTCCTTTTCCACCTCTTCCTCCACTTTCTCTTCTTCCACCTTAGCCTCTTCTTCCTTCTCCACTTCCTCCTTCCCTTTTTCCTCCTCTTCCTTCCCTTCTTCTTCCTCCTCCTTCTCCACCTGCACTACCTTTGACTCTTCATCCTTCTCTTCCTTCTCCATCACTTCCCCGCCTTCTCCTCTTTCCCCTTCCTTTTCTCCTCCTTATCCCCCTCTTCCTTCCTCTTACCCCATCTCTAATTTTCTTATATTGATCTCTGTTGTTGACATAACAAGTACTGGAGTCCTAGTCATGAAAACAATGTATGGAAATACAGTGGCTGGGAAAGAAACCAATAGGTCCTCAAAGAGGCCTTCTTGCCCTTGATTTCCTTCTTTTTTTCCTTTCCTTTTCACTCTTTTCTAAAACATTTGATATGTTAAATTATAATCTCATGTAAAATAATGCCAACTTTCAGTGTGGACATTGAAAGGAAAGAAAAGGAAAAAATAAACTTCTTAAAGCTGTCCTAAAATTTCATTTCCTGTCCTAAAATTTTATTACAGTGCTCCAACTGTTTCAGAAAGGGAGTTGGCACTATGGGATGTACACACTAAAGATGAGACTAATGATTTCTTTCAGGCTAGTGAATTTTCCAAGTTCTCTTGTTATATTTTTGGTTGAAATGAGCAGTTAGGTTTAATGAGACATAATTAGAGAACAACCAAACAAAAAACATAAAGCTGGGATTGGAAGAAAATACATCTAGCAACATCCCTGTATAAAAATAATATGGTTTTTCCTTATTTGATTTTTTTATTTGTATTTGGAATCCTTTCCTCCTTATTTTTCATGTAAATTATGACACCCCTAAACTTCAAATGAAAGGACATTTGAATTACATTTCTCTGTGTGGGTATTGTGCCTTAAATAAATAAAGTTATTGAGTATGTTCAGAAAAAAGTTATTGACTATAGTTGGAGGGTTAAACATTGGAGAGTAAATACCTAGACCTTCAAAGACCAAGTGTTTTTAAAATATGTCTTTTAGTTGTGCATGGACACAATACCTTTATTTCATTTATTTATTTTTATGCAGTGCTGAGGATCAAACCTACTGCCTCACACATGCTAGCTAAGTGTTCTACCACTGAGCAACAACCCCAGACCCCCAAATCCGAGTTTTGACAGGAATTTAAATTACCTGCAGCCAGATCACTAATAAGATCGCCAATATCCTAAAGGAAATGATATTAGAAATATCTGAGATGATGTCTGCTCTCTGAATAAGGGAAGATATCAGCTTTAAAATGAAATATAAAACTTAGGTCTTATCCTGTTTTGAATTATAAAGATCTCATTTGCTTTTCTGTAAGTAAAGTAACAGCAAAATACCCAATTAGGGCAATTATCTTCTGCCGATATACATTTTTCTTAGCAATTTAAATTTGATTCAGGCTTAAAATTGTTTCTATTCAACAACTGTTTATGACTGGATGAGGTGAAGTTTGAGCTGTTAGTGTAGTGAATTCCATATTCACTCACATAATATTACAACAAATTCTCAGAAACTCTTCAATATTAAAATGCCTTGGATAGAGAATACATTATTTAATCATTAAATAGTATACTAATGAATCCTTATTAAACCTTCCAGTAAACATTGTATTGACATCTAGTGGCTATGGAGGCTGATAACAGATAGACTATGCTGAAAGCACATGGCTTAATATGTTTTCCGCTTAAAATTCTCCAAAATAAAAAAAGGGGGCAAAGTATATGAAAAATACTGAATTGTAAAATGTCTTTGTACTGATATGTTAAATGTCATGAATGGATTTGAGATGATATGAAGGAAGAATTATATTACATGAAATATACAGGAAACCATGAAATATACAGAAAACATTCTAATCTGGGTGTGATGGGGCACACTTATACTTTCAGCTACTCAGGAGGCCCAGGCAGAAGAATGGAAAATCCAAGGCCAGCCTCAGCAATTTAGTAAGACCCTGTCCTGTATCAAAATAGAAAATAAAAAGTGATGGGGATATAGTTCAATGGTAGAATGCTTATCTAGCATACAGGAGACTCCCCTGATTTGATCACAGGACCCAAAGTAAAAGCAAAAACACAAAACCCAGGTACTTAGTGATAGGTTTACTGAGATATGTAAATAATAATAATGTCACCACCATTTACAGACTTCCTCCTCTGTTCTAGGCCAACAATGTGCTTAAAAGATCTTATCTCATTTAGACCTTAAAAATACCCTTCAAATATGATAATGTTTACCCCTTTGCTCTTACCAATGAGGAAACAGACTATAAGGGGTTAAATTATTTGTTGAAGTTTACCCAACTAGCAAAACTGCAGTCAGAACTTGAAACTAGATCTGTCCAAATCTCAAGTACAAAGTCAGATAAACCACTCCTCTTTTACAAATATGCTAACAGTTCTCTGTATGTTAATGCCACCATTTAAAATTAGTAAAAAAAAAAAAAAATCATATTAATCATTTCAACTCCCATTTTAAAAACTCTGCAACAACGAATCTTCCATTTCCATTCTTGAGCTGTTATTCTCTTTGCAAGTTAATTTTAACTTGTGTCTATATCCCAGGACCTGACACTCATAATCCTGTGACACATACATTTAGTAGTTCAGAAAAACAGCACACCCACAAAGAAAATAGAGTGCTCTCACTCATGTGTATTTTTACAGCTTAAAAAAAAAAAAAACAAAACTTTTTTGTGTATTTCTTTTCCTGTGAAAGACATATTTGAAAAGTTGTTAAAGAAAAGTGCTAAGGAAAGAAGCAAATTTGGGGCCCGGGGTGTAGTTCAGTGGTAGAGGGCTTGCATAGCATGACTGAGGACCTGGGTTCCAATCTCCAGCACCATTTAAAAAACAACCAAGATTAGAAGAGGAAGTTGAGAAAAGACAAGAAGGTGATTTGGCAAAGGAGGATGTCGGATATGAAAGAGGGTTGGAAACAAGAAAGGGAAGAGGGACAATTGGGGACTGGGAGCAGTGGGGTGGGGGTAGAATCTGATAAGGGCAATGATGAGTGTGGGGCGGGACAGAAACAGGTATAAGGATGCATTTCACTAAGCTTAGTTCATGTAGGAACATGACCTTGAGGTGGAAAGCAAAAAGAGAGCCATTCTTTTTACTATTGTTCAAGTAAGTGCACAATTCACATAATCAGAGAATAAAGCACAGACACAGATGTATGTAACTCAGTCCTATTTCTTCCTTCCTGGCTTTTTGGAGGATTCTGGCTCAATATGAGGTGTGTGCATCTGGATGAAATGAGGTGAGGAAAGAAATAGAACAGGCATAAGGAACAAATGTGTTTCTAGCAAGAACTCTAGAGAGGCTGTGGTCATCCGTGCTGTGAAATCTCACCCGCTTCCCGCATGCATCCCTTTGGTGGGGATCCTTCACTAAGTATTTCTAGCAACACAGAGACCAACTGTCATCCAGATCTGTAATTCCAGGTTAGTGTGCCACTGAAGGCTCCTTTGGGAAAAGAGACTAAGGAGAAGAATTGCATAAGATGTGCTTAAGAAACACACTGATGAGGTGTTCATAATCAGCAAGGGCAATGACAAGAACTCTGACAGTAGCATTTTTATATAGAAAAGCAATAAGGTCTTCTGAACAGCAGAAAACTAGAGTCTGAAACAGAGAAGTCTACTATAATGGGATTAAAAATTCACTAAGGATCTTAACTTAGCTCTTGGATGAAGATTGAAGAGAGGAATGGAGCCTGCCAATGGGTTTTTGGATAAAGAAAGGAAATAGGTAACATGGAAAAGGAAACTTCTTCATGCTTAAACTGGTGTTAAGATACCAAAGATGGCTAATAATAGGAAATTGAATAAGAGCTGAAAATTCAGAGGGATAACAGTTGATCTGTAGTAATTTAGGGTATAAAAGGGAAAATAAGAAAGTTGAGAGCAGATGAGAGATTGTCGTCCAGTTTAAAGGAAACACTGGGTACGTTGATATACTTAGAAAAGATTGCAGAACAAGGAGTCATGAACTTGAAATCAAGAGCAAGGGAAGCACTTTTTTTCTGCTATGTGTAACAGAGGGTATTGGCGTCTCTTCAGATCAATTTAGAGAAAATGGAGGCACAATTTACAACAATTTCTCAAATTTTGCTGCATATTAGAATCTCCTGGAGATTATAAAAATTTCTTGACAGCTAGCTTGTACCTACATCAAGAAATCAGAATGTGTGAACTGAGAGTCAAGCCTTAGAATTTTTTTTCTTTTACTTTGGTACTGGGAATTGAACCCAGGGAACTATATCCCCAGCTCTTTTTTAAATTTTAAATTCTTAGGGTCTCACTAAGTTGCTGAGGCCAGCCTCAAACTTACAATCCTCCTGCCTCAGCCTCCTGAGATGCTGGAATTACAGGTGTACACCAGTATGCCCAGAGAAATTTTAAAAGATTCCCAGGTGATTTCAATTGCAAACAAAAATCTGAGAAACACTGATAGAGGATACTTTGAAATTTTGGAGGGAAATTGAAGAGCAGGTGGAGGGTGGATAGGTTAGAAACAAAACAAAAGAAAAGAAGACAAAAAAGAAATCATCCTGTGATGTGGGAGATGGGGCTTATTAATGATTTACATAAATCCTAACAATAGCCATTCCCTGGACTGTATTTGTTTTCCTGACCCCTGACTTCCACTGAGGCTCCCTCACCGATTATTTTCGTTATTGTGATGAATTGGATTTTCTCTTGCCATCTCAGTGTATTAACATACTGAGCACACAAATTACCGGACTTTGTATGTCAATTGAAAAACGAAAAATGCTAGGTTGATGAAAACTTGGCATAAATTAGTCACAACATATTCAAAAATGCAGCCTGAATGCTGAGCTGCACACAGGATATGCATAAAAATCTGATGTGGTGATTATTTCATGCCCAGAGTATTGGATTTATGGTATCATCCTTTAAATATTAACAACTTATGGGTATCAGAAATGCTTCCATTCAAATTTCGGAGGTGACTTCAAATAACACATCTTGCTTTGCTTTGGTTTTGCTTTTAAAAAACAGAGCTAATGTTCAGTGCTGTCACAGAAAACTTCTTTTCCCAGAAGAAGTGAAATTGTATTTAAAGATCCTGGCAAAAGATGGTGTGCATTTTATTTTTGTTCTTTGATTAGGCTTGTTTAATTCTGCATTATCTGCCTTTGCTTTGATGCTAAACAAGATTAAATTTTCAAATGTAGTTTGCTAAATTTATAATGTGAATTTAAAACAAAATTACTTATAAGAAACCAACATCAGCACCTAGGGACAAAGCTGAGCTATTAGCATAATTTACACCAGTGAAGATATTCCACCCTAATTATTTGTGGCCAATTATCAATTACTGGTCAATGCTAGAATCATTCACTATAATTATTTCCCCAAGGTATCTCCCTGGATATAATGGAGAGTTTTATTCTCTTTCTTTAGAAAAACAATACTTTTTTTTTACAAGATTTTCACTCTATGAGAAAAATCAAATTTAAACCTTTACTACAGAGAATTTCTCTGAGATTTTAAATCTTTGTATCTTAAATATCTAAAACAACAGGCTGAAAATATCCATGGTTGACATGAGAAATTTCTAGAAAAGAACATCTCAAATCTTCCTATTTCATCTGTATAATTTTTCATTAATTTCAATTCTGAAAAAGTTTTTGAACTTGAAAAGATTAATTTACACTAAAGTTCACATTTTTAACATTAATTCTTTTCCTTACATATATAGTTCCCTTCTATTAAAATCAATCTCAAAGCCTGCAAACACCAACCTTACATTTGAATTCCTAATGACTCCTCCTATTGTCTCATTTCTGTTTGAACCTGTCAATCAATAGTGAAAAGTGCTAATCACTCCCAGAAACCCCAATCTTGCTCACAAAAGTACCAGTCACTGAAAAAAATAATACCGATTGGTCATGGATGGGCAGGAAATCTCAGTAGGCATCTATGAGCACAATGGAATTTATTAAGTCCATTTTGCTCAAGTCCAGCACTCCCTGCATGCAAGGGGGTGGAACCCTAATTTCAAAGTCATTCAAAATCAGCCAAGGTAACTTATATTTATTAGCGAGGCTCTGACTAAAGCGCTGGGAAGTTTCTCAGTTCGTGCTATGGCTTTTGATAATAGCAGCAGCACTATTTTTATTTTTCATTTTTCTTCCTTTCTTTCTAAAGATAAGGAAGAGGGTTGGTGGCATCTTTGAAATTCTTAATTGGTCCATGTTCTTTTTCAGCTCATAATTTTCAAACTTCATTTCTTTTAAGTAACTAAACATCCCCAAGGAAAATATTGCCTATTCATTCTCCCTATGCAGCAGTGACTCTTCCCAAACCCATGGTTACATTTATTACTGAAAAACAGTTACAATGTGTGTATCCAGCATGGCCCATAAAGTACCATAGCCTCTAGTCATAGAAGGGGATGAAGTTCAGCAGTCTTATTGTCCACATTATGCACAACCCCAACTTTCTTACAGTTCCCCCTCTTTTTTCCTTTGTAACTCCTGCTTATTTACCTTCTTAGAGGGGGCAGCTGCAGAGGGCTGGTGTGAAGGAAGAGGAAGACAGTACTATCTTTAAAGAATCAACAGTAATTACCTTGTAGAAATCTCTGGAGTGATCGATTACCTCTCTGGTTTATAAGAACAGGACTGGGAATACACAATAATTGATTTCTATTACTTATGTGTATTTTCCTTTTAACTTTTTGAAGAAGCAACGTAGTTTAATTGACATTAATTTCAGATTACGTATTTTTATGACTTCTGGAGTTGCCTGGAATTAAAATGAACAGAGTTGCTAGCCCCATGAGCCATATTATCAGTGGAAAACAGAAAGATTTGTGTGTGTATATGTGTGTGTGTGTGTGTGTGAGTGAAAGAGATTATGTTTTATGGCATAGCACACTTTGTACCTATTACTGAATTGCTTTTGACTTTTAATGTAGGTAGTTGTTAGGTTTAGACTGATTAAAAGGAACTTCAGGGTTTATCCCAATGTGAAACCAAAAAATGACCACAGCACAATTTGGCATAGGCACAACGGAGGTGAAACTTTTTCTGTGCAAGTGAGACCATCAAGTGCAGGACAGCTGCATGGGTGGGTCAAGCTAGGCATCATCAGGCATTGGAGTTGTGTTGTCCCTGCTGTGATGTTACGGTCTAGTCAAGTTCCTAGGAAATTGTGAGGAACTGGATTTATGTGACCTACACCTTCAACTTATACTTTTTTTATATCATGAAAATCAGACATGTTTTGGAATAACTGTATTCCATTCACTGACTGAGAAATTGAGGCATATATTGCTATACAATGCATTCAGAGCAAAAAACAACAACAACAACAAATTAAATTAAAAGAAGACCTTGCAACTGGCATCAGCCGGGCCCTTGGGTTATATAATAGGTTACCATTAGAAAAAAAAAAATAGAGAGATGGTGTGCTCAGAGGCATCACATTTCCTGACTTCTTACAGATTACTTCTGAAATATTTCTCTGACACTTCACACATTCGATACACTATACATCCCTCAATTATGCACATTTCACATTGTCTGATTGGTTAATTGGTCATTTCCCCCTCTCTGAAAGGATTCTCTGTTTTAAAATTTTAATTTCCGTCACTTTACCAAGGGTCTGGCACATTAGAAGTAACAGAAAAAGTGTGTGAAATAAGTTTCTAATTATGAAACCTTGAAGGATTGATTGTATCATTCAGGCGAATGCTTAGATTTCCATGTTTTGATTGTTTGGACAAAAGTGATCACGATATCGTTTATTCTTTGAACTTTAAACAAAGCAAGAGTACAAAATAACAAAAGATAGCAGAACTAAACAATGAACAACACTTCTCTGATTTCAATGATACAGGGTATTATAGATGCCCATAGTGGGACTTTAAACTTGCTATTGGTTGGTGCACTGACTCTGTGGGATCTAGAATAGTTTCCTGGTTTTATTAATATTTTATATTATGATTTCAATTAAAAAATCTACTAGCTAGCAAGAATCATGTTATTGCCACTTGCAGCTTAAAAGATAACATTTTTTCTGAATGGAAAACTTTTAAAATCCTGCTTCTAAATGTGGAACAAAATAATTTAATATTTTGGCAGGGTATTAAAAATATAAGTGGATTTCTATCATGTGATTTATATATTGTCTTGGAGATAGAAAATCACGTCAAATATACAAAACACTAAGTAATTTTTGATGTCTAAATCATATATTTTCCTAAAAACAATATAGCGCGTTCTCAAAATTCAAATCTAAAGATCTAAAGTCAGTAAATTCTCAATGAGTTGACGTGACTGAATGGTTTTCTGTTGAAAGAATTATTGCTTTTATGTTGTGTAAAATATTTGTAACTAGAGGAGATCAGATTGCAGTTATTTGAAGCTGTCACCTTAATAGTGAATGATTTCACCAACAATACAGTGAATCTAAACAATGTAACTGAAATACGTGACCAACAACATCAGGGTACCACTTGGACAATGCCACCAATAGCATGAGTGACACTTGATGTCAGAGCAGTAGGCGACTGGGACATAGTGGTCTTGTGCTTTGTCAACTATTCCTTTTTCTTTTCTTTTCTTCTTTCTCTCCCTGGTGGCTATTTGTCATTCTCCGAAGACTAGACTTCCCTTCCCCTGGACCTTTTTGAACTCTGCTGTCTTTGAACATCATGGATATTGCAAAAGAAACTATTTACTAGGCAGTAATTATATGCCACCCCTCATGTAAAGGTAAATGATAATGAGGTATGTGCAAAGAATAGGCAGCCCTGTCAAAGGGAAAAAGAGCGGCTTTTAAAACTGAGAGCCATACAAAACGCCTTATAGACTTGTTCTGGAGTAACTGTATCAATTAACCACGCTAAAAGCTCTAACTCAGATGGGCACTGCACACAGCATGTCTACCAGTGTTTTATTATCAAGTCCATTATGATGAGTTCTTGTCCTAGACAAAGGGAGAACAGAAAAAGAATTCAGGCTGACAAATTAGACTTGAAATCAGTTTCATTTACATAACGACTGGAAGTTCATTAATAACAGAGTTTTAATTATTCATGCTCTTGTTTCACTAGATACAGCAGTTTTCCCCCTGCTGTGCGGGATGTCTGGATTAGCTAAAATGAACCTTAGCAAACTGATAGGCTGCCCAGAAACTCCGAGAGGCTTTTCTCCTTTCACACTGCTAGAGATGGGTGGGGGTGGGGGCACTGCCTGTGTGTACAAATTGGGGACGGATAATGAGAAGTAGGGAGAGGAAGAGGAAGGCACTGAATAGGGAGAAAGGACGCTGCCTGGCACCACTTGTTTGGGTGTATATTACATGTTTGCCAAAAAGAAAGAAGCAGGGAATGCAACTGTTGTGCAATTTGTACTCTATGGAAACTTCCACCTAAGATGTTGGCACTTTAAATATCAATCATTTCAGATTTCCCAATGGGGCATACTAACATGATTCTGTGTATGTATGGAATTCTTTGTGTGCATTTGGGGAAAAAGGAAGCAAGAAAGAAAAAAAAAAAAGAGGAAAAGAAACATAGCTACTCTTGCATTTACCTGGACAAACCTGAGAAACAGGTTTACAGTAGGCTTTAATGCAGTTTTCTTTTAATGTGAGCAGAAGTGATATTTTCGTTCTTGCTAGTATTAAATAACAGCACTAAGGATACTTTCCTGCAAAGAACTTCAACTGTCGTCACAAAAATCAGTCTTCTAATTCAGCCTCCACCCCACCTTGTGAAGTGAGTAGTTGAGGTCCGATCACCCAGGGGTTATTGCATTTCTGGTCTGTGTATTATAATAATTTCGGTAACTACCTCACTAAAGAGAATCCGGGACAAATAAAACAAGACCAAATTGTTTCCCACACCTTTCCAGCTCAGCACAGTGGGGAAAGAGGCCAGGGGAAAACCTCTTTCGATTTGAAACCAGACAACAGCTGCAGCACTGGTTTTCCAGGGCTGTCTTTGGAACAGCTTTGGAACAAAAGTTCTCAGTTTGGGGGAACCAGCATCTAAAACAAATATGAGAAATGCTTTGAAGAAAAAAATCTTAGCAAGGAGAAATCACATATAACAAGAGCTGACCAAGTACTGAACACTTTCTCTACGTTCTCCTGCTTGGTTTAAACTTCACAAAAGTTATTATATCCATTTTACTGAGAATAAATTGAACCCCAGAGACATCAATGGTGTAGCTGGTGTAGGAGGGAGAAATCCAACCCAGTCTGTCTGATGCAATGCTCTCCCTCCAACTGCACATTCAAAGACAGTAACAACCTATTTGTTTTCAATGAAGTTTATACAACTTGTTTTATTTTTCTATCTTAATTTTCTTTACCCTAACACTGATAAATGGCTTTTGACAAAATAAATGCAACAACCTCTTTATCCCCCAGAATATGGATTCTTTTCTTAGCTCTTGACTGACCAGGAAGTCATAAAAGCCTAGTGTTTAAACAATGATATACTTGGAAGCCCTCAGGAGCAACATGCTGATGTGAACAAGGACTAAGTAACTGAATAATTGAGTAAAAATTAGACAGTCTACTTTACCCGATAACATTATGTCAAATGCCACATTTGTAGATCATGTAGGAAAAAAATGAATTTCCAGCATCTGCCGTCTCTCATTAATTTGAGTTTTCATTTATGTATGCATTTGTCTACCTACATACTGTGAAGGATAATCACAGACAATAAAACTAACTTTCCCTTCTTCTCTCTTCCTTTCTCCTTTTTTTAATTCGAGGTGCTGGGGATTGAATTGAGAGCCTTGTGCATGCTAAGCAAGCACTCAACCACTGAGCTCCACCCAGCCCCCTTTTATTTTTATTATTATTTTTATTCTGTAGATTAACTCTTCTTTTGTGTTTAGAAGAATCCATGTTTATTGGCTACTTTAAACTTTTATGTTTCCTTCCATTTCTTCACTCAACTGGGTTTCCCTGCCTCCACACCACACTCTCACTTCCTCGGCTACATCAGAGAACGTAACATATTTACAATATTTCATCTTTTTATCTCTCTGAAGTACATATAGATATTAAAGTACAAAGAGATTGCATGATATGCCTAAGGGGGAAGAAAGTATTTTGAAAGATTAAACAAGATCCTTTACTAGTGAGCTATCCAAGCAACGTGTTAGAATTGAGTATAAAATATAATAAATGGACATAAATTAGCATGATGTAAAAGTCAGAATCAGTGCAGGTAGATGAGGTATTATTGACACTCTGCAACATCTCGAAAATTGCCTTAGTCAGTCTGAAAATTCAGCTGAAAAGAACACTTATGTCTATTACCATGATTTACTACAACAATATTATGTTCACAGAAAAGATCATGAATATTAAACCTTTTAAAGACTAAAACTAAGACAAAAAGATTTTACTGTTCATTGGGTAATGTATTTGTTCTGCTTTAAAAGCACATTTGGTTCTATTTTCTGAACTCCTTTTCTCCTTTAAAAACTTAGCAATACTGCCAAAGGACAAAGAAATAAATGGAAGGTTGCGTCAACAAAAGGAGAGGGAGGAGACATCTGGATTGTCACACGTCTGCTTGAGCACTGCTGTTGCTTCCTGGACTGACAGAAAATGTACACCTGACTGAGGTAAGAAAGAGCATCTTGGAGCAAGGAAAATGCTAGCAATTTTGCAGGAAAGATTGAGGCCGTGGAATGTTCTTACAGTCTGCGTTGTTACATGTCTCTAGCCTGGTTAGGAGCAGCATTCAGAGGCAATTTGGTAAAAGTCAGAAAATTCAAAATTTCTTGTCCTGTTTCTGACTATTTCATTCCTTATTGATAAAATAAAAGGAATGACTCTTCAACCCCTCGGCAACATATTCAATCTGTGAGGAAACATTGCGTTACACCTTTGTGTGCGTGTGTTGTGGGAGGAATGCTGAAAATTGAACCCAGGCCCTTGCACATTCTAGGCAAGTACTAGACCACTGAGCTATATCCCCAAGCCTTAATATAACTTCTGCAAGGTGTGCTAGTTAAGCTTCTGACTGTATGTCTGATGCGGGACATGGAGAATTTAATTTGAAATTTTCAAGAAAATCTTAGGAAATATATAATATAACCTATCAAATGTATGCATTGGGAATTGCATTTTTTAAGGTAAAAATGTGCAATTTTTGCTAGGTGTGATGGTGCACACCTGGAATCCCAGCTACTTGGGCAGCTGAGTCAGTGGATCACAAGTTTGGCAAGTTGCATGGGCAACTTGTTGAGACTCTGTCTCAAAACAAAACAAAACAAAAAAAGGGCTGGAGATTCATTTCAAGGTAAAGCATCCCTGAGTTCAACCCCTACCTCCAGAAGGAAAGAAAAAAAACAGCCAAACAAACAATGACAAAAATCTATAATTTTTGGCTGGGGATATAGCTCAGGTGGTAGAGTGCTTGCCTTGCAAACATAAGACCCTGGGTTCAATCCCCGGCACCGCCAAAAAAAAAAAAAAAAAAAAAAATCTACAATTTTTGCTTTAACTTTGAAAATGAAAAAATTTATGAATTTTTCCTAGGATGGCTGAAGTACCTCAGCTTTTGTAAATTTTTTATTGTTGTATTTGTAAAGACATTTTTTTTTCTTTTAGTGATGGAAATTGAACCCAGGGTAATGCTAGGCAAACACTTTACCACTGAGCTATCCACCCAGTCTCTGTATCTGTGAATTTTTATTTAAAAAAAAAAAAAAAATGGTTTGTTTCATTATGTGGTATGAAGTATAATTGACACAAAATAACATTCTGGAATCATCAATCCAATAACTGATCTTTATTTTAAGCACAATACATATTCTTAAAAAAAATTATTAACATAGGCCAGGTCTGGTGGCAAATGCCTGTAATCCCAGGGATTCTGGAGGCTGGGGCAGGAGGACTTCAAGTTCAAGGGTTGACAACCTGTCTCAAAATAAAATAAAAAGGACAGGGGTGTGGCTCAGTGGTGCTCTGTTGCTGGGTCCAATACCCAGTACCACACACACAAAAAATTATTAATATAAAACACTTATGCAGGGGGCTGGAGTTGTGGCTCAATGGTAGAACACTTGCCTAACATGTGTGAGGCCCTGGGTTCAATTCTCAGCATCACATAAAAAATAAATTAATTAATTAAGTAAAGGTTAAATTCATTAAAAAAAAAACATATATGCAACAAAAGTAGACAAGTGGGATGATATCAAACTACAAAGCTTCTGCAGAGTAAAAGAAACAACTGCTTAGAGTGAAAAGGCAGCCCAAACACACAAATGATCACCAGTACATGAAGATGCTCATCAGGGAAATGCAAATCGAGACCCGAATGAGATGTGACCTTACACCTCTTAGTCTGGCTGTTATCAAAATTAATGAAAGACAAGAGTTGGCAAGGATGTGGAGCATTTGAAACCCTTTCACATTGTTGGAGGAAAGCAAAATAGTGTAGCTGCCCTGGGCAACAGTATGAGGGTTTTTCTAAAAAAATAGAACCACCATGTGACCCAGTAATCCCATCACTGGGCATTTATAGAAATGAATTAAAATCAGGACAACAAAGAGATATTTATATTCTGTGTTCATTGCAGCTTTATTTGCAACAGCCAAGATGAGGAACAACCTAAAATGTCCGTAGACAGATGAATGGATAAAGAAAATGTGGTATGTATCACACAATGGAATATTATTGTGCTTTCAAAAAAGAATTTCTCCAATATGTGTAATATATGAACCTTGAGGACTTTATGTTGAATAAGTCAGTCACAGAAGGACAAATATTGCATGATTCCACTTAGATAAGGTATCTAAAGTAGTCACACTCAGAAAAGTAGAGACAGAATGATGGCTACCAGCCAGAGGAGATGGGGAGGAAGAAACAGAGAGTTGCTAATCAATAGGTATAAGGTTTCCGTTAAGCAAGATGAATAAATCCTAGACATGTTATACAACATTGTGGATATATAATTGTCACTTAAAAATATTTTAAGAAAGTAGACTCATGGTAAGTAATCTTAACACAATAATAAAAAAAATCTTACTAACCATTGGCAAATTGCTATTCTAGAGAATATTGCTATTTGCCAAATGGAACAGAAAGCCTACGTAGCAGATGTTATTGATTTTGTGTATTTTTGCAACATTGCCTAATTGCAGTTTTCTCATCTGTAAAATGAAGATGGTATTCTCATATTTGGTCTTTGAAAGAATTCAAGATAATACAAAAGAAAGCACCATGGTTGCCAAAACATGGCAGTTATTGTTATTATCTGACCAGAAGTTAGAATGCCAATTTTGTCAACTGGGCATTGAATTATAATTTGAGGTTATCTCAATCTATAGCAGCAAATTGAAAAGCACATGCAATTTTCTCTCAATGATGAGATCAATAATAATTCCAAAGGTGTCTCCCTTATGGAATGACATGGAGCCTCAATGTGGAGAGTGTACTAGGTACCAAGTTGAGACCAGAAAAGCAAAGCCTGAGAGTGAACGCTTTGAATAATAACAATAACAATAATAATAACAATGACAATAGCAATACTTTCATATTTCACTTCTGGGCCATTATATATACAAATAAATGTTTAAAAAATTCATTTGACTGGAAATGTCTATTAATTTTGTAGTTTTTGAAACTATCAAAGAGGAATTTAATACAAAATAAAAATTTAAAACGTTTTTGCTAGTGACATTCTACTATTTTCAAATATGTGATTTCTGGTCAACAATCAGATATTATTATTATTATTATTATTATTATTATTATTATTACTATTATTATTAGTACCAGAGATTGAACTCAGGGGCACTCCACCACTGAGCCACATCCCCAGCCCTTTTTTGTATTTTATTTAGAGACAGGGTCTCACTGAGTTGCTTAGGGCCTCGCTAAGTTGCTGAATCTGGCTTTGAACTCACAATCCTCCTGCCTCAGCCTCCCAAGTGCTGGGATTACAGGTGTGCGCCACCGCACCCGGCAACAATCAGATATTATTGATAGTATTATTGTTAATTTATGAGTCAAAACTTAATTCTTTGTCAATGGTAAAGAATAGACACTATTAAAAAAGGAAAGAGAAATTTTCAGAAAGAATAAAGCTGATTAGCACCAAATAGTGAACTTTTTCCTAGTATATTGAATGGATATTCAGTTTCTTCATGTAGAATTTTGAAGTTTTAAAAAGATTACATGCACAAAGCCCCATGTTCCTTCCCTATCCTCCCAAAATAAATAAAAACTGAAATTAATACTAATGTTCCATATTAATTTTTTATTCAGCAAAAGGGTTTCTTTTCTAGACTGAACCACAGAAACTTTCTGTAGTTTCTGTGCATATTAGAAAAAAAGTGAAAAGGCCAAGTTCAAGGAAAAAAGAAATTTCTCAATACTTGGAAGACTCTCTTCATTATGTTTCATAGTATTTCAATTTAGATAATTTTTGTCTCTTTTCATTTTATATATTCATAAACCTTGTCATTTATAATATCCAAAGAAGCCAGGCATGGTGGCATACACCTGTAATCCCAGTGGCCCAGGAGGCTGAAGCAGGGGAATTACAAGTTGAGGCCAGCCTCAGTAACTTAGTGAGACCCTGTTTCAAAATCAAATCAAAAAGGCTGGGGATGTAGCTCAGTGGCAAAATACCACCCCTGGGTTAAAAAAAAAAAAAAATGAAAGAGGGACTGGGGATGTAGCTCTGTGGTAAAGCACCCTGGATTCAATTCCCAGTACTCAAAAAATAAAATAGATAAAAGGGCAGGAAGAAAGCAAAGAAGGAAAAAAATAGAAGACAAGCAGAGCGAAGAGGTGGGATGACAAATTCTTTGATAAACTAGTAAAATCAGCAACTGCTTTGTGGGAAGTCATCTCAAAAGGCAGACATACAGTATGAAGTCAAACCATCTATAATGAAACTGCTCAAAAGTGCTTTGCTCCCCTAGGTTTGAAAAATGTGGTCTGTTGGAAAAGAGGATGAGCTGGAAATAGTATAAATGGAAATCTCATCAGCACATGGGTATTTATGACCAGATACATGGTCCCTAAATTCTGTCAAGCGAACAACTATGAAACAGAAATAATAACTTCAATGGAAAAAAGAATTTGTATAAGAATTTAGCCAGGTGCCACTACATTACGCCTGTAATCCCAGCAGCTCAGTGGGCTGAGGCAGGAGAATCACAAGTTCCAAGCCAGCTTCAGCAATTTATAGGATATAACTCAGTGGTTAAATGCCCCTGAGTTCAATCTCTGGTACAAAAAAAAAGAGAGAAAGAATTTGCTGTTTCTTTAAATATCACATCCTAGATAAATTGAAATTGAAATCCACACTTAAATTGTAATGTGACACTTTGAAGATGATCTTAGCAACACATTCTAACCCTGAGCCAGGGTGTGGTGGTGCACGCCTGTAATCCCAGCACTTGGGAGGCTGAGGCAGGAGGATAGTGAGTTCAAAGCCAGCCTCAGCAACTTAGTGAGGCCCTAAGCAACTCAGTGAGACCCTGTCTCTAACACTGAATGAATACATTACTTGCATAGGACTGACATAGTTATTATTCCTTTGTTTACGAGGTTATTATAATCTCAATTTAAAAATTAGAAACTGAAATTTGCAACTGTAATTTCTTGTGAATTACTTGAATTTTAAGATTCAAGAATCTAAATGCTAAATATCAAGAATTCACCATACCTTTTATAATATCTCACTGTGGCCATCCTTGATTCATCCTTTTTTATTTCCAGTCTTTCTAGAATCTTCACTCTAACTCCAAAATGTCTTTAAAATTCCAATAAAGAAAATGTGGTACATATACACAATGGAGATTTATTCAGCCATAAAGAAAAATGAAATTATGTCATTTTGCAGGAAAAGAATGAAACTTAAGACTATTATGTTAAGTGAAATAAGCCAAACTCAGAAGGTCAAAGGTCTTATGTTCTCTCTCATAGGTGGAAGCTAGAGAGGAGAAAGGAAAAGAAAGGTGGGGTTAGGGGGGTCTCATAAAAATCAAAGGGAGAGCAGTAGAGAAAAGGGGGCTGGGGAGAAGGAGGGGAGGGAAATAGGAGATAGTGGGGAATGTTACTGGCCAAATTACATTGTAAAATCATGTGCATGTACAAAATGTAGCAACAGATTCCACCATTATATACAACTATAATGAACCAATAAAAAATTTGTAAAAAATTTCCCAATTCTCCTTAGTGTTGGATACAATATCTATGATACGACTGACTCAGTGTGTCCATTTAGTTCTTAGTTCTAAACTTTGTCAAGTAACAGAATGTATACATTTTTTTATTGCTTCCCCTTTTCCAGCTTCTCTTACATGACTTCTTTAACTCCTACAGAGAGAAACAAAACCTTACACCAAGATCCCAAATTTATTTTTTAAAGTCATTTACACAAGCAGGATGTTCATTCTGAATTTCTGCAGAAGAATCTCATTATTATTAAGTTGGGAAATAATGGAACTGCAGGGTAGCACGTGCTATGGAATTATGAGGGTTTATCTTAGCCTGGGTTAGCTCCAAAATGTGTAAGTGTACCTGGCTTAGTGGAGCCAGAGGCTGCAGAGGGGAAAGCAAGGAGTATGCTATGCAGATAGTACTGGTGAAGAAATTGCTCTTGATATCTCAGTATTTGTTAGAGGACATTTTCAAGTTTGTAGTCCATTTATTCCAATGTTCTCACATGTTCTTACCAGGTGTTTTCCAACGAAGCACAAAACTTCCCCTCGATGACTCCAAGAGGAAAGCTTCAGGTAGGTTTAATGCAGAAGATTAAGACTGCATTAAGATTAAGTCTGAAATGTATTGCTACCAATTAGCCCTCTAGTATTTCTGTAAGCCTTGAATTTTTGATGCGATCAATGACACCAGTGGAGCCATCTTCTGTGGAGTGGTTATTAAAGATATAAAAATCAATACAAAGATGATACTTGGAAATCTATATCACAAGATAATGAATCACCATGAGAGCCGACTAAGAAGAATGTCAGCAAACCAAACAGAAGGTTTGTGCATAACAAAGTATTTCATGCCACTTGAATTTAAGTTAAATTTTGCATGAGCCAGGAGTCTTCAGGCTAAACTTGTGACACATTTGCATGACAAGATTTTAATAAGATTAAGACACAAGTCCAGCCAGGCAAAGGGAAAAGAATGAGAGAGAGGGAGAGAGAGAGAGAGAGAGAGAGAGAGAGAGAGAGAGAGAGAGAGAG
>JAJEJO010000304.1:303446-320077 GCA_020662805.1 Glaucomys volans | reverse complement strand
AGAGAGAGAGAGAGAGAGAGAGAGAGAGAGAGAGAGAGAGAGAGAGAATGAGAATTGAGATGTCAAGACAGCCAATAATGGCATGATTTAACTTTAACTAATGACAAAATAGCATCAAAACTTTCTCTGTCAGTAATCCTCATTCAATTTCTTTTAAATGAAACATTATTTGCCTGCACCTCAAGTCCGTAAGTACTGATTGTTATTGGAGCTGTGTATTGGAGTTTCACAGAATAGTTCAAATTTAATTTGAACTGGGGATTGATTTCGTTTCCTTCAAAGGAAGATTTTTTTTTCCTTCCAAAATTGAGCTAGTGCATGACTTTGCAAGTTCATTTTGGTTTTCTCCTTGACACAATTGTAAGTGACATGAGAACATTTATGTGTTTTGTCCTTTAGGGACATTACAATGCTGCTAATGATGCCACAGATGACTGGTAGCTACATTTTGCCTTTAGAAATATGGATTCCCTATAATTTCTTATTTGCTGCCAGGAAAAACAAAAGTCAGCAGGCCTGCCTGGTCACCAACCCACTAACCATTGTGTATTTAATAGATACAGAGGTTTATGCACGGGATTTCCCAATTTATTACTATGTAAATAAAGTTTTATGGATAGGGATTAGGAGAGGATGTGTTTTTGTATATGTTGGGTGGTGCAGAAGTCATAAATGTTTCTATTTCCTTCTTTCTCTAGGCACATATACGAGTCTCTCATTGGAACTCTTAAGTGACTGCCCTTATGGAGGGACATGCACATAATCACTGTGTATTAAGTCCTTAACAGCAGAGTCTGGTTCTTCATTAATCTGTAAACTCACTGATTTACAGAGCGATGCTATTGTTTTTCTTGGAGTTGTTTCATCTGCTTCTCACCCCGTGCCAGCAGAATTTCCAGAAAATGAAACAATGATTAGTTTATGCTATTGCATATTAAGTTTGGTTTTCTCTATACTTTCACTGCATGTTTCAAAGGTTGACTTAATCAGCTGTGAGTTGTTATGGAGTCAGTCAGGGTGGAATTCCCACAGATTTTTTTTTCTCCCAACGTATCATATAACAATAAGAGAGCTAGACACACCTTATGTAGTTTTAACAAGTCTTTGCAGTTTTGACTTAATTTGTTTCCCTCCCCTTTACCCCCTGAGGCTCCCAAAGCAAATGAACCATTCAGTAGCATAAAACAAGGGGAATTAGTTTAGACTTCAATAAAACACAGACTTCTTGCTGGCAATATCTGCCTGGATGCAGAATGTCTGTAGTGTAAAATACTGTGGTGTCTTGATTGTCCTGACAACTCATGATTGTCCTCTTGAACCCCCACTGTCTGGGGAACCTCAACTCTCTTACAGCTGTTCAGTTCTCATGCTCAGCCTCAATAGTGTTCAGACCTGAGCTTTATAACTTCAGCAGTGAAATCTATGCTACAACTGCCCGAATTTACTTAGTGTTTTCCAGAGTTCTAGAATCAGGGTTTAACCTAGATAATCTCTCATATTTCTTTTAGGCACTGTGAAAAGACCTATAATGTATGGGAAATGCCATTTTTCATAGGAGACTTAGAAGCAGCATTTAAGAAAAACTGTTTTGTAGAAGGAAGGCATTTTTGCATCTCATGCATACTTTGAAAGTCTTCTGCTTAAGTAAATTTGTATTCCTGGGGACTTGATGATGGGTTTTGTTTGTTTGTTTGTTTGTTTTGTAGGTGATGGGGGATTGAACCCAGGGGCACTTTACCTCTAAATTACATCTCCAGTCCTTTTTCTCCTTTTTTTTTTTTTTTTTTTTTGACACATGGTCTCACTAAGTTGCTGAGGCTGGCCTCAAACTTGGCAATCCTTCTGCCTCAGCCTCCCAAGTCACTGGAATTACAGGCATGCATGCAGCATTGTATTGGACCTTGGCAATAGGTTTTGATACCTTAAAAGATATTTTTGCCAGGCTCAGTAATTCCAGTTACTGGAGAAGATGAGACAGGAGGATCTCAAGTTCAAGGCTAACCTCAGCAAATTGGTGAGACCCTCAGCAACTTAGGAAGATCCTCTTTCGAAATAAGAAATAAAAGGATTAGGTACATAGCTCAGTGGCAAAGCACCCCTGAGTTCAATCCCCAGTACCCCCCCCCAAAAAAAAGGAGTATATACATATATATGAAATAGGAGGTCTTAATGAACAGGAAATCAACACAAGTTGGAGGTGAAGTGAGTAACTACCCAGGAGTTGCACACATGACCATATGGGAATTACATTTTTAAAACAAGCCTCAGAAATCTAAGTACTTCTGAGTGGATGCTTTACCAGGCCTCCTAAGATTCAAACCTCTTACTGGTTACTTGACTTTTAAGACTTCAGGGAACTGAGTGAAACCAAATCCTAGAGGGTCTAACTTGAGGGGAAAGACAGCAGGATACAAATATATTAAGAAGAATTTAAGTTAAAATATAATGAAATATGTTAAAAAAGAAAAGGACTAGAAAGAAATATGACAATATGTCAGTGATTCTTTTCTCTGGGTGTTGGCATGCACAATGACTTCTATATCCTTCTTGGATGTTTTGATATTTATTCATTTTCTACAATGGACTTTCTACCACAAGCAGAAAAAAATAGGCATAGTGCTATCTAACTGCTGAAATTATTGGTATATACAAAGCGAATGCATTTTAACACTGGTAGTGCCTTTGGCTATAGGAGAAAGATTATTTCCATGGAAGGACTACAGTGTTTTATATCTATTAATTGAGGAGGCTTTGGGCAAAATCAGAACTTCAGATCCTGGGAACTAAGTACAGTGAAGAATTGATAGAAGGAAGAAAAGGTAAGATCAATGACAGAACTTTCAGACAGCAAGAACAAGAACAGTGTTAGCGATTTGGAGGAACATGAAGAATGTGGGAACAAAGCAAAGTGAGCCTTATATGAAAGTGAATAACAAATGAGAAGAGATTAGGAGGAAACTGGCTTTGCATTGGAAAGTAAAGAGTCATGAGCAGGATTTTGTATACTGAATGTCAAAATTAAGAAATTCCATGGAGAAATAGTTTTATGGAACAAGCAAAATCAACTTAACCTACTGTCAGACTGATTTCTATTTTTTACTTTCTACTGATTTCTACTTCAAGTCACTAACACTGGGTCTGTTTTATTAACACTACAGCTTTCTCATTACTTCCAAGGAAAAGCACGTATAATGCTTTTGCTCTTTATAATTCACTTGCTTACTCAAATATTCATTGATTTTTCTAAATCTGTAGCCCATCTGCTTGCAAATCATTCACTGACTTCATGGAACTAAATAGTAAGTATCGGTTTGATGTCAATGTACATACATACAATAAAACTGTCAACTCAGTCATCTTCCTGGTACCTGAATATATAACTAAAGCATCATTAGACACGGAGGCAACATTGTCTGAAAGGAAGTATAAGTAATGGAAAGAGCAAGCCCTGTGGCCTCAAGGAGATGTGGGTTCAAATTCTGGCTCTGACACTTGCTACTGGTTAGTTACACTTGATCAAATTAACCTCGTTTTTTTTTTATATTTAAACTGGGAATAATATCTTATTCCTAATATAAATTTTGTGAGAATCAAATGAGATATACATATTTTAAAGCATATAACAGAGTGGCAGGCACACATTAAATGCTCTATAATGGTAGTTGAGCATATTCACTGTTTATTTTTCTTCTTCTGCACTGCTGGGAATTAAACCCAGTGCCTTGCTACCACTGAACTATAGCCTCAGCCCCTTCTTTATTATTACTCTCAGGGGTGGGGGATCTTATTTAACTGGTTCACTGTTGGGTTGTTCAGAAGCCAACAGAAAGCAGCTTGATGGGCCAATGGGAAGAGGGGAAGAAACTGAGTCCTCAGGGAGAGAATGCTGTCCTGGATGAGCCTCAAAGCCTCTGGGTTCTGCTTCAGCCAGACATGGTTATACAGAGAGCTCTGTTCATAAGACCAGCATTTGGGTTTTAAAGGTTGTAGTAGTTGCAGTTCCCCTGCTGGAAGTGAATGAATTCTCTCTGCCACTCCTGGAAACTTCAGGGTTGTAATGCAAGGGTGGAGTCCCAGGCTCCAGCCATGCTGGGCATTTGGTGGAATACAGGCCTGGAAAAGTGGAAGCTTTGCTTGTTTCATAGTGAACTACCCAATCCCTTCAGCTACCTCCTTGCCTCACTTGCTGTGAAACAGTACATTTACGTAGAAACAGGATACTCTAAAATCATAGTATTTCTGGTTGTTGAGCCCAGGAAAGCACTGTGAATCTGAACTTCATTCACTATTACAAATCACATGTTGGATTCCATTTCTTCCATCAAAAGTCCTATGAAACAATTTACTACACAAACATAAAGATATGTGTAAACATATGCATATATATACATTTATATATTTATATCCTCAGGCCATTTTTAATTCATTGAGACAGGGTCAAATTAAGTTGCTGAAGCTGATCTTGAGTTTGTAATCCTTTTGCCTCAGTGTTCTGAGTAGATGGAATTACAGGCATGTACCAGCACACTCAGCAATTTCACACATTTTTGTCTTTAATATTATCTTTGGAAATAGGATAGTGATGTATCACTATGTAAATGTAAATAGGATAGTGGCCAATTACATTTTCAAGGTGACAAAACTAGGTCAGAGAGTAGTAATGCCCAATTGTGGGCTGAACCCAGGTGTTCCAGGGCTCTATAAACCATACCTGGTGTTATTTTCTTTGCTCTGTTACTGCTGTCCTGAAAGGAAAGGAGGGGGTGGTGGATCTGAGAGATACACTTTTGCTAATGGAGGAAGGGAAAATCCAGTGACATGTTTTCTGACCTGTGAGCACCATAGTTCTACTTCTTGGAAGAGAAGGATGAAAGTGACTGGAAACATGGACTACTGGCAGATCTACTGGAGAGATGGAGTCATTAGCCATACATGGGCTCATTAAGTTCTAATGGTGATCATAATCATGGCTGTGATTTGGAAGAACTGGGCCTCCAGCTCCCTTAAAGGCTTTTTGTTTTGTAGGTTCCTTTTTATTCTGCTTCCTGAAACTCTATGCCAATTCATGTTTGTGTGTTTCTGAAATGGTGACAAGCCTCCTAATTGATTCTCCAACTACTCTGTTTGCCGAGCTGGCAGGCGCCCCATTTGCAGGCTACTTTACATGTTGCATTACCTGGGCTGGCCAGGATGCATTCAAGGGACAATGGATGCCAATTATTTTCCTTCCTGGCATTTACATGAAGGATAATATAACTCTTTTAGGAGAGAAAGCTCCTAAAAGGGACTTGGAAGTTTGCTTCCCTTAATAATTCCCAAAGGACTGGGAATGTGGTTACCTAATAGTATATAGGCTTAACCTGAGAAAGGACCTGGATTTGATACCCAGCATGACCAAAAATAAATAAATAAAATTATAAATAATAATAGTAATTCTACAACCACTAGGTTTGTGGACTGCAGGAAAGTCGAGAGACTTAGACAAGTAGAGTGAGGGGGTAGAATAATAACACTTTAGTTAATCAGTAAATTAGTGCTTACTACATGCCAGGTAACTGCTGGCACATAAGTGCTGTATTTCTACGAAATTGTTTATGCTCTGCCACTGCTCTTTGAGATGGTTACCATTGTTTTTTTTACTTTGTAGATGAAAAATCTGATTGTCACTTTCACATAGCTGGTAGATGGTAAAACCACCATTTGGATTAATAAAATAATGCAAACTTGAATTTAGGTTAGTGCCAAAGCCTAGACTTTCAGTCATTTTGTTACAGCTGAAATCAAAGATCCTGTATGTCTACCTTACCACAGAAGTGAAAGCATCTAGGTATATACAATTACTTAAAAATCACCAGGAAAGCAAATGATGATGATGATTCAGGGAAATGGAAATGAGAGACTATCCTCTAAAAGTCCCTATTTCATTCTGAGTCATCTACCACCAGATGTGGTAGAAGTAGCCTAAGTGGGGTGTTTTGCGCTTCTTCCTACCTCTACAAAGGATTGCATCTAATAATTTCAGGCTTCATTAATGAAAATGTCAATAATTGATCTCCACTTGACTATGTGATTTGTGCTCTCCAGACATACTCCAGGCCTCCTCCAAACTTCCTAAGAGGAGAAGAATACTTTTGTAAGTAATCTAGGAAGGCAGCCAGCCTGAAGCAGCACACAACAGAACCTGACCTGGGAAGGGAGGGAAGACTGAGGTTCAGTGTCTCATCCCCCGTCTCTACCAAGGATCACAGCTCTATCCTTTACTCAAAGATTTCCCAATATAATAACTTAGAAACCACCAGTAGATAAAGCACAGCACATTTACACAATGCTTGAATTCATACCTTAATTGGATTCATTATGTCTTATTTTGAAATTAATCATTTACCTTAAGATTCTATGTAGGCCCCATACTCTTCGGAACCAGTTGTGAGATTTAGAGTAAGTGGTCTGTGACCTAGAAGGAAGACAGACAAACCCAGTTCAAAGTCAGCATGAAAAGATCAATAGGAATGAAGACACTTTAGCCTGTGTATAAATGTTTTTGTATCAGATTCAAATTATTAAGGCATTTACCAATTTGGCAGTAGAGAATTTAGATGAGACAATATGCATGTTTGTGCCCCTATGCTCTAAGTATCAGCTCAGACTAAAAAGCAAAAGGGTCTAAAATGATTACTGGAACTGAACAATGTAACTAAACCCAGGAGGGAGGAGCAGGCTGCCACCCACCTGGGGAGATGGGTTAATAAAAAGATCAATTGCACTCTTATCTTGTTAGTCATTAGACAGTCCATTGATGCCACCTGCTTACTTTAAGTGTAAAAGTCCAGGCCAGACATTGGAAAGCTGCCACCATTGCTTACGAACCCCTTTCTTTCTGTCCTGGAGAGAGGAGGGAGAGGGTCAAACTTTGACCCTGAGAAGCTAAGCATCTGTTCCTCCAGCCAAGGCAGATGTGAGGGCAAATCAGAAAGCAAGTCTTTGTGGGTGGAGGGGATAACGAACAGACTAGACTAGGAAGCATTTGTAAAGTTAATACCAACATGAATTCTGGAAATGTTTCAAATGTGAAAAATAAAATACCTTAAAGAATATTCCTCCCCCAGGTAGTTATTCTCTCAGATCCAAAGTGGTAGTACATTAAAAATACATAGATGACACAACTTTCTGTTTGTTTTAATGGTCTTGGAAAGCCACAGTCTTTCAGTTGTCAGTTGTTCTTTACCAAAGCATAAGGAAAGAAAGGGTTACCTGTCTGACTTCACTTATCAGCTGCCAATGATTAAAGGTTAAAAAGAAATTATTATAAATTTCCTAAATAAAAGCAAGTGCCAGCTGGGCACAGTGGTGCATGCCTGTAATCCCAGCAATTCAGAGGCTGAGGCAGATGGATAGCAAGTTCAAGGCCAGTCTCAGCAACATGGCAGGACCCTGTCTTAAAAATTAAGAAAGAATTGGGGATGTAAGTCAGTGGTAAACTCCCTAAGGATTAAAAATAAATAAATAAATAAATAAATAAAGGAGAATGAAAAGCAAGCGCCTGCTCACCATTGGTAGACAAAGAAGAAACTATTTTTACATATTGATAATAGGCTCTTCTGCTGCAGCAGTTACTGCCTGCTTCTCTTAGCTTCTACAAATGCCAGCTATAAATGGACCTCCTGATTTTTTCTTGCCCTCTGACACTTAAACTTACAGGCATCAGATTGCTTGGTAGGAGGACACCAGACTATCTCACCTTTGTAGCAGAGTATATTCTCTTCTTTTTCTAATAAAATGAGTACATTTATCTCATTTATTTTTGGTGCTATGCATATTTGTTTTTTATTCATTATTAATTTGTTGTTTATTCATTATTAAATTAAGTTGACCTTTTAATTTAATTAAGTTAAATTAAGTTGAGCAAGACTACCAAGGAACATCTTTCTCCCTGCATTTGGTATTCGTATTCCGATAACCCTGCAAGAGGTAACACACTAACTTGGGATATAAATGGTGAGATGGAGTAGGTAGTTAAATTTCTAAAAGCAGGGAGATGGTGAAGCCAACATGGGACCTGTTAACTAATCACTGCTCTCCTCATTTTCGTCTCTAGAAGTCAAAGTATTATATGTAGGATCTGAATACTTAAAATTCATTCCTAATTAAGAAGTGTAAATGGATGGATTTTCTATCAAGTAAGTCTCAAACCTGCAACAGAAAATCAAGTACTGTCTCTGACCTAAAGCAGAAAAAAAATTAATCAACAAGAAATGACTGCTTATTAAAAAGACTTATTTAGTGGATTTCTAAACTACAGAATTCCAAGATGGCCTAAGCAATTATTTTAGTTGTTGTGGGGCTGGGATCCACCCAAGACCTCACCTGTGCTGAGCAGGTGCTCTGACACTGCACTGTATCCCCAAGCCCCCATTTAAATGTTTAGGAGGTTAGTTGTTAGTTGTTTCTTGAATTTAAAGGTGCTTGTAAATATCCTCATATCCTTGACTGAAATATGCTTTAAAGAATATGACTCTCTCTTTCTTTTTGCATTATTGGGGATAACAAAATGACTCTCTTAGGCTGTTGTATGTGTAAATTAATAGTGAGGGAGCAGAGGAGTGTTTTCGGAGATAAGGGAGATAAGTAATTTTTAGTTTTTCAATCTACTGTAAGCTTGACACGAATTAGAACAGGATAAAAAGTACTTTCTGAATGCAAAAGTTATCATCAGATTGCTGAGTGAGGCTGCCCTGCTTAGCCTTAAGATGGTGGAAGAGGAATGGACATATTCTTTTCTGCAAAGTGACCTCACTGTGACACTCTCCTGAGGCTCATCTGTAGGACTTTGCTTTTGGCAAAACAGCATCAAAATGACAGTCCAAGGCAAATCTAATACTGAATTTTGCTCCTTAGTACCATGTATAATCGTGATGGTCCAAAATAGCTATGAAGGTCCTATGAAAAATAACAAAGGGAATTTTCATGGAGTGGCCTCCAGGATTCACATTGCCCTTGGTTAAGTACATTTGTAGAAGGGGAGAAAATCTTAGGCCAATGATTGAAAATGCTAAAGGAATAGAGTAGCACTGAAGTTGTTTTCTTGCCAATTTTTTCATTACATGGTTAGGTAATAGACATAAGATTAACATTTCAAAGAAATGATGGATGTTTGATTGCATGATTTTGTGAAATGAGGATATTTTCACCTGTAATAAAAAACTCATTTTTGTAGAGAGTATTAACATTGGCTATCTAACCATGCCACATTGACTGGGACAAAGGTAATTGAATAATTGTTGATGTTGGTGGTAATAAATGCAGAATAGGAGCCAGTATTTTATTTTTTGTAATAGGTCTTTGAAAACAGCATTCCAGGAATTTTCAATATTTTCTCAAGAGGTTAGGCATGTAGAATAAAGGTCCACAAATACCATATTTGGATAGTTTAAGTGTTATTAGAGATAGAATTAATTCTTATATTATACATACTGACTTCCCAGGACCTTAGTGAAGGTAGCATTAGCCAAATGTAGTCAAATGCACAAATGAATTCATGATTGCTAAGTTTGAGAATGCCTTGTTTATTAGAATGGGTATTACTAGTTTCGTTTGAATACTGCTCTTATCATGGTAGTTGAAGAAAAACTACTTTGTTTCTATTTTCTTTTTTGTGGTGCTGAGGATTGAACCCAGGGCCTTGTGCTTGACAGGCAAGCACTCTACCAACTGAGCTATATCCCCAGCCCAGAAAAACTACCTTGAAGAGAGTTGCTCTTTGCATAATTTCTCCAAATTTTATCTTTTTTCATTTTTCAGTACTGACATTGAACCCAGGCTAGCAGTCTACCACTGAATTACATTCCCAGTTCCTCAAATACTAAAATCATTTTCTCTGGAAAAATTTCCAGGTTCCAAACAAGGCATTTTGATAAACAAGTCTGATATTTTGTTGAGTAATCCTTATTACTCATTTAATAAGAAAAAAATGCAAGGTCAGGACTTTAAAACCTATTAAGGGGGTGGGGATATAGCTCAGTTGGTAAAGGGCTTGCCTTGCAAGCACAAGGCCCTGGGTTCAATTCCCAGCACTGCAAATAAATAAATAAATAAATAAATAAATAAAATAAAACCTATTAAGAAAGAACACTGGCTGAACACAGTGACACATGTCTACTCTCCCAGCTACTCAAGACACTGAGATGGGAGAATGGCCCAGTTGAAGGCCAACTCTGGAAGTTAGCTGGGTACAGTGACCCAGGTCTATAATCCCAGTGGCTTGGATGACTGAGGGAGGAGGGTCACAAGGTGTTAAGGTCAGCAATTTAGCGAGACCATCCCAAAATAAAAAATAAAAGGGTTTTGGGATATAACTCAGGGATAGAGTGACCCTGGATTCAATCTGCTGTAGATAAAAAGCAAAGCCAAACAAAAACAACAAACTCCAACAAAACAAAAACATAAAACAGGGCTGAAAATGTAGCACAATGGTAGACCACTTGCCTAACACGTGTGAGGCCCTTTGTTCAGTCCCCAGTACTGGGGGTGGGGGGGGTTTAATTCAAATTCTCCCCTTATGGGACTGAGGGTGTAGCTCAGTGGTAGAACATATGCACATATATATATATATATATATATATATATTTACATATATGTAAATAGATATATTTGCATATATGTATATTTATGTGTTTACATTTACATATTAAACTATATCTATATAAATATGTATCTATACATGTGCATATATATTGTACATATATAGGTTTTTGGGGGTTTTTTTTTGTACAGGGGATTGAACCAAGGTGTATATTATCACTGAGCTGCAATCCCAGTCTGTCCATTCTATCTACTCATCTGCATTTTATTTAATTCAGGATCGCTCTGAATTTCCCAGGCTGATCTCAAACTTGTGGTCCTCCTGTCTCACCCTTGTGAGTCACTGGAATTACAGTTGTATGCCACATCATCCAGCAAATAATTAAAAAATCTAAAATAGAGCATCCTTAAAGTTGTAACACAGGTGCAAATTTTCTATGAGAGTCAAGGAAAAACAATTTTCTAGTAACATGAGGCAATATTTTCATCCTTCAAATGTAAATGATCAAAGTACAATTATGTGTAAAAACTGAGAAAAAGTACATAATTCAATATAAAAAAAACCTCAAGAATTAAGATAAAGTCAGTTTAGAGAAAAAAATGTATCTAGTGACATCTCATATGAAGAAAAGGCAAAGTAGAATGAGTTTAAGCAAAATGGTGAACACTTCTGGAACATTTTAGGTTGTCTACATCTAAAAAGAACATTGTAGTTCTAGGCACTACTCAAGGAGACTGAGGCAGGAGGATCACAAATTTGAGGCCAGTCTCAGCAACTTAGCAAGACCGCAAGGAGCTTAGGAAGACCGTGTCTTAAAATAAAAAATAAATAGGGCTATGGATATGGCTTAGTGGTAAAGAACCCCTGAGTTTAATCCCCAGTACCAAAAGAAGAAGATTTTAGTTTGAAAGTTTGAAGAAACTTTTTTGGTCTTTTTGTTTTTGTTTTTGGTACAGGGGATTGAACCCAGGGGCACTTAACCACTAAGTCACATCCCCAACCTCCACTTTTGGGGGGGTCGTATTTTATTTAGAGACAGGATCTTGCTGAGTTACTTAGGGCCTAAATTGCTGAGGTCGACTTTGAACTCATGATCCTCCTACCTCAGCCTCCCAAGCTGCTGGAATTACAGGCATGCACCACTGCACCCTGCCAAGTCTTTCATTTTTAACTACTTTTTAAAAATATGTGCACCTCTTTTCCTTGACAAATATCCCCATGGCTGAACTATGATGGTAACCTCCTAACTAGCTGCATCTTCTATTTAGGAATAGGTTATAATTGACAAAAAAGGACAGTTTCTCTATTGTCCTGCAGAACATAGCCTAAAGAAGTTTCTGAAATCACAACCGATATCCTCATTTCTCTAATTTAAACTTCAACACCTAGAAAATTCTGAGTGGCGCATAGCTTTCATATAAGTAAATCTGTTTTCTTAATTGGAGCCTGTATTTCAGGATGGGGACATGAGGTAATCAATTGGGAGCGCTGATGATGTTGAGCAGTGAGTGAATTAACCAGAAATCCAATTTAGGTGGATGGAGTATATGTACTATAGATCAGAGCAAGGACAGAGAATGGATTTATTCAATAATTAACCCAACCAATATTTTTAGCAATACTTAAAGTATAAATTTCTATTTTCAATAATATACTATATTAATTATATGCCATGTTTATACTCTTAAATGATCTTTAATAATAGTACCAAATATTACAGTATGGGGCTGGGATTGTGGCTCAGTGGCAGAGTGCTTGCCTAGAACGCATGAGACCCTAGATTGGATCCCCAGCACTACATAAAAAACCGAATAAACAAAATAAAGGTACTGTGTCCATCTACAACTAAAAATATTTAAAAATAATTTAATGGTATGTAGTTCTATTTGCACTTGTAGATGCTGAGGGTGTAGAGGTGAACAAGCTGGTCAAGGTCAGTGATGTGGAGGGAAGAGACCAATAAAACATCACACAAAATACATTGAGAAACATGTATGATGAGTGTCTAACTCTAGAAGCCTTCTTGGTATTTTTAAAGCTGAATCTAAAGCGGTGAAGATCAGATACAAGGCTATTGTTACCGTTCAGACGAGAAAGAGATTAATGAGAACCTAGACAAGGTGGTGGCCATGGGAATTAGAAGTAAGAAAAAGATGCAAGAGGTATTTCAGAGACAATCAATAGGAATTGGCAACTGCTGAGATGTGCGTCAAGGGAGAAGGAAGAGACATAGATAAATTAGAAACTTGGACTCTCACTGAAGAAATTGGAATGCTACTAACAAAACTACACATGTCAAAAGAAAGAACCAGTGTAATAGGGTAATGATGAATCCGGGTGCAGTATGTTGTGTCTGATACGTCAAAAAGTCTCAGGAAGATGGCAGTGAGCAGCTGGGACTGTGAGGCTATCAATGAGGGGGGCCACCAGCGCTTGAGGTTTCTGTGTGCTTCCAGTGCAGAAATACTCAAGCTGCAGACTTGTCTAAAATTATCAAAGGTTTGGGGTCTGAGAAACTTCATAGAAGTGGGGATTCTGAAAAGTGATATCATTAGGGGAAAGCCCAACTTGAGCTGAAGCAAACAGGAGTAATATCTTCATACTTTTTTTTTCTTTTTTTTGGCAGTGCTGGGGACTGAATCTTGCACTTGCATAGCCTCACCCATGCTAGGCAAGTGCTCTACCACTGAACTATGTTCCCAGCCCACACAGAGTAATATTGTTTTCTGACTCAATGGCAAGAATCTGAGTTTGAAGGGGGGTTGTCACATTGCCTCAATTTCCTGGAAGGCCCCCACTCTGTAACAATATCATTAGTGAAGCACTGCTCCTGTCCCATCAGCAGTGCTCTATGCCCTTCGCAGAGTTTCATGTACTTGATTTTCACATTCGGGAACAGGTTTTGTTATTAATTCTACTTCATAAATTAGGAAATGGAGGGACATAGAATTTTTTTTTTTTTTTTTTTGGCAGTGCTGGGGATTGAACTCATGGCCTCCTGCTTTCAGGGCAAGCACTCTACCAACTGAGCTATATCCCCAGCCTGGGACATACATGTATAGAAAGGTTGTTAAGGCCACAGTGCTCAGAAGTGGAAGAGTCTAGATTCAAACCTAGAGAGTTCAACCAGGGTCCCTGTCCTTAGCAATTATGCAGATAGAATTATTATTATTATTATTATTATTATTATTATTATTATTAATTATTTTTGCCATGCTAGGGGTTTAACCCAGGGCCTCAAGCATGCTAGGCAAATGTTTTACCTCTGAGCTATATCCCCAGTCCAGAGTAAATAGTTTTGTGTTTGCTCTTAATAAAACAAAAAGCCTACTGGTTAAATTTATCTGATTAGGTTAGAAAAGTGGATGTCCACAGACCATAAAGCTACGCTTGTCAGGTTTTAATATTAAGCAACTATGTCCAAAATAATTTTTTTAGACTTTTTACTAATACCAAAGATTAATGTGAGTTTATAATAGGGGTCTGAACCTTTTGTTTGGGAGCCACAGAGGATTGCTATCAGGGAAATAGACCTTGAGAACGTGACATTTAAATTGAGACCCAAGTAATGGACAAAGAGGACAATAAAAAGCACATCCTATTTGCAGGCCTTTTAGACAGAGGAATTTGGAGGAGTCAAGGAATTTAAATCCGGGAGCCAGGCACGGTAGCACATGCCTGTAATCCCAGCTATTGGAGAGGCCGATGCTGGAGGATGCGAGTTTGAGGCCAGCCTCAGCAGTTTAGCAAGGCCCCATGCAACCTAGTAAGACTTGGTCTCAAAATAAAAAATTACAAAAGGGCTGGGGATATAGCTCAGTGGTAAGGCATTCTTGGGTTCAATCCCCTGGGTTGGCTACAAGTGAAGCTCAGTGGTAGAGCATGTGCCTAGCATGCTTGAGACCCTGGGTTAGACACTCTAACAGTCCGCATTTTGGTTCATTGTACACAAACGGGATACATTTTTTTGTGCTTGCATACACACACACACATGCACACACACACACACACACACACACGGAGAGAAATAAATCTGGGGCAAAGAAAGATCTGGTTTAAAAAAAAAAGACTAAGGATTCTTGCCTTTATTCTCAGAATAATAGAAAATTATTGAAGGATATTAGCAGGAGAGTGACAAATTGCAGCTCAGAGAATTTAAGAGAACAGTCCCAACTTCATACTGCAACTCACTGAACCAGAACTCTTCCCTACTCTGAAGTCCTTTCTGCCACAAAACTATGTTATTGTCCAGAGGCAGGTTGCAAAATGTTTGCCAACCATTGTCCAGGCAGAAAACACTGATGTATAGCATTTTGTACCAGGGATAATATAAACATTAGTTTTTTTACTAATATTCTCCACATTTGCTACTAATATGAAATCATGGTAGGCAAATTTGGAAAAGATAACCCATATCACATTTTACATGGTATTTCTAACACTGATATAATAGACAAAAATACCCTCCAGTGCCAGGCCTGGTGGCATACTCCTGTAATCCCAGCAAGTCAGGAGGTGGAGGCAGGAAGCTGGTAAATTTGAGGCCAGCCTCAACAATTTAGCAAGGCCCTGTCTCAAAGTAAGGATGAGATAAAAAAATAAATCTTTCCAACAGCAAACATGTCTCATCATGGCTTAAGTTACTCTTTGTACTTGTGCCATTTTATTTTTACAGTCCGCATTTTGGTTCATTGTACACAAACGGGATACATTTTTTTGTTTCTATGGTTGAGTATGTGGTTTAAGTGTACATGTAGCGGGAGTACGTGTGAAATTTCTATATGTCTGTATAATCTTTGCCAGATAACACTTCCAGGGAAACTTTAACAAATGTATATTGTCTATTTGATATTTTTTAAATGCTAGTCATCTAAGCAATTTTACAAATCATTTGAACATGTTTGTATATGGAAAAAAAATAAGGATGGGGATGTAACCCAGGGCTAGAACACCCCTGGGTTCAATCTCCAATACTACAAAAAGGAAAGAAAAGGAAAAGGAAAGAAGAAGAAAAGATACCATCCACCAAAGTAATTAGGAAGTAATTCTGTATGTATTACTTGTGTTTTCAATATAACATTTCATTCTAAATTTATACAATTTAATTTTTAATAACAGTTCTCTAGGAGAACAGACAGCTTGCCAGAACCCTGAAAATATAATGATGGAATCTCCTGAGCAGGTAGAAGCTGGTGCCAGAAGAATGCATTTTTTTCCCCACAAAGGAGAGAGAGGGGGGAGTTCTGGGGCACCAGGCCTATGCAGGGTCTGCAATGGGGACACAGGTGACTGGGAGTCAACATATATGGCTGACTCCTCACCCTGCTTTCAAACAGTTCAGAGAGCAAGATTCTAGTTTCTAATACAAGCTTATAACTTGAATCAGAGCTAAATTTATATCCTCTGTCCACATTATCATTCAGTTCTATTATTGTCATGCAGCCTCCTCTTTAGGAAAACCATTGGACCCTAAAATAAAATGTTCAGAAACATGCAAATGAAAATAGCTTAAGCTCTCAGACTTTGGCAGTGTTGCTTGAGTTTGCTGTGGCCTCAGAAGGGACAATCATAATATTTTTCTGGCTGTCTTGTCTTGATTTATAATTTGAATCTCCATAAATGATAATAGAGAGGGCAATTATCAAAGAAATGGAAAGGGCAATTATCATTAAATTGAAAACACATCACACATCCAACAGGATGAATGACTGAGCTAAAAACAGATTTTGTGGATCTTGCAACTGTTCCAAAAGAACTTAATGGAAGCAACTTTATCTCCCCACCTCCTCCAATTAACCAGATGACTTCGGATGTAGTTTCCTTTTTTTTTTTTTTTTTCCCTTTCCCTTAGATGATAACACAATGCCTGCTAATCTAATCTGCCTAAGTACTGACACTACTTAGGGTATGTAAATTTATGAGACTAAACCAGTTGCTGTTGCCTAGTGTGTAAAAGAGCTTTCTTTCTTCCTTCCTTCCTTTCTTCCTTCCTTTCTTTTTTTCTTTCTTCCTTCCTTCCTTCCTTCCTTCCTTCCTTCCTTCCTTCCTTCCT
>JAJEJO010000304.1:251154-291964 GCA_020662805.1 Glaucomys volans | reverse complement strand
AATAAAATAAAATAAAATAAAATAAAATAAAATAAAATAAAATAAAAAGTAGATCATGGGACTTTCATGATACTGGCCTGGAGGCCAAGAATCTGAACAAGTAAGCTTTACTAAGTTTCTCTATTTATTATCATTAGGTTATACCACCTTTTTATTTGATCATAATTCAACATGACTGTTCTTTGTCAAAACTCTCCATAAAAATACTTAGTTTTTCCTCAGACTTTGGGTCTTCATTACTGAAGACACAAGGCTACTGGAAACTCTGGTTAAATAAAATTTATCTGCTTTTCTTTTCTTAATTTGTTTGTTTTGGTATTGGGAATTGAATCCAGGGGTATTCTATTGAGTTTCATCCCCAGCATCTATCTATCTTTCTTCCTTCCTTCCTTCTTTTCTTTCTTTTTTTCTTTTTTCTTTTATATTTTGAAACAGGTCTTGCTAAATTGCCCAGGCTGGCCTTGAACTTGTGACCCTCCTGTGTGTGGGGGTGGGGGTGGGGGGTGGTGTATGTGTGTGATCCTCTATCTCTCTTTTTCTCTCTCTTTTTTTGGTGATCTTCCTATCTCAACCTCCCAAGTAGCCAGGATTACAGGCATGAACCACTCTGACCAGCTGTTAATCTGTGTTTTACTAGAAGATAATCAGCTGTGAACCTTGATGGATGAGGGAAATAAACTATTTTTTCTCTCTTACAGTTTCTGTGCCAAATACGGGGTAGCTGAGACACCTTGCTTGCTCTAGATATGATCCTGGGACAATTGACAAAAATGTGGCAAAAAAATAAGAAATTTTTCATAAAGGTCTCTTCTCCCAGATCTCTGCCTGCAGTGCCTAGTGGAGACTAGAAGACAAAATTTCTCACTTCTCTTGCTTTCCAAATTTACATGAGTTGGAGAAAAACAATCATATACTTTTCTTTTATTGCTTTGTCTTTTGTTATAAGGCATCAGCCACGAGATTTGTGATGTATAGGGCAATATGTTACTTTTTCTCCCCTATACTCCCCTATGGGGACTAAGAAGCTCCTTTGAGCCATTCATTTTTTATTCTTCTGAAAAATAGAGAATGAACCCAAGTACACCCAGTGTAAGTTTAGCATAGATTTTTCATTTTAAAACTGGGTCCAATGTCTGCCGGGCGCGGTGGCGCACACCTGTAATCCCAGCACTTGGGAGGCTGAGGCAGGAGGATAGCGAGTTCAAAGCCAGCCTCAGCAATAAGTGAGGCCCTAAGCAACTCAGTGAGACCCTGTCTTTAAATAAAATACAAAACAGGGCTGGGATGTGTCTCAGCAATTGAGTGCCCCTGGGTTCAATCCCCAGTACCAAAAAAAAAAAAAAAAATGTCTGCTCTTGCTACCATACTTCTGAGGAATACCAAAGGCCTATAAATAAGTGAGTATAGGAAGGAGATGAAGAAAACGAGTTTAGAGTAAAACATGCCTGTTTTGTGTGTGTGCACACGTGTGTGTTTGTGTTATATATGTATACAAGATGAGGTCAACACACATTGTTCACTCTAATAATGATGACAAAATAAATGGAAAGTATAAAAATGTTGATCTTGTGAAATTTCCTTCTCTCTCTTTTTATGCCTGACTCAGAATGGAATGGCAATGGAGGATTTAGAAACCCTCTGTTGATTAATCCATCATATTCTGACAACTGAATTCCCAGAAACAGAATTAGACTTTGACACAAAGTGACGTTTTGATTGGAATTTCTTTTAAGTCAAAGCTTATAAAGTACTGAAAGGAGGACTGCCCCATAGTGGGCCTTCAATTACTGTAGTTATTGCTGTTGATATTAGTTGCTCCCATTAAGAAGCTAAGGATTTTAATGTTTGATCAGCCAACTTCAATGTCTGTCCAGTCAGTTCCACCATCTCATGATCATTGCAACTGCTGTATCAGAGAATGTTTTGTAAGAGGTAGACATAAGTTAATTGAACAGACATTTACACTGAAGGGTAAGAATTAAAATGTAAAGTGGTTTAAAAAAAAACAGGAGGGTAACATTTAGGACCATGGCCCACCCAATGATGAAGTTGTCTTGTTTTATGATTGTATATCATGAAAATTGAAAATAAAGTCAAGGCTTAACTCCTCAAATATTTGAAATTAAAAAAAAACGTGCATTTGGTTTGGAATTGTGGCTCACTGGTAGAGTGCTTGCCGAAAACATGTGAGGCACTGGGTTCGATTCCTAGAACCACATTAAAAAAAAAACAAACAAAAAAACAAAAAACTAAATAAACAAAATAGAGGTATGCAAAAAAAAAAAAAAAAAACAACCACCCAGAAAAACAAAATGTGCATTTAATTTAAAAATTGCCCAGGCACAATGGTAGAGGCAGTTGCAGTTATTTTTGTTAAGAGTAGATTATGGACATAGTAGCTTGTGAAAATGCTGTTAAGTGTTCACGTAGGACAAAAAAACTTCTTGGCACTAAGAAGTCTCAATTGGCTTTTCAGCTGCACTGTGGTTCATTGTGTGCTCTAAATCAGCTCTAAGACTACACTACATACCATTGTGTCTGTTAGAAAATCATTATGGTGCAATTAAAAGTAGTGTTGTTTCACAGAGGAGCATGGAATTTTCCTCCATGCCTGAGGACTGTGACCTTCCTTAGCTCCTCTTGTGATTATCAATACTTGTGATGGTCAAGAGATAACAGCTGTCCAGAGGACACTCAACAGATGGCAGGCGCCGGGTGATGTGTCATCCTTTTGGGGATACTCTGACACCTGAGCTTGGGTATTCCAAAATGCTGGCATGCAAATGACTCCTTTTAAGTACCACAGATCTGGAATGTTCTGTGACAAAATCAATCTTGCTCCAGAAATAAGGGGCATTGAAGTGCCCTTAAGAAATGAAGTGTTCCATGTAATGCTAAAACATATTGATTGTCCTTTGGGACTTTTAAACTGTTACAGATAAATATTTTAAATGGAGAAAGCCCCATACATTGATAGATCAGTTTTTCTTTCAGAAAAAATGTGTGATGAGATTGGACAGTTCTTTCATTTTTGTAAAAATCTTTAAAGATTGGCTTTATATTGTTTTTAAAAAGAGCTGCTTAACCCTGGCTTCAGTAATGACATGACTTGTTGAATGACATAGTCTGTAATGAAATTAACCTAAGTGGTTTGAGAATTAATTAAGTGGTTTCATTTTTACATTTTCAGGTAGCATTTTAACACGAAACACTTAAGCCTCTATCTTCATTATTCAGTACATTATACGGTACATAGATGTGTGCAGTGTTATTATGGGAATAAGAAACTAACAGGAAATTCATTGGGAAAGATACTGAATCATGCTTGCGATTGTGCTGTTATTCAGTATTCAAACCCTTGAGTTACAGATTCTCCATGACTGCCTTGTGTTCCTTCCTCTCTGTTATACAACCACTTTCAGGTTCCAGAGTCTCAGTTCTGTCTAGCATATTCTGGACTTTCTGGATATGTACATTTTAATACAATGACAAAACAGTATTGAATAATAGATATATGTTCTGCTTCTGTGTTTTGCAAAGTATCCTGGGCATGCCTGCCTGCCAGCACAGTGCTCCCTCCAGCTCTACTAAATGGTATTGAAATGATATTTGACAACCTTTAGATATGAGTATAGAGGACCATTTTTTTTTTTTTTTAAATTTTGTGGTACTCAGGGACACTTTTTCACTGAGTTACTTTCCCAGCCCTTTTTGTATTTTATTCTGAGACAGGCTCTTGCTAAAATGCCCAGGTTGGCCTCTACCATGTAATCCTCCTATCTCAGCCTTTGGTTGCTGGGATTACAGGGTACATCACGCCCAACAAGTATAGGCCCTTAAAAGCAGGCAATGCGGGGATATCCAGGTCCCATAGGGTTTAGTTTAATTTTGTCAAAACTGTTGTCTTTCCTTTCTCATGTTAGCAAAACCATGTCCTGCAGTTCACTAAGATTTGTATTTCTTCTAAAACATGGCACTCTGACATTTTCTGTTTGTCTATTCATGTCCCAGGAGAGGTAACCACATGCCATATATGTTTTCCGTTAATATATTTGCAAGTTGGTCTCACTAGTTGGTCTCTGAAAGATTTCCAGCAGATAAAACACATGGAAGGAGAAGCTATAAAAAGGAGATTTTAGTAAGTGCATAAGGGAGTAGAGACAAGGTATAGGACATAGGAAACAAGATAAGTGATATTGTATAGATTTGAAATACATTGCATGTGTTTTGGGACAAAAAAGAAAAAAAAAACATTTTACTTATTCTAAGAGTTTAGAATACACCAGTCATTATAACAAGTACTTTATTTGTATTGTTTGGTTTGATTCTCACACCTATGTGAGATAGCATTATTATTGTCAGTTTACTGATGAGAAAATGGTGACACAGCTGATAATTTGTCCAAGTCATAAAAGATGATCTTCCATATGCTTCTCATTTCTTACAAGTACGTTTGTTGCTTCCCTGAATGATGGTATGATTTAATACAGCTAAGATCTTCCTTGCTGTTATTATTGAATGGAGGTGCTAATTAATAAAGCACTGAAAAATGCATTTGTTTGTATAATGAAATACATATGAACACTTCTTAAAATACTAAAATGCCTATCAAAAAAGAAGTTTGAGAAGTATGAAAATGTGTGGTCTTTTGAACGACTTGAGTATGTTTGTAATAAGTAGAATGTTAGTGGGCAATTTTCCCCTGAAAACTTCATTTATCTTATGATTAATATACAGATAATTTTATCATATCCTTTGGTAGAAATTAATGGAAAAATGATTCCTTTCATCTGTTGAGTAAAATGAGTCTATAAATAAAACTGCTAAGAAAATGTTCAGATCTTCCTCTGATAGTCCATGGAAGGTAATATGTTACCAGCTGAGAGAGTATAGGAATGACATGACAGGATACATTTTCAAAATAAGCATGTCATAAAAATGATTGCTCGATTATAATCTATGCAATTAAACTCTCTTTTATCCCCAAATTTTGAAGGTAGCAACCTCTGAAGTCTTACTTGTGCCAAAGACTAAATGGAAACCTAAAAGTGAATTCTGAATTTTCATTTGCTTTTTATTGCAGTATTATATATATTGAGGGGAGGTGAAAAGAAAGTGTAGTTGAGATGCTCTGTGGTTCCCTCGGTATCTTGCCATGATACTGGTTCAGTATGTCATTACAATGACAGCTAAAACACTGATGTGGACAAGATAAACCCGCAGTGGATCCAAGCACCATGAAAAGCACATGCAGCAGAGAGAGAGAAGAAAAGACCCTTGTCTTCTGCCTGTGATCATACTCTTATAACCTGAAGCCAAGCCAGAAGTGGGATTTTACAGCTATAATTGCCATTTGAGATTATTCCCTGCCTAATTCAACTAGATGAGAGGAGCCTACTTTAACAGTCCTGAAAACCTACCTTAGGTATCCATTATTGTACTACGATTTTAGTTTTGAATCAGTACAAGCTTTATCTCCAGTTATGATGTTCACATCCCCACAAGCAAGAGGAGGATCAATAGTAAAAGGAAACGAGCAAATTGTAGGCTTTGCAATAAATCTAAGGTATTAGGTGGACATAATTTAAACAGTTATTTTTCTTTTCCTGAAGAATAAATACATAACAGGAGAAAAAAATGAGGCTCTAAAGGGATTATGCATCCCTAAATATTTTATAGCTGTGTTAAATGCAATGTTGAGCTTTAGTTCCACTGCTGAATATTTGCTGATAATCATTTACTCACCAACTGCAAACCCAAAAGATGCTCTTTGAGGTTTTTTGTGTGGTTTTTGCCTTGGCCCTTCTGTCAGTGTTTCACTGCATGATTGTAAAGAGCAACTCTTTGTATGTGAGAAGACAGATGCTGCTGATTTAGGCAGGGAAATGCAACACAGTGCTTTTACTCAGCTGATATTTAATGATTTACCATTTAATGTAGTTCATCTTTCATAACCCTGAGTTCAAACAGAAGCAGCTGCTATTAGGGATGCAATAATATTGAACTTCCCACCAACGACCTAGGAGAGCTTCTTTTGTAGCTTTAGCTACTGGACCCATCTGGCCTTTTCCCCTAAGCACGACAACTGAGGGAGAAAAGCAGTTTACTTCCCATCAATGGAATCTTGGACAGAATGCATAATTATGCCAGATAAAGATTTTCAAATCAAAGCTCCTCGTGTTAACATCACTCTGCAACTCTGGAGGACAAAACAATGCATTTCGTCTCATTATCAAAGGAATGCTGAGAAAACTCAGAAAACATGGAAAATCATGCTGAGCTGAATCAATTCAAAGGGTAGAAGGGTCCCTAGCATCAAAACAGGAAGATAAACTTATATTCTTACAATTTCTATTTGCTTTTATTAGGGTGGGAACATTCTGGTAAGGTACTTGAAAGGCCTTCTTTCCTCTAGTTTTAGAATATAACTAGACAGATATAGAGATATAGATGTTTAGATGGATGGATGGATAGATAAACTAATGTAAAAAATCTTCCAAAATACTAGAGCATAAGTGAGAGACACCTAATGAAATTAAAGACGTTTGGAGGAATGTAGCCAATGCTACTGACAAGAATTGTGATATTAATGTTATCAAAGACAATGCTTCAAATATATTCTCCATATCATAATTCAATTATCTGTTTTCACTTTGGTCTATGAGTGAGTGAATAAAGAGCAGATTATAGGATAGGTGACTTTTTTTTTTTTTTTCCTGTTTCTCCTACTTATTTTTGTTAAAATTCTAGCATCTGTAAATTAGGATTTGCAAGAAAAGGATTATGAAATTTCATTATAATTATAGGCCTCCCAGACAACAACTGCTGCATAGTTATGATTGTATCTAATCCCTTGACTGCTTACAGTAGACCAAAATGTTTTTCTTTTCCAGCAATATATTCCTAAAAGACAAAGAAGGCAGTCAGACCAGATGTTTTTCACTGTGAGAAACCTACTTAGAAGTGTCTGTCCTGATGGGATTAGATGGACTGAAACTACTGTGTGGGACCCCTCTCCTGCATTATAGCATTTTTCATTCTTAATGCCAAGGTCAGATTTTTCCTCAAGGCCTTTAATGATTAAAAAAAAATTTAAGCTGTGCCCGTGGTACAAAAGCATTTATTCTTACATCCATGCTTCTTTTTTTTTTTTTTTTTTTTTTGCTGTGCTGGGGATTGAACCCAGGGCCTTGTGCTTGTGAGGCAAACACTCTACCAACTGAGCTATATCCCCAGCCCATCCATGCATCTTTTGAAAATACTGTCCTAGAGATATGTATGTCTTTTCCAAAGTTCAAAGATTCTTAATATTTAGGATTTGCCATGGGGCAAATAGACAATCTGCATAACATTTATAATTATGCAATTATGACATTTAAAAAAATAAAGACAACTTTCTGTATGAGACTTCTGGTAAAAGAAGGAGTCATAAATGTAAATGTGCTCCATCTTATTACTTTATCATTGCAAAGTTACTGATAAAAAGTGCTTTTGTTCGCTTTTGGAGTTGGATTCTACTGTCTGGTCTGCCAATGGTCGAGTGCTTTGGATTCCTGAATTTTTAGTGTTATCATTATTTGTGGAGAAAACATTTATAGCATTTAACCAGTTTCCATGTGGGCAACTGGATATGTTATAATAGAAAATTGGACCACATTATCAGGAGTTCATTTAAAAAAGAATGATCAAAGTGCTGGACATTTGAACACGAATCGGTCTAAGTAAGTTGCTAAAAATTGAAAATCAGGTATTAATGTATAAGCCTCAACAAGTTAAAAGTTTGACCTGGAATCTTATCCAAATTCATTCTTTCAGTCTGAATACAGACAGGTATTTTCCGAGATTTTTATTTCTCTATTTGCTCAGTCCCATGATTTATAGGCGTTCTAATTTGAAGCAGCGTAGAAATGCCACCACAGAAATTGTGGGGTTTTCCCCACAAAATGTTATTATAATTGTTTCCAGGCCCAAGGGCTTATGATTATAGGAAAGTATTTATTATAACACAACGTTTCTAAAATTTTAGCCTTTTAAAATTGAAAATAAAAATCTATTCCTTTTGTTTGTTTGTTTTTCAAAGGCAGACATATTCTGGTTCATTTCATTTTGATTAGTCCTAGCATATATATTTGATAGTTACTATTGGACACTATGCCTTCACAACCAATCAGAAAAGATTTCAGTTTTAGTAAGCTGTGTTATTCACGTGGATGTGGTTAGAGCACTTAATGAAAGTGAACATTTTACAATGGACTTTTTTTTCTTTTTGGTATTACTGGGGAAGATTGACCCTAGGGCCTCACACATGCTAGCCAAGTACTTGATCACTGAGCTACATTACCAGCATTGTTTAAAACCTTTTTATTTTTGTAGACAGGGTCTTGCAAAGTTGCCCAAACTGACCTCAAAATTGTAATTCTCCTGTGTCAATCTCCCTAGTATCTGGGATATGCCACTGTGCCCAGTAACAGGTGTGTGCCACTGTGCCGAATTTACTGGAAATACATTAAATCTTCTTAAAGAGCCGGGTGCGGTGGCGCACGCCTGTAATCCCAGCAGCTTGGGAGGCTGAGGCAGGAGGATCCCAAGTTCAAAGCCAGCCTCAGCAAGGGCAAGGCACTAAGCAACTCAGTGAGACCCTGTCTCTAAATAAAAATACAAAATAGGGCTGGAGATGTGGCTGAGTGCCCCTGCGTTTAATCCCCAGTTCAAAAAAAAATTTTTTTTTTTCTTAAAGAAATGACTTATAAATCTTAGAAGCAAGAAAAATATGTATAAAACTCAAACTGTAAAATAATACACTATTATTTCTCTGGGAGAATGGTGGACCTTAACACAATAAGCAAAGCCTTGCCACAGGTTTTCTATCTTCCCTTCCTTAAATATGTCCCTTAAATATGTTCAGAACTTATGACACTGCAGGGGCAGAAAGGTGTCGTCCCTTTCCTTGACCATTAAAGAAGTCCTGGTCAACATGCCTACAATGAAAGACCTGTGAGCAAGAGAAAGGCATAGAAATTTATAGCAGGAAAGTTTTATGTACCCTGGAACGCTTGAGAAATGAAGACCCAAAGATTCAGGGAAAACTAGATTTTAATGCTTAAGTTTGATGAAGAATGGGCAGCTGGATAGAAATGTGATTGGTCAGAATGTATGATCTGATGTAACACTCAAGGGAGAAAACCTAGCAAGACCTATTGGTTTAGATTCTCCTTGGCCTCTCTAGGTAGCACTCCTTCCTTCTGGGCCCTTTCTGAAATGAAGCCTCATGACCTCCGATCAGATAAGAGAAGGTTAGAGTAATATTCCTAGGTTTTATGGCTAACTTTGGATTCTAGTATTTATGATTCACCTTGGGGAAGAGGAATTCTGCCTTGAGGAAGAAAAGGGAGTAGGAGGAAAAAAGGGCAGGAGAAGGTCAGAAAGAGAGTTTGCTTTTGGATCAATTTAATGTTTAATTCAATGTCCTTCAGTTCAAAATCCTCAGCATGTCAAAGCATCATAATTGGGATATCCCTTCCTAAGCCATATTGGTGCCATATTGGTGAAAGGAGTTATAGAGAGAAACAATATATTCCAAGAGATTGAAGGATGGTATTTTTGACATAGGGAAAAAAACAGATCTCACTTCTCTTTCTCTCTTGTGAAGTTATAGAAAAACTCACATGGAAATCCAATGGAATATTTTGAAAGGAAAATTACAAAAGAAGACAATAAGAAAAATACCTAGTGGAAACATTTGAATATTATTTTATAAAATGATGGCAAAGCTAATGACCAACAAATTCATGAATTTTCTTCATAATGATTTACCAATTTAAAATTACATACTGGCAATTTAAGTATTTTTCTTAGTACTTTTCATTCTCTACTCTTTTTAGAGGGATTAAAAAACTATATAGTAGTCTTTCTGGGTCATAACAAGCTTTATTATAATTGTAAAGTGTAATTCAGGAAAATTTCAATTGTATTTGTGGAAAAAAATAATGACGTAAAAGAAGATGTTTGTTATACCTAGAATACAGCATGGCATAAAAAAGAAAATCTCTTTAACTCTTAAGGCAGTAATTCTTAATGCATGTTCTGAGGACTACTTGCCTGAGAATTACCTGGGAAACTTGTTAGAAATGCAGCAAATTCCTGGGATCCATGCCAGATCTACTGAGCCTGTTCCAGGCGAATTAAATTCAGAACCTGTTTTACTACATACATAGTTACAGATTCTTCTTAAGCATGGACAATTTTCAGAACATCCTTTTAAAAGAAATCTTTAGCCTATATATTAATTTAGAACCACTGGTCAAATAAAAATAAACCAGTAGATCTCGGGAATAAAGAAAAGGTGAAAATTTTCTGTTGCATCCCTGCACTTAGTACATTACTTTGTATATGTTAGGCATTTAACCAATATATGTTAGACAAATCAATAAACAGAATTTTATCAATTACACAAAGACAAATACCAAGGGCTGGGGATATAGCTCAGTTGGTAGAGTGCTTGCCTCACAAGCACAAGGCCCTGGGTTCAATCCCCAGCACTGCAAAAAAAAAAAAAAAAAAAAAAAGACAAATATCATTTGGATGCAAAATATGCAAGTTGCCTTTCTTCACCCATCAAATGGTCACAATCAGGAAATCCACTAAGAATATCCAAAGGAAAATTGATTACTTCATGTACTACATGTATTCATGAATATTTGGAACATGAGAAGATGATTTGAAGTTACAGAGGAGGCAGTGTGTGTGTGTGTGTGGGGGGGAGCACAGCTTAAGTATATCCATAAACTCTTTAGCAAGTTCCTAGATTCCAAGGTAGAGATGTTTACTTTTCTTGTTTTGGGGAGAGTAGGTATTGGGGACTGAAGCCAAGGGTGCTCTACCACTGAGCTATATTCCCACCCCATTAGTGTTTTATTTTGAGAAAAGATCTTGATAAGTTGCAAGGCTGACCTCAAACTTGAGATCCTCCTATTTCAGCCTCCCAAGAGATGTTGAATTCGCTAATCATTATCATTGTTATTATTTACTTTTAATTTTTAAGCAGAAAGGTTGTTTAGGGTATCTGCAGTACAGTTTTAATATTTAGAGATAAATTTATTATCCTTAAAAGACTGTTTATGAATGTTCTTATCTTACCATATTTGCTGAAATTAAGATTACTTCTGCTTTAGCAATTGAAAAAAAATCAGATATACACATTTTCACATGTTTAATCATCTATTTATTAACTCAGCAAGTACCTAATACTTATCCACTCTGCATTGTTAAATGAGATGGTTACTAGCCTTGAAAATCTCATAGTTTACAATGTTGAGAGGAATGGGGAAATTGTATTACAAAGGATAAAGTTAAATATAAGTTTATCAACTTGTGTCCTATCTTATGGATCACGGGTACCTTATCAGGGACTACACTTTTCATTCTTTTTAATTTAATTTAATTTTTATTTGTTTATTTTTTTGAATTTTATTTTTTTGATTCATTGTACACAAATGGAATACAACTTTTCATTTCTCTGGTGACTCTACACTGTATACACTTTTCATTCTTAAACATCTGCCTTGAGTCTACTTGGAGACCACACAATTTAACAGGTAAACACTGGAAGGTGAAGGTCAGGGGCTAGTTGTAGGAATGCATTTTAGGACTGGCCCAGATGGAACCACTCCTTTCTATCACAGATGGTTACCCACTAAAGTCTGAGCTCTGATTTGGGTCATATTCACTGGGAGTATTTGTGAACAAAGGGCCTTAGCATTTACATCAGATTCTCTCTTTGTTGAACCGAGCTGTCATAGGCTGGATAAACATGTACTCAAGTCTTTACAGACCATCATTAGGATCTGCAGTGATATTCTGCTGCTTATCACATCTTTTGTTAGGGAGCTCTCCCTCCCCACTATTGTAAGGCTGGGTGTGTCTACATCCTGCTTCTTTTGTAATAATCTTTTTAAGCTCTTTAATAGTTTTGTCTACTTAATGGACTAGCCTCTAACCGCTGAAGCCAAGATTGCATAATTTTAACAAAGAGACTATATAAACACACACACTGGTGTCTCTTAATTAAGAATGTGATGAGTAGATGAAGGTATTTGGCAATAGCTGAAATCAACAAAGTCATTAAAAATTCTTCCGTGATACTACTAATTTGTTTGTAATAGCCTTCTAATTGCAGCATATAAACAAAGACAAATGTTGAGTTGGACTCTATGTAAAAAGTATCAATCTTGTCTTTTCTGGTTAAAACAGTTATAAATTCCACTTCCTATACAGTTGAAATAAAGAATAGAAAGCCATGTCCCGTGCCTGTGGTTGACAGCCTGCTAATGTTCAGGTTCCTTTTCTAAAAGGTGGTCTTCCTTTATAAAATGTTTGTTGTCAGTTGGTAGCATTGTGTAGTCTAGGAGAAATCACAGAGACGCAGGTGCCTTATGAATAGCCAGATGGGAAATGGAAGATGATCAAACTTCCTCCGAGACCGTCTGAGTCAAATAGGAATGACAAAAGATTTTCCTTTGAAACAGTGAAGAGAGCAAAACCTAATTTTAAAGTCTTGTATACAAATGACGTTAATGCCCTGCATAAACCTCCCTCTTAAAGACACGAAACCTGTTTTTTAGAGCTTTTCTCATCACCAAAATACAGCCAGAGTCTGCGATTAGACTCAGCAGCTGTTTAACAGTGCCAGAAATACTGATGAACTTCCAAGACACTTTCTCCCAGCAAGATAAAATCCTCCGAAGAGCTGGCTCGGAGTTGGTTCAAGCTGACTCAGAGGGAAGAGCGCCACCTGTCGGTCGTGGCCGCAGTGTTGACGGCACCTGGCCACCCTTCCCGTTCGCCCTCCACCCACCCACCCACCAGCACATCCTGTTTCCCCAGAGAGCTGCATATACCAATGTTCTGAGGTGGTCCGAAGTTCACCTAAGTGTGCTCATATCACGCTCTATAATTTGGGGAAAACACATGAATTTTAATCAGTTTTTGAAACAACCAGGCCTCTCTTCTCATTTACTAGAATGGAAAAAATTCACTTTTATTACCTTAAAGATGCCAAACAGTGCCATTTTATTACTGTGGGAAGCTGGAAGTCATTTCCGAACTCTTTTGGCAAGGGTGCTATGTAGAGCATCCAATTCAGTCCTTTAAGTGTCTTCTGAGAACCACCACACAAACTGTGATTTACTGTCTTCAGGAGTTAAAGGGACCCTTTCTACCCTGAAACTGAAGAAAGAAAGGTGAAGTGTGTCTACGAAGCATCCCAATGAGACCCGCAGGAATATGAGACAACCCAGAGCCGCCAGTCAGAGACAGAGAGTGTTTGGGTAACCCACGATTTCCAACATATAATTTTAAATTTGCTTCCAAAGATGATTTTGGCAGCCTTTAAAAGTTGAGATGAGTTTTGTATATATATTGATAGATCAGTCCTAAGGTCACTTTCACAGACCTCAGACACTTGGTAGCAATGTGGCCACTTTCCCCTCCTCCGTTCTTGCTGTTTTTGCAGCCTAAATAGGTTTTGCTACACTTCCACGCTGAAAAGTATCATAGTTAAAAACACACACACACACACACACACACACACACGTAGATACACGTACACATAGGTCCACACACTGTGGAAGTACTTTATGCTTGCAAACACAAATTCAAATGACTAAACAAAATTAAACAAGAATAAAAAAAAAGGTCTTTGCATTTTTTCTACACTGCAACCAGAAGATGGAAAGACTCCAACTACCCTTCTTGCCATTCAGTAGCAACAAATGAGAATTTGAATTTTCGTCCTCTTTTGCTCACTCAGATCTCTTGTAGTTTGACAGTGTGAAGTCTGGGGGCAACGACTGTTGCTATTAGTTAAAATATGTTCATGCACATATGTATTTTTCTCTGATGTTGCATACGTATTTATATTTTTGTGGTGGGGGGTTGAACCCAAGACAAACAAGATATTTAACCACTAGTCAAGAAATATATATTACGTTGTACGGGACGAGCCCAGTGTTTGTCACACAGAGGACTGTCTATAAAAATGTGACATAATAATGAGTGGTAAATTATAACATTGTGGAAACTAGTTTCTTTTTTTTTCTAAATTTTTTTATTGAAAATAATTATTCTATCACATCAAAATTAGAAGCTGTCTCATAGTGTAAAAGGAACTCTAGTAAACTCCTTTTCTTGTCAAAAATCATCACACTACTGACTTCAAGTAGAAAGGCTAATCTTTATTTGCCTTTATGTATTTAAGTTTTGATGATTATTGTCCAAAGCAACTCTCAAAGCAATGGATCATTTTTCTCTTTTTACAAGCAAACTCAAATACCCTGTGAAACAATGTCTCTCTAGTTATTACGTTCTTTTTCTTGTATTTTCCTTTTTTATTTTCAGAGCTGGGGATCAAATCCAGGGTCTTGCACATGTGGCACAAGCACTCTACCCCTAAGCTACACTCTCAGCCTACTGATTATATTCTTACAGGTTATTTATTTATTTTTTTATTTATGTGCTTTTGTATGTGGGGACTGAACCCAAGTCCTGGTGAATGCTGGCCAACCCTGTACCAGTAAGCTACAGCCCTAACTCTTACCAAAGTATTCTACTCTTAAACTACGCCAGAAAAGTTTTTGTCACAGTAACTTGCAGCTTTAATGTGTGTGTGTGTGTGTGTGTGTGTGCGTGTGTGTTTAGGTGGAATTAATGTCTTCATACATTATTGTGGTTACTGCTAAGAGAACCATTTTTTAATTGTATTTATTTTAATTTTGTCCTGACAGGGAGATTCTGACACTTGCAGTGGACAGGACATTAAATTAGAAATGGTATGTGGTCTGTTTCTTGTTAGTAGCAGGATGATATATTTGTTCTAAAACAGAAGATTCACACTTGGCAAGATGTCATGCTGCTTTCTTTGCTAAACCAAATAGGAATAATAGAAACCAAATCTTTAAGTAGCACCTGCCAGGCATATGGTGGAGGGAAATGGAGGGCTTCATCCAGGGATGAAGGTAGGACTGCAAGCTGCTCCTCTATCCCAAGGTGACTAGAGAACCAAGTGTCTTCTGTTCTTCAAAATGAGTAGCATTGAGTTCAAAAGCTTTAATATATACATAACAAAACAGTAGAAAAAATTTCCAAGGGTAGATTTAATCATCAGCTTGCTGAGTCATCCATAATAACCATTAAAAGGAAACCATAGCAGGTGTGGTGGTACACACCAGTAAATTTGAAGGCTGAGTCAGGAGGATCACAAGTTGGAGGCCAGCCTCAGCAATTTAGCAAGACTGTATCTCAAAATTGAAAAATATAGCTGGGTATGTAGCTCAGTGGTAATGTACACTTGAGTCAAATTTCCATTACCCCCACCCCATCCTCAATCACAATAAAAATGGAAAGAAGAGAAACAAGAACAGTAGTTTTTAGAAAGAAAGGGAAAAGAATGGGTTAAAAAGTTTTTTATTGTAAGAAATATGTCCAGTTAAAGCTGGCATATATATTGGACTGACCCATAATATGCTGTATGAATATGTCATTTACTCTTTTACATATCCATCCATCGTCCTGGCCGTCTATCCGTCCATCCGTTCACTCATCCATCCTTCATTCAATCATTGATCTATCCCAACCAAATATTTATAAATCATTTAATTCCTTCATCTATTCATAAATCCAACCTATTTTGGGTGGTTGATATATGATCCACGCTATTGGTAGTGGACAGAAAGATATAGAAGATGGAATCCCTTCTCTCAAGGAGCTTAGATCCCCATGGGAGAAAAAGTCAAGTTTATCAGTACAACATGGTGGGACAGGCAATATGATAGTACTGCCCTTTGAAGATAGAAAGACGTAAATTATATTCTGGTTCTGGGAAGGCTGATATTAAAGCTGAACTTTAAAAGGTAAGCAATCAGGGGGCTGGGGATGTAGCTCAGTTGGTAGAGTGCTTGCCTCGCAGGCACAAGGCCATGGGTTCAATCCTCAGCACGGCCAAAAAAAAAAAAAAAAAAAAAAAGGTAAGCTATCAGGTAGGTGGTGAAGAGGAAAGATAATTCTGGAAAAAAAGACATGGGGGGCTCAGTTGGTAGAGTGCTTGCCTCGAATGCACAAGGCCCTGGGTTCAATTCCCAGCACCCCCCCCACAAAACCACATGGCATATACAAAATGTATCATCACTGATGCTCTTTTGTACTCATAAGTAATAATTTAACAGAGGTCACTTCTTTACACACAAGGTGATATAATAATTGAATTAAGAATGGCCTAGTTGATGACTCACAATAGGCTGGGGAGATTGGATGTTCACCAGATTGGACAGGGGGAACGAAGGTAGAGAGGGAAAATGAGAATGGGAAAGACAGTAGAATGAATCAGACATAATTTTCCTAGGCTCATATATGAATATATGACCAGTGTAACTCCACACCATATACAACCACAAGAATGGGAAGTTATGCTCCATGTACATATGATATGTCAAAATACATTCTATTGTCACATATTTCTAAAAAGAACAACAAAAAAAGATGACCTAGCTGGGCTCAGTGGCATACACCTGTAATCCCAGGAGGCTGAGGCAGGAGGATAGCAGTTTGGAGGTCAGCCTCGGCAGTTTAGTGAAGCTGCAAGCAACTTAATGAGACTTTGTCTCTAAATAAAAACTAAAAAGGTCTGGGGATGTGGCTCAGTGGTCAAGTGCCCTTGGGTTCTAACCCCAGTAACCCCCCCAAAAAAGGAATGACCTAAGGAGGCAGTAGAATTTCATGGTTATATATGCTGTCTCTGGAACCAGATTTTTCGGGGTCTAAATCCTGGTTTTTCTCTTTCTACCTGATAACTGGGGATATTACTCAACCTCTTTCTGCTTCAATTTTCCTTTCTTCAAATTGAAGACAGGCAATATGTCTCTTATAGTGAGTGTTAAATAATTTTATTTATGAAAAACTTGTATACATCTGGCAAAAACTAATTTCAACATATATTAGCCAGGATCATATTTTTCCCTTGTTAAAATTATTTTTTGAAGGGATGTCTTTTTTAAAATTTAATTTAATTTATTGATTTATATGTGGTGCTGAGAATCGAACCCAGTGCCTCACACACGCTAGGCAAGCTAGTTACCACTGAGCTACAGTCCCAGTCCCTGAAGGGATGTCTAAGAGCAATATAATAAACTGAGACTTACTACATTCATAGTCTAGAGGCTTCAACATTCTTCAAACTGCAGAAGCTAGAAAAACCACTAGAAATTCATTCAGAATCCTTGAGTTCAAATTTTGTCTTTGTTACCTTCCACATTGGAGGCCTTTAGCAAGTTATTTAGTGCTTATGTCATGGTTTCTTAAAACGAACAGGCATGCTAATGACACCAGGATTTCCCTCCTGGGGTTGCAGGGAGAATTAAATGAGATGACATGTGTAAATGTGATTCTATCACCCAAAGGTTTGTATCATCAGGCAAGAAAAACCTTTAAAATGCTAAGAAGATACATAATGGCTAATCTAAGCATTATGAAAAATTTCTTTCCCAAAATACTCTGGATAGTTTGAGAGATCACATATAATATTCTCATCTACATGTGCCAACTCTGGAAAACACTCTTGAATGTTATTGCTGACTTTGATAGCCTGCCTTTGCATCTTTGCCAGAACTTGCTCTCAGTTGCTGCTATTCATAGAATGCCCTTGGATAATGTGATAGGTTGAATTTGAATTACTCCTCCAATCATTTTGGAGACAGTAATAATGGCAACTAAAATGGTTATCTGGAGAATGAACTAAGCATGGACATCTAATAAAGTCTCTGTATTTTTTGTCCTTAGAATAATCCAAAAGAAGATAACATAATGCTATTTGAGTAAATAAGCATTAAACATGCCAAAATAAAATAAATTTCCTGGATACAGATAATATGTACTTTAAAAGACTACTAATCTCACATGGAGTACAAATTCAAAATGACTTAAAAAAAAACTAAATTATAGGAAAATAGATATTGCGCTAGACCTTTTCCTGGAATTATTTTTTATTTGTGAATATTGTTTTAAGACTGAGAGCCAAGCAGCATATACAGACTGGCTTTAAATAAATTCAGCGTATCATCATGTTGCTAATACTATTAAAACCTTTGGTCTTTCAAACATCTTTGCTGGTTTTCTCCCACATACCAATTACTTAATACTGTTACATCTAAGGCCAGGGCTCGTTAGTCTGCCTGAAGGAGTACAGAAGTTCCAGGCATAGCTTCTATTTTATTAATTTTTTTTTCTTGCCTGCAACCTGATTTCTTCTGGGTCTGACCTAATTCCTTTGATGCCTGAGGCTTGGAGGCCAGTGCTAATCTGCATCATGGATGTGTGGAGGAAAGGTGAGAGATTTGAAAGAATAAATAAAGAATAGCACCTGGGCAAGAATGCACTTCAAAATCAAAATAGGCATTGTGAGAACAGCATTTTTGAGAACAGCATTTTTGTTTTACTCCATCCTTTAAAAGGAAACTAAATTCAATGCACAGTTTCAAGTACAGATTTCTCTTCTGTCTTAATTCTTAATTTTTTAGCTAGTTAATAAAACATTTTATGACTAGGATCAGGACAAGGAAAGTATTAGCAGAATGTTAATTGTTAGCATGGTACAGTGGATTCCAATGTAAGCAAAATACCTGTTTCTGAACATTATGTTGTGTTCTAGGAGCCCTGGGGATGGAGGAGGTTTGCTCTGACTTTCATCGGGGAGGGAGATCACACAATAGTCTAAGCTTTGGAACATGCTGAGATTCAGCATGTTCTGTTGTTCCTCTGGGTCAGTTCCCAGGTTCTTTTCCTCTTTGGGAAGAAGGTTCTTCTTACTGCTCAGATAGGCATCCAACATCTTGTAGTCATTAATTTACCAAAGGCAGGGGCTAAAGGGGCAGATTTTCAAAGTGTCTTTACTCTCTTGATTTTGGATTACTTAGAAGCCTAGAGAAGTGGAAAGGTGGAATTTATCCTTCCTTGCTAACAAATGGCACGCTTCTTTCTTTGAGATGTTAAGAAGTTGTAATTCTGTTTGCATGGGTTTACAGAAAGAGGGGAGGGTGCTCCATTTGTGATTTGATTAATGAAGATTCACAAAGTCATCAGTATAGCTGCCGCCATCAGAAGAGATGTACTTTATCTAAAGCAAAATAGTGATCAGTAACTGTTTTCAACACAGTAGCAAGCCTTGGTGCGGGATATTTTCACATCACAGATGTTTGAAGTCACTTGGCGTTCAGCCTCCTGACTGAATTCATTTGGCATCTGAATTCATGTTTTATAGCCACATGACCATCCAATGGGCTCTAAGTGGAAGGGATCCTCTCGATTTTAGAGCTAGACCCTGTTCCTGCTTTAGCTTCCTACTGATGTAGTTTCCATGTTGCATGATATATGGGCAGGCTCAAAATGCCTATTTCAAGCAGTTACTTAAAACCATATATATATATTCATCAGCTAATCACAAATGCTAACTGGTACAAATGTGTGTTCTTTTTGTGTTTCCCCAGGGATGGTTGATGTCTTCTTTTAGTTTTCCTCTTATTTGTAATTCTGCAGTGGATACAGTAGTAAGCAAGAAAATGACCATTACACAGGTATTGAGGAGGAAAGCAAAAGGTATTTTATGTGTGTGTGTATGTGTGTGTGTGTGTGTGCATGCACACACACACATTACTGCTCTGTCATAACAGAAGTCTATGGAATCAGCTTGATCACACCAATGAAAATTTTTCAGTTCAATCTGAACATTGTTTCTAACAGAACTGGGAAGGACAGTTCAAAACAACTTAAGCACCTACATCATCTACTATTTGATTCAGTGAAATAGAAAGTCATATATTGGTACAAGCTGTTGCTACTTTATTTCCTTGGCCCCTTCTACATAAACTAATGAGGATCTAAGAGCAGAAAATCCAACTATAATTACGACCCCAAACCATGGGTTATAGTTTTCCTTTGGCAGAGATATCTTAAACAATCCCGTATTTAGTAGTTTATGTTGTTCAGTTTTGAAATCCATTATAGTTTGTGCATTGGGCAGGTAAAAGATTAATTTGTGTTTGTAAATGTGCACACCCTTGGGGGCAGTTGTATTTTATGCACAGGTGAACAAGGATCTTTTAGCAGCAAATCTATGGAGCTGACATTTTTATGCTTCTATTTTTTTTTTTTTAAGTACAAGTCTAAGCACATGAACAGCCAATTCGCCATTCTTAACTGCTTGTTGAACTCATCTTTTGGTTTAATGTTATAATTTATGTGGTTCATAAACGAACATTAGGTGTAAATTTTATATGTATGTACATACATTTATTTTCCTAAGACACGAACATTTTTATTATCAAGTACAGTAAAGGTATGATTTATTCCTACTTTGTTAATACAATGACCCATCAATATAGGATGCTACCTATTATACCAAAATAAGAAAACATTAAAAAAAAGAGTACTGCCATCTTATAGTGCATTTAGGAGAAATTGCTTGTATTCTTGCTGCATTTTTGCAAAAGTAAAAAGTTATCAGAAATATCTAGCAGATTGGCTTTGTATAAGGTTTACTCTGTCAAAATTCCCTTGCACACAATTTCATTTTCACAGAATTCTGATGAGCTGTGTGTGGTGCTGCGGAATTCCTCCAGCGAGCTAGACCTAATGCTTATGATAATGATCACAGCAATTACAAACACAATAGATGTACATCGCCCCAAATGAGATCTGAACTCCTGATAAAAGGAAAACTGGGCCTCTTCCTTTTTCCTGTGTGTGTCTTGTATAATGGCCTCATTGTCTATAACTAATAGACAAAACTGCAATGAGGGATTCTGCACTACAACAGAGAAACAGAAACAAGATTGCTTTCATTTCTACTTGCTATGCTAACCCCTTTCTCAGATGATCTTAGCAGCTTCACCTTTCTCTAATTTTGCTAACGTCTTGCAGATAGGGAACTGCAGCCCCGACCCTCCAGCTCCTCCCCCTCCCTTCTCTCCTCTTTCCTGCTGTTTCATTACATTTTCTTATGTGCATACCATCAAGTCCTCTTGGACACATAATAAGATTTGTGCCAGACTATGTTTCTTGGCTTTAATGGTTAGTTAGCTTTCCAGAATACACATGCTGCTTTATCCATGCTTTTATTACTGACATCATGAGAATGCATTGCTCCTATGTTTACAATTGGGTGTTCACCCTTAAATAAAAGCCATGAGATCAGGTTGTTTAAGAGAATCTTTGAAAAGCAGAATAAAAACAGCTGTTATCTGCTTGAACCATTTCATTTTCTTTCATGATCTGAATGATAATGATGTGTAACAGTGGGCAGTCTCGGGCTCTCATTATAAGCCATACATCAGAGCCTCTTTCAGGTTGGAATTGGGTCTCTGTCCCGGAGTTCCAACAGGATCGTTTCAACCTCACTTCTAACAGGTGTTGGTGTTTGGGGGAGGGAGCGAGGGGAGGATAAAACACCTATGCCTGTTCCCCACTGACCTCTGGATTCAGGAGGCTGGTTTTCATTGGCAATGTGGGTTTGAAAGTCAAACCAGGTCCTTGCTGAAATCTCTCTCACCAGGAACAGATTACAAATATTTCCACATGTCAAACAAATGAACAATAGGGTGGTCCTTATTAATCAAAGCTCTTCTAAACCAAGTACAGATGGTAGCAATGAACTTCCCTTCCGTGAATTTTCTGAAAGAGGAGGAAATGTCTCTCATAGAAATGCACATTTCTGCAAGAGACGCCAGACAAGGAACAAGGAGCTCAAACCAAATAAAACCAAAATGAAACAAAACAATAATAAATAAGTAAAAAACAAAAAACTTGAAAATTCCATTATTTTCAATGATCCAAACAGGAAGGTTGATTGCACTTATTTCCATTCAACACTCCCTCATTGCAAGCTGTTTCTGAAGATTCTGCGGCATTTGCCTAGAGACTGACAAGCTTAAATTGGTTTTAACCTCCCGAGTCCCCTTTTCATATTGCAGATGTTGCTGACTGGGGAGAACCCTGCTTTCCCCAAAGTCAGTCATTTCCAGGCTCTGGTGGCACCTACTACTGAGAGCACAACTCCTCTCTGACAATAGTGTCATTTGTTATTTTTAATTAACAGAAAAATATCGATGGCAATAGTTGAAATTGCGTTGTATTCAAAACTTGAGATGGGAGTGAGAAGCAAGTCTATTTAAAAAGCAGCCCAGACATTGGATGCAGGGGGCTGTCTTTCTCTGCCCTTAGCTGTGTTACCTAAGCCTCTTGGGTGGCAGAAAACTGGGTTGGGGATCTCCTGGGAGCAAAGACTCCTTGGGACTTTCTGTGCAACCAGGTGCTACTATTTAGGAAGAGTATATTTCAGATGTTTAAACAGAATTGGTTCCACTTCTCCACTCAAGATCGGTGCTATTATGTAGTCAGACCTTTAAGGTGAAGGATCAAAAGACACCAAGATGTCACTCAGTTCACACCTTATCTCAAAACAGTGTTAAACCTAAATTGTATTTGAAAGGTGAAAATTCTATTGTGAAGCCCTTAACACAGAGGGTCTGTGATTCCACTGATAAAACAATCCCAAGATGTAAAACCTTGAGGCCGTTCTCTAGCCAAGATCTATCAAACTGCCACTGGGAGTGCACTTGCTCTTGGTCTGCTCTCAGTGAAGAGCAGTCATCCAAACAGTTGCATGTATGTGTGGTTAAAGATTGTTAGAGACTTCTCTTGAACTTTTTCAAGATAATTACCGAACAGATGAGAAATTTTTCTACTAATAGATTAAATATGTGTGTGAAACCTCAGATTAATTACAATCTTTTTCAAGAGGACTAAAATTTTATAACTTCATGGGGAGATAACATTTTATTGGATTTTAAGAGGAAATGAAATAAAATTATTAAATATAAGAACTATTCCCTTACATGCCATAATATAATCATGATTCCACAATGACTTTTTGGGGGAGGAGAGAAGGAGATTATCCAACAGATTTTAAGAAATGTATTGGAGCTGGACATGGTGGTGTGCACCTGTAATCCCAGAGACTTGGGAGGCTGAGGCAGGAGGATTGAAAATTTGAGGCCAGCGTCAGCAGCTTAGTGAGACCCTGTTTCAAAAAAAAAAAAAAAAAAAAAAAAAAAAAAGGCTGGGGATGTGGCTCAGTGGTTAAGAATCCCTGGGTTCAATTTCCGATATTCCCACCAAAAAATGTATTGGAAAATTGCAAAAGGTCTTATAAAGACAGTCTCTATAATTTTTAAATGTGGACATATTTAATATATAAGATGTGTGCTTCAATACTCCAAATGATTCCAATTGTGTAGAAATACAACCAATTCTAAATTAACACAGACTCTTTAGCAAATGACAAAAGAGGACTTCATTCTTCCAGTTTCCTTGTGTGAATAAGTGATGATATCTTACTGAAATTTGATTTCACTGAGAAAGTGAAATAAAGCATGCTCTCCCACACAGAGTGGGCATTACTCAGAAAATACTTGCCTAGGTTGGGGCAGTGGCACATGCCTGTCATCTCTGTAACTTAGGAGGCTGAAGCAGGAGGATTGCAATAAAGGTCAGCCTTAGCAACTTACTGAGACCCTGTCTCAAAACAAAAAATAAAAAGGGCTGGGGATATAGCTCAGTGGTAAAGTGTCCCTGGGTTCAATTTCCAGGACCCAAGCAAAAACAAAAACACTTGCTTATGAGGAAAAAAGACTTGTTTTGGAACCATGATGTACAATTCAATACAACATATGTACTCTGGCATAAACTAATATAGTAATGTCTATTTTGAGAAGTCATTGAAAGATTAATCTATAATGGAACTTCAACACTACTGAGGAATGCCTGTGAAATTATCTTAGAATGTCAACATGGCTTTAAGAATCTTTGCTAAAAGCCATGTTTATATTCAATTCAGATATGAAAGTCTCTGAAGTATTATATAATCATCTTGCTTTGTCTATTACAGAATCATAATTACATTAAAAACAAGGAATTGTCACCTCTCTCTGTTAGAGGGGATTAGTGAGAATGCAAAGAAAGAGAGACAGTGATTATTTTGATGGTACAGTAAGAAATGGAGAAAAGGAAGAGGTGACCTCATCTTCACCTGAAGAGCAGTATTCATCTGGGGCAGTACTGGAACAACTAACTACCTGCAAGAACAAGGACGTGGAACCTGACAGTAATCTATGTTTTTAAACACTCAGAGCTGGTCAGGACTTTTATTCAGTTCTTCATGTGCATTCATAGGCTCTGAGTGAAGTGGCTGAGAGCAGGATTCTGGGTTTTGCCTCCTTGTGATTGTATGATCTTAACCAGGTAACTTAGTTTCTCTGTCCTTCATCTCTGCAGGTGTAAAATGTGATTTTTAAAAAAAGTCATTTAAAGAAAACTTATTTTACACAGAGGTTATTAGGAAAACGTGTGACATTCTAAACATTTAGTGTTTATTGCAAATTATTCTCATTTAATTCTCTATAATAAATTATGGAATTCTCTACAATAAATAAATTACTTTTGTTGTAGAGCAAAGATGATTGAGGCCCCAAAGGTGACACAACCTACCTAAGATCGCAGTGATGGTGATGAAGTTGACATTTCTGTACATTTGATGGCAGGCCTCACAGCTCCATTGTGCTGTAGAGTGAGCTCATAAGGCATGAATTCTGTATCCATGATCATTTACATACCAAGTGGTAAACAATCATGAGATTTGATAAAAATCAAAGACATTGACCTCACTAACGACCATCCCTGTCATCTTATGTAAGAATGGTAGGTAAGCAGACAAAATATAAAGACATAAGCTGCAGACACTTAGGTAAATGCACATTTTTTTTTTTACTGGAAAAGCTAATTTCTAAATGCATTTTTCCTTTTCAAGAGTATCTGCTTATTCAATTCTTGATGATAACACTACTTTTAATACAGGAACCTAGAGATATCATCATTAAAGAAACACTGTTATGCAAATCCCAGTGGAAGTTTTTATTGTTTCTATTCTGGGATTAATCATTTGTCACCAAAATCATTTCATCAAGGACACTTCCCAGAGTCCTCAGAGTAGGTGGTCCGGTTGGTTAGGTTTTCTCTCAAGTGAACAAAACTTTCCATCTTGTACTCATTCCAGTTATCACATATTTAACAAAATGATTGCTTGCCAAAATTAGTGTCTTCTCTTCTCCACTGAAAGCTCCACAAATATAAGAATTATTTTTGTTTTGCTCATTAAAAAGAAAAAATCTCTGGCACTTCAAATGGTGTCTGTCATAGAATGGAATAGCAGCTCAGTTAATGTTTGCCAAACAAATAAGCAAGTCTCTGGCCTATTGGGTGGTTTGGAGAGATGGTGATGAGTTTAGGTAGAGATGGCTGCATGTGTGTGACATGATAGAAGCTGCCAGAACAAGAATGCTTTGTGGGCAATGCTGTTTCACGGTCGTTTCAAAGAGTAAATACAGACAAAAGTAAAACTAAAAAAAAAAAAAAAAGGAAAACATTAGAAAATAAGAGATGAACCTATGAAGAAATAAATCCAAGATTTTTTTTTGTTTCAGAGAAGGATAGTGAGTTCAAGAGGAACTTTTTGCTTTGTGTTTTTCGGTCTGTTTTGCAGTTTTGAGTGGAGTTACTTTCTGTAATCTTATTAAAACAAGCCTGCTGTGGTTAGAGCCCACAGGTTAGAACAGCATATACAAGGTGGATGGATACAGCAGTAGTATCACCTTTAGGTGGTGGATTCTCTTGGTCTGTGTCAGGGGATCATCACCCAGTGATCCCTGGGTGCAGGAACTCCTATGTGATTAATCAAGGAAGCACTTTCTTTGTTGAACTCTGGAGAGAAGTTTCTGTGCCCAGCAGGTGAAATAACATACTAGGGAGCCTGGCAGGCAGAGTGGCATATTCCCTCCTGACCTCAATTTCCCAAAGACACTGTGTCTTCTGTTTGTATGTATGACATACTCAGTGGGAAAAGCACCAAGCTAAGATAAACAGCCAGGATTCCATCAGATACCTGTCCTGGTACAGGGAGACAGTTGTCTGTGCATTTAGTTGAGGAGGGAGGTTAGATTGCACTGGTATTAGAGAAGACGACAGATAGGCTAATTGGGTTACCTGTTAAAGGAAAGTGTGTTATCTACTAAATATTTCCTGTCCAATTTGTATTTATTTGTCGTATTGCTTTTAGAATTTCAAAAACAATTGCTACTTTAAATTCTTTAGAGGGAGAGCCTGATCATTATATTATTTCTTTTCTATGGCTGAACAAGTGATTATCTTCAAGAGGAGAACATTTCTAGGGATTTAAGCATAATTTACATTTGGATTTATTTTATTTTGCATTTAAAAGTTAAAAATGAGACTGATTATAAGGTTGTATTGCCTTGAATAGTTAATTCTCTAGTGCCTAGTGAGTTCGAGCAGGTAGCTGAAGATGCTGCTGCTTAATTACATCATAAACAACTAAGACATTTCCTGAAGTTGATTGAAAAAAGTTTTGTAGAAATCAAGCTTGCTCATCTTACAAACATTCCCAAAATGAGAAGATCAATGGTATTACTGAAGTAGGACTTCAATTACTAATTGGTTGATTTATATTAATAATATTGTATTGATTCCTTGTCTATTATCTTCATACATATATGTGACACAGCGCTTCTCAATATGAAACTTTGGTGGTTGATCATAGAAGGATCTTACATGATGGAGGCAGATAATAACATCTTTGTACTTCTTGATTCCCATGTGCCTCTCATTGATGCTTCTTTCCCATTGCTAAATTAAAAGGCAATCATGTTCAATCTGCAGGTCCCAGTGGCACATGCCTGGAATCCCAGCAACTCTGGAGGCTGAGACAGGAGGATCATAAGTTCAAGGTCAGCCTCAGCAACTTAGTGAAAGCTTATCTCAAAATAAAAAATACAAAGGCCGGGGATGCAGTTCAATGATAAAGCACCTCTGGAAGTCGGGCACGGTAGCCTGCAAATACCAGTGGCTCAGGAGGCTGAGACAGGAGGATTGTGAGTTCAAAGTCAGCCTCAGCAACTTAGTGAGGACCTAAGCAACTCAGTGAGACCCTGTTTGTAAATAAAATACAAAAAAAGAGTTGGGAATGTGGCTCAGTGGTTAAGTGCCTCTGAATTCAGGACCATCTTCACCCTCAAAAAGTAAAATATTGAGGCATGAGGGTCGCTTGAACCCAAGAGTTTAGGGCCAGCCTGGGCCCAAACAGAGCAAGATTCCACCTCATAAAAAAAAAAAAAAAAAAAGAAGGAGCATCAAAAAGGGAAGAGGGCAGTTTGTACAATCTTTTCTTACCCAAGTAGAGATGGCACGGGTTTCAAGAGGAGCAGGAACTGCTCAGTTGTTGAGGGCTTCGCCTATGAAGTCATTGTGCTTACTTTATAAACGTTCTTCCATGCTGCTCATGGAATTCTGCCTACGCACAATGATTTTTCTGGGACATGGAGTTTTGTCTGTTATCTGAACCTTCCACATGACCAGGCTGTAATCACCAATCTCTTCCCCACCCCAAAGTGATAAAGGCAACTGGGAATGTTAAATATTGCTTGCTGAGAATTTCTGATTTGTTAAAAATGTAATTGCTAATAGAATTTTTACAATACAATTTATCTTTTCTGTAATGAGCAACCAGGGAACTAGTTATATTTCTTTCTTTCTCTTTTCCTTTGTAATGTTAGATCTCCACTGGAGAGAGAAGTACAAACAGCTGGAACTTATAACTATTTGGAAACATCAACAATGTTGAAATTTACACTCCCATGTGCAGATGCTATCAGACAATCAAAAAAATGTGTACAAACAATGAAAGAGGAAAGCAATTTTATTGAAGCACGATTTGGTTGGATGGGACACAGAAAGTTACACTTGTTCTTTTTCAGAAGAACAATGTTAATCAATAAGATAAGTTATATTAGAGCCAGATTTTGCAAAGGATTTTCTAATTCAGTGATAGATACGGTCTATACTAGATGACTGACTTTGTGAAACATGTATGGTTTTATCCCCACTACACTATATAAGAAAGAGAGGCTGAACTAATAAAGAGAAACTGTGCCAGTTGGCACTCTATTTCCCATTGGGTTTCAAGTTCATAGTCAAACACGTATCTCCCTAATGCTATTGGGCATGGTCGCTTAATAACATGCTTCCAGCAGAGAGGTTGGGCCAAGTCTTCCATTGCTAATTTATATCCTGCTTATCTAATGGAGATTGGTTAATCCAGGTCTGGCATTTTGGGATGTGGGATTAGACTAATACGACTCTAATATAGATAAAATTTTTTTTTTTCCCCCTTGGGGCTTTATCTGTCAAGTTAGCTTCTTTGTTAGTATTAGCTTGCTTCTCTAGCATAATTTAGCAGAAACTGGTAAAAATAGATGAGACTTAGTATCCGTAAAGACCCTAAGGAAGCAAAGTTATAAGGGAAGCAGGTATAAAACTTAAATATCTCAAATATATTCAAAATCTTCCTCCTGAAATAAACTTTATTTTTATTCATTGCATCTTAGGTGGTAGGTTTCTTTTTAAGCCTAAAAGGGTTGCTGTGTGTGTGTGTGTGTGTGTGTGTGTGTGTGTGTGGTGAAGGGGTGGAAAGAGCTAGAGGCATTTATTTGGTGCTTTTATGCATGCTTTAGTGATATCAACACTATTTTTGATTTTGAAAACAACCTCTACCTGTGGTGGCAGTATAGTGAATCAAAGTGTGGATACTGGAATTTGGTAGACCTGGATTTAAATCTTGGTTCCTTAGTTGCAAGTTCTCTGACTTTGTGAGTTACCTTTTGTCATGCTTTGTGCTTCTCATGAGTAATCTGGGGATAATGATTACTGTGGAAATTAAGTAAGATGATCTACATAAAGTATATAGTACAGTAAGTAAAGCACTTATCCTGATGGTAAGGATTTAATGGTAGCAATTAATATTTTTGTGTTAGATGCATTTTGAGGCTTCCTTGACCACAGTAAATACTTGTTCCTAGATAGCCTCTATTTCTCCTTTCCAGACAAGGGAGTTGACACTAAGTCGCGTTCAAGGTGGCATAGATTTGAAGAGAGTGTGAAGTACAAGTGGCAAGATGACCAGGAATCAATCTGCAACACCAGAGACAGACTTCTGCAACGACAGGCCTCCCCAACATTCAAAGGACACATGAAGATAACTGACAGTGCAGAGGATGTGCTGGAGAGGTCTGAGCAGAAACATAAATCCTTTCTTTGTTTTAGGAAAAAAAAATTGTGAACCACAGATAGGAAATAATTACAGGCAGTGGAAACTGAAGCTTACTTGCCCGATTCTCTATTTTTGTTTTTCCTTCTGTAGAAATCATTTACTAGAAAAGACAGAGAATGACTATATTGGTAGAAAGAGGAGCAAATCTAGTTCCTCATTTTCAGTGTTTACATTAAAACAGCAAAATCACAGGGCAGCTCTTCCACGACAGCACTTGCTAAATTGTGTTGCAGTTGATGTTAACACGACTGTTTCTAGCCACGAGTGCTGTAGGCACATGCCCACATCTTATTCTTGTATCAAGTCCCCAGTACAGAGTAAGTGCATCAATCAATCAATTATGGTGAGTTCCACATAAGGGCATTTGTATATCTCATTTGTTAACAAACTTGATGGCTCTGTACTTCAAAACAGCAGATGCTAACCAAAAGTTTAAAATGAATTTCTAACTCAGTAGTTACCAAATAATTTAGTATGAAGATCTCCTTTAAGTGTAAAAAATTTCCTTGAGTAGTTGAATGATCTCTTGATTGAGAAAATATACTAGTCAGAAGTGGCCAAAGCAGCTCCCATGTATATTCAAAACTAGTAATATAAAGGGAGTTTCTGGCAAAATCTTTGTAATAGTAAAACAATTGAAAACAGGACATGAAAATACAGGGCTGGGGTTGTGGCTCAGTGGTAGAGTGCTTGCCTAGCACGTGTGAGGCACTGGGTTTGATCCTCAATAAGACATAAAATAAATAAATAAAATAAAGGTATAAAAGAAAATATAACAGATGTCCATCTCTAGTAGATTGCTTAGATAAATTATGCTATGTTCATGTAATGAAATATTTTACAGTACTAAAAAGGAAAGTAAATAAGATAGACCCATATAGAGAAATTTCCAAGATACATGAAGAGAAAACATTAAAGTGCAGAATGGAATATATAGTATAATTCCCTTTATGTATGAAAAACTACACAAATCTGTTGGACTAATTATGTAAAAAATTTGGAAATATAAACAATAAATTGAAATGGGTGGGATATGTGTGGGCAATTACTTTTTAAAATACAAAATCATAATAATGATGATGATGATGATGATAATGATTTTTATGGTGCTGGTGATTGAACCCAGGGCCTTGCCCATGCTAGGCAAGCCCTGTAGGCTTTTTTCGTTTTGTTTTGTTTTTGAGCCAGGAACTCACCAGCCTTGAATTTATGATCCTCCTCCTTCAATCTCTGGAGTAGCTGGGATTACAGGTATGTGCCACTGTACTTGACCTTATTAGAACTTTTCCCTCATTCATAATTTGTTTTTGCATTTTAAATGTTAAAATTGCAATCCATATCTCCATCTCTCTCTCTCTCTCTCTCTCTCTCTCTCTCTCTCTCACACACACACACACACCCTTTCCCATTAAAACCAACATTTCCTACCAATGGCTTATGTTTGTACATAATCTTTGCAATAATTCTGCAGATTCCCCATATTTCTTTGGTTACCAGAATGTAAATCAAACATACACAGTTTTCATAATTCTTTTACCTTTATTTTTATTTTATTTTATTTTTTATTCTTTTACCTTTATAACAAACCTGCCAAGTACCTAGTGGGTTTTCAAATGTTTGTTAGCTGTATCATTCTCTGCTAATGCTCATGAAGCATTACAGGAAAGCCCCAAAATTGGAGTGGGTAAACCAGGACTCTTCGTGGTTGATTTCAGAAAGAAGCTGCTGGACTCCCCTCCTCCCTTGTTTTGGGAGAATCTCCCTTGCAGGCAAGGGAGAGAAGAGTGAAGATGGAGGGAATCCACTGAACATTTAATGTTTTAGGGAGCACATTGTGAAAACCATTGCTTTGACCTGTGGTATATCTTTTGGTTAAGAGAGTTACTCAAGGTCAAACAATCTATAGATTTGAGATTAGAGTTCAAATGTGAACTTCTATACATCAAATTTTTTTTTTTTTTTTTTTTTTTTTTTTTAGTTTTTCAGCAGCTCCATACTGCAGGAAATACAGGAATCATGCTTTTCTTGTCTCTGATTACTCCCAGCCATGCCTAACATTTATAGATCATCAACAAATGTGCAGCGAATTAAAGGCTGAATCATATCAAATAAGTTAAATGACTTTCCCAAGATCCTTCAACAGATAAATGGGACACAGAACCAATCTCTGAATCTCTATTTCCAATCCACACCTCTTTTAATTATACCCTAAATCATTCTTTGCTTAAGTAATTTGGCACATGGCATTCAAATTAACTTAAATTTCTTTCTAGGTAATTGTTGATATTTTTAATTTCCTTTAAACTTAATAAATATAGTAAGTTATTTTGCAATATCCCCCTTTTACATCACTGTGCTAATATCTATTGACTCATTTATATTTTTCAGAGGTTTTTTTTTTTAACTCAAAATTGCTTTGATTTTTTCCTTTTCTTTGGTGTGATTCTATAACTAGCTCTATATTAGGACATAGACCTTGTCCCTATTGTTTACACGGCCTCTCTTTTCAATGATGTTTACAGTACTGAATGTTTCAAAGTGGTTCAATAAAGATTACATTATTCAGAGCATTCCTCTTGCTGAAAAAACCAAAAATGCTGTATTATAAAGTTTTTCTTAAAAGCATCCAAGAGGTGAGAAAAGGTTAAGGTTTTCAGGACAAAAGTGAAGGAAAAATGGAACTCTGTGGTCCTTAACTTGCCTTTGTCCTAAGGACATTTTTGCATCCTGTTAAATTAGAGTTGTACTTTTAGCAGATTCTTTGAAGGTCCCCAAGTAAGGAAGCATAATAAGTCACCCTACCTACATGGAGACCCTAATTGTCCAAGGACAAAGGAACCAGTAGGGAATCATGTCTCTACCATTTATACTCTTCTCATAGGAAATTGCAATTTGTGTCTTAGTCTGTTTGAACTGCTATGGGAAAACACCACAACTGGTGTCTTATAAGCAGCAGAAGTGCATTTCTCATAGTTATGAAGGCTAGGAAGTCCAAGATCAAGGCACCTGCAAATTCAGCATCTGATGAGGACGTACCTCCTCATGCATAACAACCTCTATCTGCATTCTCATGTGGTAGAGGCAGCACCTGAGCTCCTTTGGACCTTTTTTTATAAAGGCACTAATCCTATTCATGAAAGCCCTCAGACCTAATCACCTCCAAAGACCCCACTACCTACTGCCATCAGCTATGATATCATCAAGCTATAAAATTAACATATGCATGACAGGTGGGCCACAAACACTCAGACCAGAGCTATTTAGCACATCAGAGGTCAGGACAGAAGAGGAAAGGAAAGCAACCTATCCCAGAGAAGTTATGACTAACTTGCTGCCTTCACTATGAATTGTTTTGGGGTGCAGGGATCTTCAACCTATGAACTTGATTTGAGGTGGTTGTACGCAATTAGTGCCATAGGTTTAAGGTAAAAATCAAAGTATGTCCTCACTTGAGGAAGGCCCTTCCATGCCACGCCACAAGGAATCCTTCTGGATAAATGCACAAGCAAAAAAGGCAGTATGTGTGAGTATTAGGAGAAACATCAGTCAGGAGGAACAGGTCTGTGGACTTTATATATTGAAGTTATTAGTCAGAGAAACTGAAAGGATTATTGCCATCACTAAGGAATTAAAGTACAAGCTTGAAAATTGCTGCTGGGAACAGAGGATATAGTGACCCAAACATTTTGAAAACTTACAATTTTTTTTCAAAAACCAAAATAAAAAACCAACTTGCAATTTTTTTTTTCAAAAACCAAAATAAAAAACCAATAGATTTAAAAGAGCAAAAAACACTGAGATTGATGGGTGAGAAAAATTGTTCAGGAAAAGCATACAGAAATAAAATGGAAAATATGGAAGAAAAGGTGAAGACAGAGAACATAGAATGAAGAATTCTAGCACATGCTAGTGTCCCAGAGGAGAGTTGAGAAAGGATTAGACAGAGGCATTATTTGGAAAGAACTGAGAATTTTTCTGAATTGACACAAGACACTAATCCACAGACTCAAGAGGCCAGCTCTATTCCCAGGCAGGATAAATAGAGAGAAAGCTATACTACCTACATCATTGTGAAACTGCAGTCTGCCAAAACCTACAGTGCTTGGCTCATGAAAAATAAAATAATTTGCTAATTTAATATTTACATATTTTTATTTTATTTTTCTTATTTTCTAAGTTTTCCTCTATGACAGAAGCATGTTGCTGATATAATCTGTGGTCTTGACTTATTATTGTTATTATTTTTTAAGTTTTTAAATGCTGGGGATCAAACCCAAGGTCCCATTCATGCTCAGTATGCATTTTATTGAGCTACACTCTCAGCCCCTAATCTGAATTATTTTAGATAAATATTTGTGAATGAAATATTCTTCAGATTTGATGCAGACACAAGACAGCAATAATGATAACAATTAATATTAGTTAATATTGATTTAACATTTTGGAATACTTTAATGTACACCATTCCAGTGACTGACTTTGCTAATAGTACCAGTTGTTGAATGAGTTAACTTCCATGGTTCTCAAGTCACAAGCAATGTTGGCAGAAGTGTATTCTGAAATTAAGAAACAACTTCTTTTAAACTTGAGTATATTAAAATCAAATGAAAAATAGCCACAGCTCTCTAATATTGTGACTTATGGCCTAGCTGCTTTTAAATGAAAACATTGGTCTCGGCAATATTCATGCATATACAGTGAATGTTGACAGACAAAGTGTAGAAAAAGACAACATTGAGGACCATAGAGATGAAGCAAGATTTCAGGGCATGATTTGAAATTGAGTTTTCATTCATGAGAGTGGTAGGACCATTGGATTCAATGCATTTTTGGGGCGGGGAGGACACCAATTGTTTGCATTGGATTGATCATGGATCTCTTAAACTTAGTATATACATATCACATAACTTCCTCAATAATATATTCTTTGGTAAGGGATGATGACTGAGAATACAGGATTCCAGGACAAAGACAATGCATGCCTCTGGGCTGTTGCAGAGAAAATCAGGGTAACACTACATTCATCTGGTTGTGGTGGCAAATCTGTCATCATGGGACTAATAGAGGAGAAGAGAGAAATCTTGAGGATGTTCTATGTATAACACACACACACACACACACACACACACACACACACACACAGAAATATTCTGAGAGAAGACATCATGGAGACTGTCAAATAAAACCAGTTTAATTGCTGCCTTACCACACACCACGGACTGCTGTTTACCGTTGAAACCAAGACCAAATCAGCTAAGTTAAATGAAATGGCTTCCTGTTTACTAGGTTTATTCTATTAAGTCCTTCATGAAAGACACTGTGTCTTTTTTATTTCATTTAGATAGAAGAACAGTCAGACATGTCGTTAGATTACCTTTGATTTTGACCTTGTGCTTGTCATTTTTTATGGTAAAGAATAGACCTTATTTTTTTTTTCAGGAATAAGAAAGAAAATTCTTTGAAGTTAGATGCATTGAAAACTAATAGATTGTGTTATTTAAACAGAAAACAAATTGATTGCTCTGGACCCATTTTTTTCTTTTGTAATTAGCCTCAAGTTTCTAGAGAACATTAGACAATTATTGAAGTGTACTGAGCTGTGTGGTCTTAGACTTCAAGTTAACACATATTTTCAGAAGACCTTTCATTTTCTCTCGCAATTATTTTGGGGACCATTCCTTTTTTGCTCCTGTGTAAATGTTTATGCTTACTTAGCAGCAACACTAGATTTGAAAAGTAGCTTAGCTTTATTCCAAGGAATCAAGGTTTCTTAGTTTTTATTTTAGTTCTTAATGAAATAGAGCACATAGTTCATTATCAACATGTTGTTACTAATTTTTAAATTGTTTTCTCCTAACTGATTACTGTACCAACATTTTCTGTTTCCAGGGCAGGCATTCCAGTTCTAGTAAGTCATAGCTGAGGATTCTTTCTCTTGTCACTCTCCCTCGTACAATGTTTAATAGCTCTATATATCAGGAAATATTTCTGTAAGTTCTACCTAAATCACTGCTGTGTTTATTCTTCCTCATTGCTATGTTACTTCATCTGCCTTTCTCCTTTGATTTAATTTAGTTGACATCCACCCTAAATTGTGAATGGATCAAATATTCACAAATTTTCACATTGTTCAAGTAAAGTAATACGAGTGTCTTTCTAGACATCACTGCAAGCAGCCTTTGGAATGTATTTCAAATTTCAAAAATAAAAGCAGTTTAAAAAACTATATTTTTGTGGTCAACTTATGTTCACATGGCTTTATGATTTTTCAGTATTCACCTAAGCCCTGAAAGCTGTATCTCACAAAGGAAAAATAGTGGGTTTTAAATAAATTTATAGGGCCATCATTTTTATATGACCACATAATAAAAGAATATGTGGAAATAGTATTGATGAAATTTAAGTATTCTCTTCAGGTGTGCAGAAGAACAAAGGAATGGAATACTATGTTCCCTTTTTATATATTTATCAAAGACTCCCTGACTACAGGCAATATATGTAGAACTGACCACAACTTGATATCTTATTGGACAACTGAAGAGGTTGTGGTAGCCACCGGTAACGATGTACAAGCAAATAGGAGGAAGATACATTTTTTTCATAAGCACTTACAATTGGTAAAGGAAGTAATTTGTCTCAAAATTATTTTTGAAACCTCCTGCACTTAAACTGAGTGGATGACATGGATAACTTGGCTATTCCTTTTACTGTAATCTATTGCCAAGGGCATTATGAAATAGCCTCTCTAAGCCACATTTTAGGCAGAGGAGTTCTTGTTGATATCTTGTCATTTGTGCTCTAAATGATCAGAAGGTATTCAAATGTTTCAGATGAGACATTGGCAAAACTTCCTTTAAAACACATCATGTAGAGAATTATAGTGGCAGTGGTACATTCTGATGCCACATCTGTTATAAACTTTTTATTTTATATAACTTGAAAAAGGTAATTAATGAGATATTTAAAAATTAGTTTAAAATGGTAAAAAATTAAATAGAAAATAACATAAAGTGAAAATAGACCTCTTTTTCTATCATTTCAGACTGCCCTCTTTCTATCATCCCTCACAGCTAGGTGATAAGCTTTAAGACTTTGTGTATCTTTCTGATAACTTTCTATATACACACACACAAACACACATCACACACACACACACACACACACACACATACACACACACTTTTTCTCTGGAAATGAGATTATAACATACTTCAGCAAGCTACTTTAAATTTCTATAAATTTTTTTACCAACATGTAGTATATATAGACCGTCCTCATTCTTTTAATTAATTAATTAATTAATTGAACCATACCCTCAGTCCTTTTTCATATTTTATTTAGAGTCAGGGTCTCATTGAGTTGCTATGTGCCTCGCTAAATTGCTGAGGTTGCCTTTGAATTTATGATCCTCCTGCCTCAGCCTCCCAAGTCACTGGGGTTACAGGTCACCACACCCAGCTCCAGGCCTTTTAAATATTTTATTTAGATACAGGGTCTTGATGCATTGCTTAGGGCCTTGCTAAATTGCTGAGGCTGCCTTTGAATTTATAATCCTCCCGCTCAGCCCCCAGAGCCACTGGAATTACAGCCGTGTATCACTGTACCCTGCTACCTTTCTCATTCTTATGGGAGTTGTAACATGCCATTGTATGTACATATTACAATTTATTTCACCAGTTTACAACTGATAGGCATTTAGATTGTTTGAATTATTTGTTATTGTAAAAAAAAAAACACAATGCACATTTTGACATTTATCTTTGCACTTTTGTGTGAGAACTTCCATAGAAAAGAATTCCTAGAAATGAAAATTCTGAGAAATTGTGATTTTTTTTTCCTTTTTCTTTTTTTTTGGTGTGTGCGTGTGTGTATGTGTGTGTGTGGTTTCGGTGCTGGAGATTGAACCAGGGCCTCTCACATGTTAGGCAAGTGCTCAATAACTGAGTTGTACCATCAGCTCAAGTCTGTGCATTTTTAGTAGGCATTGCTTAATTTCTCTCCAAAATGTACCAATTGCTTTTCTACCAATAATGTAGGTGTCAGCATATTTTTCTAAGTCTTGGTCAAGTTTGGGCAAAACATTTTTTTTTAATTTTGGCAATATATCTAATTGTACTTGTTTTAATTTGCATTTCTTTTATTATCAGAGAAGTTGAGCATCTTTGAAAAACTTTGAAAAACTAGGGGGCTTTCTGCTGTGTTAAATAAGAACATACAATTACCTCTGGAGGCTCAAATAACACACACATACACACGTGCATGCATTGTCTATTTCTCTCTGTCTCTCTGTTTCTTTCTCTACCTTCCCTTCCTCCTACTTTATGGAATACTCAGGCCCTGAAAGCTTTTTAAAATGAGGCACTAATTTAAAGCAAGTCTTGTATGTTTGAGGTGAGATGTTTCAGTGGGAGTAACTCTGGTCAGTAACTTTGATACACAACTAAATCTAGTATACAAGGAATATTTTTAAAAGTTGAGTTTTCAATTTAAAATAGCTCTAGAGGAATATCTTTCTGTGTGTCTAGACTTTCCTCCAATGTGGCTCAATGGAAACAGTTGGAGCAGTGGATGGAGAGAGCAGACTGTGTGAATGAGAACCAAGTGCAAATTCGGAGACTTTTCTTCCTTGGGTATATCCCCAAAGCTAGTGCTCAGCACAAACAGGCTGAATAAAGCATGGACCATTGTAAATGCTAAACAGGCAGGTCAAGTAAGTAGGAAGTCAAGCAGGAATCATCTTAGAAATGTTCTCTAATAAACAGAAACATTCTGGAATGTTAGTTGGGATCCTTATAGAAACACTCAAGTGCTCAATGGTAGAACACTTGCCTAGCACGTGTGAGACATTGGATTCAATCCTCAAAACCCCATAAAAATAAATAAATAAAATAAAACTGGTGTCCATCTACAACTAAAAAATTAAAAAAAAAAAAAAAACACTCAAGTTTTGTCAAGGATCAAATCAGCAAGATAGGGTCTTCTACACCCTAAATAAAAATCTTCCATAATCTTCCGTGTTTTCTATTACTTCGAATAAATTTAGGACAAGAACAATTATATCAATCCAATCTTCATTTCTCACTATTTTTGGCAGACTTTCAACTCAGACAATGGAACCATTGTCTTTAAATCCAGTTTTGTCTTTGATCAAATTTACTTCCTTGTTTATGCCCTTTATTTGCTTGTTTTTTCCCCCAACGCTTCATAAAGTTCTCTCAATTTAAAAATTAATGTTAAAGTGACTTTTCTCAAAAACAAATAACCTGGATAATGATATGTAACTGAAAATAGTTCATTTTTATCTCAGACACGTGTGGGTCACTAGGCATATAATATGACTAAGTGATTAGCTTACTGGAGGTACCCCATTGCATATTAGTTCTTACTTAGTGGACATTCAGATTGTTATTACATTGAGCTCAAATAGCATAGCAGGCTCAATAATAGGATATTGAAAAATCCCATATTTTCAGTCTTGGTGATTTTTAAAAAAAATTTAATCAGAGGAGAACAAAACCTGCATTATAGCTATGAATATTGAAGTGCTTTGGTGTGAGAGCAAGGCTTGCTAAATGTTCGTAAACAACAGAATAACTCCTCTGGGAAACACCATGTAATCATGATTATATAAATGCCATGCTATGTTGAAACTTATTTTGAACCTTGAAGCACAGGAGGGTTCAGTTAGGCCAATACCTGGAAGAAAATCTACAAGATTCTTTCATGTTAACTGTTAATGAAACATTGGAACAAATATTATGGGAGAAAAAATAAACTGCTTTTGGACAAAGGATTCATGACCAATGAAGGACATGACCAATGAAGGGCATGACCCCCCTCAGCAATTATCAGGCTAGGTAAGCTTACTTGTTTTCAAAGCAGGATTTCCAGATTTGATGGATAAAAGAAGGTGAATGGGTTTATAAAGCAAACATTTAGGGAAATGTTTGATATAACAGTTTTTATTTGTTTAAATTCTTGGGTTTTAAGTCCATCATTGGTTGCAGTGAGGTAAAAATAATTGAGTACAACTACATGAGATTTAATTGCAGGAGAGAAAGCATGATATGGTAGTACACAATCTATTCATAGAAAATGCAATTCAATAAATTGCAAGGAGATTGTATGTTTATGTCAAAAGTAACTGGAAAGAAGACTCACAGTTTTTGTAGATAAACTTCATGAAATACTAAAAGGACGAGACTATTTCTTTTTTTTCTTCTTCTTTTTTTTTTGTACCAGGGATTGAACCCAGGGGCACTCGACCACTGAGCCACATCCCCAGCCCTATTTTGTATTTTTATTTAGAGACAGGGTCTCACTGAGTTGCTTAGTACCTTGCCCTTGCTGTGAGTGGCTTTGAACTAGTGATCCTCCTGCTTCAGCCTCCCAAGTGCTGGGATTATAGGCATGCGCCACCGCACCTGGCTGAGAGATTATTTCTTAAATATGAAAAAGAGTCTTTCTTTTAAACCAACAGCCAGTATTTAATCAGCGGTAAAAACTGGGAATAAGGACCCGCACTACCTCATTAATTTTTACTATTATTAGGAATTTCTGATCAACCAGTTGAACGTGAAACCAAACATAAAGTATAAATACCCAGCAAAGTTGTAATTTCCAAGAGTTATATGAAATAAAAGATTATTAATATGACTGAATACAATTGTATTTAATAGAAGGTTATAAGTATAATTAAAAGAAGAAATTGTCAAGATATCAAGATAAATATTGGTAACCTAATGTAATAATCTTAAAAATTTTCTAAATCACATATAAAGAAAATAATGAATATAGGTACAATCTATACAAGTAATACATAAGAAATTAAAAGCCTTATTGAGATCCATAACCAACGACAAAACCTGATTCTGAAAGAGATGATTGAACCTCATTTACTTATGTTTCATGTAACTCTCACATGCTTTTGTATGTTTCATGAAGTTGAAACAAAATAGGAGTTTTGGGAGAAGTTTAAAATTCTTTCCTAGACTTTATTTAGAAAGAATAAACATCTAAGATTATCAAAGTAAATTTAAAAGAACCACCACCATCACCAAACACATTATAAACTTATAATAAGTAAATCTGTGGTTTTGGTATAAAAATATGTGGCTGAATGAAAGAGAATAAATAGTTCAGAAATAGATATTATTTATAAAAATAGCATAATGTTAAAATCATTGAAAGTCAAAAAAAATAAGGAAGAGAAAGTTTAGCTAAAAATGGTACTGGATAAATGATTAGCAACTTGGAAGAAATCCATGTATTCCCCCATCTCACATTATATTCCAAAATAAGTTCCAATGGATTAAAATGTTAAAATGACAAAAATCAAACCATTGTTAAACTAGAAAAAATTAGAAATGAACAGATACTTATTTAGAAAATGGCTGTAAATTTATAAATTATTTAAAAAGTAATTATAAAAAATGTCAAAATATTTGGGTTTATAAATATAAAAATTCCCTATTTTAGAAAGAACACCCCAGCCGGGCGTGGTGGCGCACGCCTGTAATCCCAGCACCTGGGAGG
>JAJEJO010000304.1:58954-251054 GCA_020662805.1 Glaucomys volans | reverse complement strand
AAAAAAAAAAAAAAAAAAAAAAAAAACAAACGAAAAAAAACCCAGTTTCTATTTCATAAAGGATTAATAACTTTGCAATTTTAAAAGGAAACCCAATCACATTCATAAACACCAGGCATAGGACGAAAACAATTCACAAAAGAGGAAATACGACTAGTAAACAAACATATGAGAATATGTTCAGCTCATTAGTCGTCAGTGAAATGTAAATTCAAATTAAATTGGAAAAAAAAGTTACAGTTTGTAGCTCAGGCTTCTGAAAAAAGAGTATCAGAGGCAGTCTAAATCTTGGGATTTCTGAATTAGGGAGGGTGTGAGATGCGGTTACCAGGAAAAAGTCAGGTTGCAGGGACCTGCTGTGTTCAGCGGTTCTCTGCTGTGAAGTTGCCCTGGGCAAAGGAGGCTGGGTGGGGAGGGGAGGAAGGGGAACTTACTTTTGTTGTTGGTGTTATTTGGTGCTGGGGATTGAATCCAGGGCCTGGTGCATGCTAAGTACATACTCTGGCATTCAAGTGTGCCCCAACCTGAGGAGGGTCAACTTAGGTGGAAAAGAAGTCTGGCTAGCATGATATGACTTTTTAAAAAATTAAATTCAAGTAAGAATGCAGTGAAAAGCAATATTAAGCCATACGACAATGTAGACTTATTTCTCAATGTTCATATCACCAAAATACTTTTAAAAAATGATAATATCCATTAATGGTAATGGTGACATGAATCTGAAATTTTGCTGCCAGTAGCCTCTTTTATAATGTTTTATTGGATATTAGCTGTTAATCACAGATGGTTAAAAGATTATACATTACCTTCAGCCATTTAAAATGTACAATGCTTATTAAATACTGTATTCTTGGCATTTTAGGATGCAGTTGACATGAATTTTCTAACTTAATTCTTTCAATAAAGTATACCTGAGAACTATATCATCATTTTTATGTAAAGGGAAATTTAGACTCAGAGAGGTTAAGAGATTTTGCCAACAAGACAACAGAGCTACTCTTTGAACCTGGGCATTCTGCTGACAAAACCTATCCTTAGTCACTGCACTATACGTAGGTCAAGTGAAACACCATTGCAAGCTATCAGCACATCACTCTTAGGGGCCTACAAAATGCATAAATATTCAAAATGAAGTATACCAAAATGCTGGAAGGTGTGTATTAGGGTGGTGGGATATACAATATATCAGCTTTCTTTTTAATTATATTGTTAAAATATTGAATAATTTTTTGGTGTTTTAAAAAATTAGGATGTAACACTTTTGGGTAAGTTCATCTTAAATGAAGAACAATTCTCAGACAAATATATTCGCAAATACTGTACAATCATCGATTTTTTAAACTAAGGGAAAGGCTAATAATCAACCTGGACTTTGACTTGTGGACTTTGGCTCCTTTAGGGGGTCTCATCTGAAGGTTTGTAAACAAAACTGCCTCTGGGATATTTCCTGCTCTCTTAGTATGAGAATATGTATACTAAATAAGCATCCAGCCAATATCCGGATAAGATTTTACCAAAACAGGCCCCAACTTAAAATTTTGCCAGTTTTGATGCTGATAGTAACTAGAGGATGAGGGAGGTGATAGCAATGGTTAATGATCATGATCCTGCCATTTACTGAGCATACGTTCAATGTCAGATGATGTGCCGAATAGTGTGTTTGTACGTTTGTGCTCATTTGCTCTCAGAATACAGCCTCAATATAATTGCAATCTTTACTTTCATATTTTTACAGATTACTGATTTTTTTTAACTGAAATGACTCTTTGTCCCAGTTTGATTTTTTTCTGATAAATATAAAAGTTCATGCATTTATTTCTTGACCTATGCACTCTACTAGTCATGTTGGTAATCCCTGACTGAATGAGCTAGCCTTCAGCAATTTTGGCCCATATTCAATTTTGTCGAGTCTCAATGAAGTGTCTGGCCAACTCCTGAGGTTCTTATCATCTTCTGCTATGCAAGAATAAAGTGGACTGCATGCCAAAATTGCAAAATATTGGAGATGATAGTTGATGGGAGATACGGAAGGGAGAGAATGAGCAAAGAAGAGGAGAAAGGAAAAAAGAGGGAAAATTAAAAAAGAAAATGGTGAGAGTCTTATTAACAAGGTTATAACATTCAGTTGTGTGAAATTACTATAGGCTTAGTCCACCCAGTCAGGCATTTTGGGAACACTATGGTGTTTGGGTTGTTTCCATAAAACAGGCTGGAAAAATTCCCAGAACACCAGGCTACTAGGCAATGCTTCTTTGGTTGGCAACACATTGCTGTTCACTTCTCATCACTGGATAAATCTGAAAAGTAGAAGTTGCCCCACAGGCTGCTGGGAAAATGCCTAATGGTTCTTTGGAACAGGTTAGCAATAGCTAGTGTGCCCTGCTTTGGACTTTACAGTTTTGAACTGAACAAAATGAGATTTTTAAAACTTTGTTAATTGACTTGCAAAGAAGGCTGAGGATGTCTGTATTATTCATCTGTGTAAACAGAAGAAGAACAGAGCCAATGCCAGGAGTGGCAGAGGCCAATCCACCTGAGGGTTGAAGCTGGTATTTATTGCTAATTTGGCAATGAGGATGTACTTGTATTAAAAAATGAATTCATTTATTTTACTGAACATGCTAAGAATAGGACCCAATACGGGTTCTTTTGTTCTAATTAATAGAATGTCAAAGGATGTATTCTTGCTTTTAAAATAGTATAAAGGATAGCATTTAGAAAAAAAGAATCATTAAGTCCAAGTGATGAACCAGAGATGAACTTATCCCTGAGGCCAACACTATATTATAGTTTGAATCTTCTGCAAGGATCCACAGAGGGGGTCCAGAAATTTCATTTACTAAGGAAGTACTTTTAACCATAGTCAAAGAGTCATCAAAGACAAGATGCCAGTAGATGGTGTAAAATGATTCCAGACATTGATATGCTTGCAGTATTCCACTTTGAATTTCCTAAATCCTAGAACCAGCAGTAGAATATTAGAAACACTTAAAGATGGGTCATCTTTCCAATGCGATTACAAACAATAATGTTATTTTAATTTGCATGAAAGTTCTTAAAAAGACAAATGCTCAGCTGATATTTCTTGCCCAAGTAGGTTCATTCACATCTTAATTGATAAAATTCTTCTCCCTACTTATGCACATATTTTTAGAATCAGTTCTTACTGCTATCTATTATTATTACATACCTTTGAATGAAATTCAAGGCCCTCCCTTATTTGTTCCTACTTTACGCTCCCTTTGTCTTCTGGATAAATCTGATTATTTATCTTCTAGCAAACACCTGCTCATGTTTAATTTTGAGTTTTAATGACATCTCTTCTATAAAGATTTCTTGACTCCCTGAGCTATATTTAAGTGTTGTATATTGCTGCCATTGTACTTTGTGTTCACTGATTAAGACAGATATTATACTAAGTCTCCTCAGGGGTATGCACATCTTTGTATTTGACTGCAAGCCCTCTGAGGACAAAGATAATGTCTTGTTATCTTTATGGGCCAGAACCTAGCATGTTGTCTGCAATAAAACTTCATGATAATTGTCTCCCATGGGAGTTCTAAAACAGATATGACATAATTGGTGTTGAGTATGGTCTTCTACCCACCCTTGCTCTCAAATGAGAGCTGAATTGAAAAGGGAATGTATTAGTCCACTTTCTCTTGCTATAATGTAATACATGAGGCTGGAAACTTCATAAAGAAAATAATTTTATTTTGCTCACATTCTGAAGGTTCAAGGATATGGCATCAGTCATGGTTGGTATTTGTTGAGGACTTCATGGTAGATGGCATCACAATGGCAGGAGTATGTGAGAGAGGGAGAGTTCACATGGTGAGGCAGGAAGCCAGAGTAAGGGGAAGGGCTAGGCTTAGTCTTTTATAACAACTCCCTGTCAAGAATAATTCTCTCCAGTATTGATTCCTTCTGAAGACAGCTCCCAAATGACTGGTTGACTTCCCATGAAGGATATAAGATGTCACCTCTTATAGGACCCACCACTTCTTAACATCCCAACGGTGAGTGTGAAGTTTTTAACACATGAAACTTTGGAGACAGTTAAACCACATCCAAACTGTAACCAGGAGGAATATGTTGGATTCAGGAAGGTAGAGACAAAGGATGGAGCTCCAGTGATCTTCAGCTATCTTCCTGACAGGGTCAATGAAATGGGTGCCAACTAATCAGGAGATGCCTAAAATAACTGTTGCTGTGCTGGAATTCTTAGTTAATTCCAGGATCCTAAATGTCTTGATAGATGTGTAAGCCACAGTGGACAACCAAGTGGATGCATAAACCAAGATGGATAACTTGCTACCACAGCTAGGATTTACATGTTTTAATTGCATGCTTAGACTTACCAGAATTGCCCAATGGATTAGTTGAGCTAATCTGTCTGGGTCATTTCATTGGTCTAGTAAAGCAACTTTGCATTTTATGAGATGAAATATTTTTACCCCTTTCACTGTGTTATGAGAGGGCTTTGTTGTGCATTTTAGCAAGTGTTTTTGAGTCAATAACTGGGTAAAAATATGGGATACACACATACTTATACATGTGTAGTTACATGCATTGCTAAGGCATAAATAGTGGTATATATTATTGATATATATAGTCTTATGTATAATAGTTGCATATATTATTGATATATAGTCATATATATTCATGTGTACATTCGTATATATGTATTTAAATGTGGTTATAATTTATTTTAACTCCTATTGAATGTATTGCTGATTATCAGTCTTTCTCATGAACATGAACATGAATTCATTATTAAATCTAGTGTCTGTGTGATTTAGTCTTTGGATCTACACTTCCTTGGTATCAGACCTATTCAATATCATTTTTGCTTTAGTTCATGCCCTCAAATTACCTAGACATTGCCATATTGTTTCTTTAAATTACTTGTTTTTCCCCTAGTTTTGACTCATCTGCCTACCCTTTATGTCATCATCCAAACTCATGATGAAAACCAGCATTTCAGTCTAAGTAATGAGGTGCCTCCCTTCTCTACACCACTAGAAACCATCTTTCAGGCTGATAGTATATTTGTCTATGTCTTTCTTAATCTGCATAATTTTCTGGGTATCTAACTTATCTTTTTTAGTGTTGAACAAAGGTAAGGCCATTTTGTGGTTGCAGATATTGTATGCTTTGGTATTTCCCCCATGTACCCTGTAAACAAGAAGAAAACAATGCCACCATTTGCCTTTGTTTTTAGCCACGAGAAACTGACCCATGGATTCTTTTGATGACTGCTTCCTTTTCTAAGTTTTCATAACCTGCCCTATGGTAATACATTTTTAAGCTTTCCAGGGATTTATATAACACTCATTTGTCTATCACTGAGAAAACTGAAGGTTAAAATGTTGTTTGACATTTCTAGTCCCAGGCTTCCATCTGGTTTTGCCCCAGGCTCATCCTAACTTGGAGTTTTTCAAAGGCCAACATTTTGAGAAGTGGGGTCAGGAGCTGTTAATTCTTTCCTTCTTGGAGGACTGAGCCATGTACAATCATTTGCCCACTTATTGATATTTTCAGGATTGATTGAACATTGTCTAAAAGGTTCTATGAAGAGGTAAGACTTAGTTGCCATTATTGAGGCAGCTATCAGGTACAGGGTAGGACAGTGGTTATCAAAGTATTATCACAACTCAGCACCATCAGCATCACTCTGGACTGTGTTAGAAAAGCAAATTTTGGTGCTACACTGAGACATACTGAATCAGAAACTCTTGGAAGCTGTCTTTTAACAAGTCGCCACCCCCTGAGAAATTATAATGATATGCACATTAAAGTTTGAGAAACATTGGAATAAGACATATGTAAAGAACTAATTATAGTGCCATACTGTGGTTGTTGCCAGCCTGCTTCTGGAGAATAGAGGAGTGACTAAGCAAAATAATATGGGAATACATCATATGTGTGTCTTAGTCATGCATGTAAGTAGACAGGTATAATTTGGCTTTAAGGGTTCCTCTACAGAAAGAAAAAGTCTCTCCAGATGCTTGTTGATGTACATTATTTTAACATTGGACAAAGTTTATTATTAAATCAATAAAAAATTAGTCACCTCCAAACAATTTAAGAATGGGATGGAATAATAAAGAACAAACTAACCAACTAATTAATTGAAGAGTCATAAGCAAAGGAAGGCAAAACCCAATGAACTAACATGCTGAAACTTATTCAAACTTAATTGTAACCTGGTGATCCAGCAAGAGATAGGCTTTCCAGGTTGTACAGGTGCTAGCAAATCAAGGCAAGTGGGGTACAAAAGATAAGATCAAACTTGACTCATTGGCATTTCTCTCTGGCATTTGCCCTCTTTGCCCTCCTGACATAAGGTGAGATCATTTGGCATTGCCCAATGCCTTTGTATCTTATAAGTAATTTAGCTCCTGGGCTTTATGCATACCAGCATTCTCTGAATGATTTAGGAAGACTTTTGTTCATTTTTTTTCTCAACAAGATTTGACCTTATTCATCTTTATTTTCAGATGATTCATTAGATGAAGCCTTTGTGTAAGTTTCCTTTTTTTTTTTTTTCTTCAGTACTGAGGATCTAACCCAGGGTTGCACACATGCTAGGAAAGTACTCTTAACACTGAGCTACATCTGTAGTCCTTAGTTTCCCCTTAAAAAAAAATTGATGGATGCAGTTTATAAGGTCCTGCTGAGATTGCAGATATAAGGGTGACCTCCCATTTAATCACTTGAAAATGGACAGGTTGTCTGTTTCACATGGAGGTGCAATATCTAAGATCTTTATTCTAGTTAATTACAGGGGAAGGAGGACTTCTGTTCTATGTGTCTTATAGTGATGCTTCCCACATGACTATCCCTCACTGTACCCTTAGAAGATCTCCATTTTAGCATCTATTCCTTTGTTCTTTGTTTATACATTAGTCATTCTCATTGGAATGAGAATACTAGGTTTCCTGACCATTTCTCTATTCCCAGCAACTAAGACATTGCTAAGATGATTTGTTCAATAAATATTTATTGTGTAAATGAATGAATGGTTGGGTATATGGATGAATCATAACAACTTATGAAGAGTGCAAGATTTTTCTTGTTTAAAACCTTGGTGTGTTTTCTGAAAACTGGTCTATTTCCTACTAAATAATTACAGTAGAGACTAACACATAAATTTAAGGCTACACCTTTATATTGAATTTCAGGTTACTTCTGCATATGATGTAACATTTTTAATAGAATATTTTAATATTCTATTAAAAAGAATGAAAGTGATTATTACAAAGTACTTATGTGTGCCTATTGTTTTGCATTTCTTATTTTATATTCACAATAAGCAAGTATTTATGACTGACAATATTGTTAGACATATAATATTTTTAGTGGAAAACATTAGTTTTGGAAATTCAGGTTTAATCCCACCATCCTATCCTTTTCACTTATACCTTTCCTTTCTTATCACTCTACTCCTTATTTTTAATTGTCTTTCTGTAGCACCTATTTACTTTTTGGCCTTACTTCAACTAACTGACTTTATACTAATTTGGTGTATAAAAATAGAATTAGAGAAAATGTTACCCTAATTTGAGCAGAACACTGGGGTTATTTTCCTTTATGGCCATGATCCAACAGGCATAAAAGGGAAGATAGTTGGTTCTAGTTTCCTTGGCTCATTTAATGGTTCTGTGGGTGGTGGAGAGTCTGAAGATACTGCCTTTTCCACTCAAGGCCAATATTAATGAACTACAGAAAATGAGAACTTATTCTACTTTTTGGTAACATCTGTCTCACTTGGGTACACATGGCCTAAATAGATTTTTAAAAGCATTTTATTAGCATACTAAAAATTCCCATTAAATGATAGACTAGAGAACTCACTAAGTCATACACTATACTGAAAACTGTCCTTCATGAGACTTCAAAGGATAGGCCTAATACATTTTTCTCATCTCTAATATCAATGATTCTATTATACTTAGCATAACTTAATTCTTTTGGTATCTCCAAAATGAAAATTTATTACCTATAAGTCAAGTTTTTTTGAAAGCACAAGGAGAAAAATCATATTTAATAAGGGATGAGATGATTTTAAGTGTCAAAGTGTGTTCCTAAAAGGATTCAAGTCATTCAAAATTTTTGAATTGCTCTGCCCCAAGCATCCCAGTGGTGGGATAAGTTTTAACAGAAGTCAGACCTTAATACCCAGAAACATTTTGGGGGAGAGGAGGGTCTCATAAGAGTTAAACACAGAAGAACCTTTAGGATGTCTATATTTAGTTGTAAAAAGGATGTTGTGAATATGGCAATTTTCATGTGCAAACAATACTTATTTTAGTTTCTTCGACAGACAATATCATTTTAATGAATCACCTTGTTTAGAAGGTTGGTCTCAAATGGAAGAAACAAGAGCTTTGCCCCAGATAAAATTAGGATTATTTTCGGTTCACAATAAGCATTGTACTATTTTTGAAAGGTGAAAAGGAAAAAGAAAGAAAAAAAATCCCTCCAGCAATAATTTAATAGTTTTTGAATTGTATAAAGTTTTATATCTTTTTCTTTAAAATTCTGGATCAATGCCAATGTTCAATTTTTACTATACCAGTTGTATTCCATAAAAAAGGTAAAAATCAATTAAAGTCATATATTCTAGAAGAGCACCTAAATATATGGAAACATTATTAAGTTAAAGCCTTTTTTGTTGTTTTTTTTGGCAATTCTCCTCCAAATTGTGTCCAAACCACTTTGTTTCAGAGTAGAATAAAGGAAGCTGTGTGTTTTCTTTTCTTGGCAGGTGAAGGTAGAACTAATAGAGAGGAACTTCTCTGGCAGGGAGTGGGGCAGGGCAGACGGGCTGGCTGATGACGTCACCCTGCAAGGAAAAAACCCTCAAGGCTATTCCACTGGCTTTGGAAGTCAGCGTATGCTGCTATCTGGTTTGCAGTGCCTCCATTCCAAAAAGCTTAGTGATAATGAAAAATATAAATAAATAAAATACCTAATCCCAGTACCAAGTGTGGTCTGGTGTCTCCTGTAAGATGACAAGTGCTTCACGCAAATCAATGCTCAAACTCTATGATGCCTTGTTTTATGAAATGTGTTTTTCTGCCAGGGCTTCCTGAGCCAAAGGGTTTTTTTTTTTTTTCTTTTTCTCTTCATGTTCACAGGAAATATAAATTGATTTAGTCTAGCTTTCCCTTGTGCATGGGGGAAAAAAAAGTATACCCAGCCTTTCAAATGAGCCAATCACTTCAGAATAAGGTCATCCATTCAGCTGAAGCAAAATTGCTTTCAGAAGCAGAACAATAGCCCTGTATAGGGAGGCATGCATTTTGGCAGACATAGACTATATCTGAACGTTTTTTCCAAAATCCTTTAACTCTAAAACTCAAACAAAAACTACTCTGGAAATATTGCTCCAAGTGGCTACTAGTTTCAAGTAAGTGTACACACACATAAACACACACACATATTCTTCTTTCTTTCTAAATCTCTGATGCAACGAGTTTGATGAAAGAATAAGCAAGAGCATATTTTCTATCACCATATATTTTCTGTCTTTTATCAACAATGTATACAATTAAACATATTTGCTTCAATAAGAAAATGCATTATTAAAAAATATGCCAACAAGCAAAACATAAGCTACAACAAAATGATCAGTGATAATTTAGTATCTTTAAGCTATTGACGATTATAAATATTTGGGAAGTCCCCCCCCGCCCCCATTGTAATTCCTCAGTATTTTTTCAATGGGAAATAATAACTTACATTGCAAACATTTTAATGCTAATTTTATTCTTATTGACATATGCCATATTTATTGAATCCCTTTGAAATGTGTTTCTGCCTTCTCCTTCTGTTTCCATTTTTCCTGTTCTATGTATCAATTGTTTCAATCTCTCTCTTTCCCTCTCCCTCTTCCTCCTTGCTTCTCTCTCTCACACACACACACACACACACACACACACACAACCCACACCCATTCCTTATTCCTTCAAACATTTTTTATTTCATCACTTTTTCCACTTTATTTAGAACTTGAGTCAAGCACTTGTCACTTTGATTTCTCATATAATATATACATTAGATATAATCATGGAAATATGTAGATTTGGATGTGTTTTGCGGGGAGGAGGAAATTTTCTCACTGAAATTTTTTTATAGTGAAAGAGGAGGTTTTGTAAGATAATTATGTCTGAACAGGGGGCAAAATATAAGAATGAGCCCTTTAAGAATATGGGTATAAGGAGATGTCAATGACACCATTTCGTGCATCAGGAGGGTGTGTTCAAAGGGATATTCGTTGATGAAAAGCAATGGTGTGATGGGAAAGTGGGGACATGGAGGTAGGTAGTGGGATGGTCTGCCAGAGGTTCAGTACTGTTGAAATGTAAAGTGAAGATGAGACATCAAAGGCAGATGTTGAAATCATTAGGGATTAGATGGTAATAAACTCTGCTTGGAGTTGATGGAGTTTCAGCCTTATCTCATATGTGGCAGGCAGTCTTTGAAAGATGTTAAACGAAGGATTGGCATGTCCATACATACTGTTAGAATCATCATTTCAGCAAATGTGTGGTGAACAGGGAAAAATGAGGCAAGGAGAAATATGGAGGATTTGACTAAGGAACTGGCCAAAGCAGGGGAGACAGCTAACCCTCTTGAGAGATATTCAAGAGACAAATAGACAACTAGGCAAATGATTAGATAAGGGGGAAGAAAAGGCCAGTTAAGAAGCACTGCCTGGTTATAGGCTTATCTAAGTCTATAGAAATTGGTGACGCTTGCCAAGATTAGAGTTACATGAGGATGAACAGGGCTAGTTGAGAGGTACTAGATGTTTTAAATATGTGACTATAAAATATACAGGTGGAATTACTCTGTAAGCACTGACTATATGGGTCTTGAACTTGGGAGGAAGTTAATGGTACTAGAATTTATAAAACATTAAGCATTCAGAAGGTGATTAACATCATGTGAGTTAAGTATGTAACATGAAAGAGAACAGAGTTTGTGCTAACCCACTGGGAATATGCTCCCACTCAAGGATAGACAGGAGAAGAGAAGAGATAGCAATAGAAGAGAAGACAGAAAGAACCAAAAAAGCAGAAGAATGAGGAAAGCTTTATATATAAGAGCTAAACAGTTGGGAAGCTTTCAAGAATCATTGATTTGAAGAGAAGTAGCTAAAATTAATTAGAGAGTTTAAAAAGATACATAAGGTTAGGGCTAAACTTGAAATATTGAGGCATTTCATATTATTTTATTTCAAAGGAAGATTAGTTGAATCCACAATCCAAATGTACAATTTGGGTTAATACAGACTATTTCTATGTTAAATCAGAGGCTACAGAGTTTAAGAGATTAACAGGGAAATATCTTCTTGGTGTATATTAAAGAGAATGTGAAGTTGGGTCAGAGAAAAGCACAGGCAGCAGCAGGAAAGCTAGAAAACTAGGTAGAAAACCTAGCAGCTGTATAAAATAAGTTCTGCATTTAATTTTACAATCCTTTGTTTTACTACCCTCTGGCGACACTGGTTTTGTAGGGTTTCTGGCATGTTCCTATAAATATTTGTGCACTGAACCTGCTTCTTTGAATAAAAGGGGTTTTTTAAAAAGAACATATCTTTGCTATTGAATTTGCTATTTTCTTCTGGAGCCATATGTATCATCTCCAGGTGAGTTCTCCAGGAGAAAGCTCATGAAGATGTAGGTGGGTAAGATTCCTTCTACTCTGTGCCTCACACATTATGGTCGTGACTTATTCAGTTATTATTCAAAAGCAGGGCAACAGGAAATTTGTGATGACTGAAAAAGTCAGTCTCCAAAGGTTTTCATGAGCATTTTAAAGAGGAAGGTGTAAGAATACCTACTGAGAACTAACAGACTATCCGTAATATTACCTTTATTCAGCGGAAGAAAATAAAATTCCCCGGAGTAGCAGAGAATGGAAAAAAATGCTTATTCTTTAAGAATAAAGATGGTGAGTGGCATCACTGCTAATAGTGTTCATATATGTTAATGGGCTAATGAACACTTTTAGTCTTTAAAACAAGATTTTGTTGTTGTTGTTCTGAAGATCAAACCCAGGGCCTCAGGCATGCTAGGCAAGTGCTGTAAAACTGAGCTGACATCCGCAGCCTCAAACTAATTGAGGATTTTTTTCCCATGTTCCCATGAAAGAATCTAGCTGTAGGAAAATCAGTATTGAAAATCAGACAGCTAGTCAGTGTTAGAGGTGCCATTTCAAAATCAAAGGATCCAATGTCAATGGTGTTGCTGAACAACCAACAGATTTTAACTGAACAAGTCCAAAGTGAAATTAGGTTGGTAAAGTGTAAATGCTGTACAAATCATGCCTGTGGGTACTGGAGTCATGAAATGATAATCCGCTATTATCCTTCTCGACCACTATTACTAGACACTCCTGCGCCACAAACGGGCGGGCGTCTTTTTTGTCACAAAGCTGGAGTCTCTTACTTCTTTTCATTCAAGAAAGAAGGAAAATACTTCATATTGCTTACTCCTTCTAGAAATAAATATAACAGCAGTGGGAATAGCTATGATGTAAAGAGAGAAGTTATCATATATGACCTCCATTTATATCCAACTCAAGGGAGAGTTTGGGGTATTTGCTATATGAATGGATGAGCAAGTGAGAGATTAGTGTCTATAAATTCCATTTGGTGCTGTCTCTACCCTTTGGCTACAGTCTACCTCATGTCTACTTTCTGTTCTATAGCTCTCTGCTTTGGTTCCACTTCGGTTTGGTGTAACTCACTATCTAAATCATTTCCTCTTCCAATTCATGATTTGAAGCCTCTGTTCTGGCCTCACAGAAGTTGTTTGACCTCACAGGAATTTACTTTTAATTAAGATTTCATACTCCTTTTTGTGGAATGTCCCAATAGGAAACCCAGTAAGCCTTGGTCTAGCATACTACCAGCTGAGCTCTAGCTGCAGATGGGTCATCTCTCAGATTGGATGATGAAGCAAATAAATGCAGAGAACAACTTGCTATCCCGATACAATTTGCACAAGAGTCACAGTTTTAAAACACTAATTACCAGTATCCTGTTGTTCCTGATTCTTCAAAGATAACTACTTCAAACTACTGGTTTTGAAGAGTTCTGGTGACTAACTACAAGTGTACTGCTTAGAATTTTCAGTACATCGTTATTTTATTTTTTGGTTTAATTTTTGAAGTGCTGAGAATTGAACCCAGCACCTTATGCATACTAGGCAAGTTCTCTACCATTAAGCTACATCTTCAGCCCAATAAATTTTCAGTTCTTATAAATTGTTCCACCAGCAATGCAGATAATAAATAAAAGGTACAGTCTTAATCTTTTAGTACTCAAAGAATCATTTTATCACATTTTGTTTTAAGGATGGTTGGTTCTGGAAATCAGTTAACCCCTTTATATAGTCTAATTTCTCTACACTGGACCTTTTGTACTAAAAGTAATCATTTTTTTTCTACACCTTCTGTACATGTACTCTTCTGCATCTTTACTCATGGAGTGATTGTATAGGCTGAATTTCTGCAGAGTAGATCCATGAAGAATTTCTCTTTGGACCTGAAAATAGGTCAAAATACAAATGGCGACTTTTACTTAAGCTTAAAAAAGAATATGTGATTGGGACCAAAACAAAACCAAGAGAGGGAAGATTGATTTAGGGCTTTTCTTTGACCTCAAAAATGCATCTCTATTTCATAATTTTCTTTCAGCCTGGCTTTCTGTTGGAGTTTAGAATGGTGGGGGGCAAGGGACAAAATAAGAAGGAAAAGATGGCTGTAATAATCATGATTGATTAATCGATTTTTCTTTTCTTGCCATGGTGGGGATTGAGCCCAGGAACTTGGTGAGCCACACACCTAACCCAGTGATAATGATCTAAAACAACAACACAGCAGGTGTTTTTGACAAGTGTCGGAGAATGATTAACTTATATAGAATGCAAACACAACACCTCACAAAGAAACCCAAGTATATCAACAATATTAAATGTTCATAACAAAATCACTGGCAATGTGGTTTACCTGAAGAGTTTTTCTCATTTCAAATTGGATACAGAATGCTTTAATGCAGTAGTTATTTTCAGAGGGATCTGTGGTATAAATATATATAGGCTTCCATTATTAGATTCCTACTATTAGATTCCTGTCATTTATTTCCCAATGTGTATTGCAGAAAATCTCTTAACTTGGCAAATAAGAAAGTTTCTTCTCTGAACTGGGAAAAAAAGAAATTAAACAAGACTCTTTTATATATATGTATATATATATTTTTTTTTTTGGCTGTACCAGGAATTGAACCCAGGGCCTTGTGCTTACAAGGCAGGCACTCTACCAACTGAGCTACATCCCCAGGCCCTAAACAAGACTCTTTTAGATATTGTTACTACACAGAGAGGTATTTCAAATGAATTAATTGATTACGAATGTACCAGATAACTTTTGTCACTTATTGGACTGAATTGGTCAGATGTCAAGCCTGGGACTAGCACCTTTTTGAAGACTACCTTTTGGTAACCCTGTGGTCTGTCAGAGGAAAGGAGATACTGTACTAGAACATGTTTTTATTATTTTTTTCCCTCTTCTTTTTTTGTAAAGTTGTCAAACTTTATGGAAAAGTTATGTCTAGACATCTCTAGAGAAAAAATTATTCAGCTGGATTACCATAGGATTGACTCATTAATAGCTTGATTTGAATAATGAGTAAGTTACCCTTTAACATGCTTGATTGTAGCAAGGGGATTATTGAAATATCACAGAAAGCTCTTTTTCTAAGATTAAATGCAAGTTTCCTACTCTTGATCTTCATAGCTATCAGGAATGTTATACATAACTAAATTTTAAGTGTTATTGTAACATATTTTTTATCTCAATAATTGCATTCAAATTCTTAAATGATGTAAGATATGATTCAATAAATACCTATTAATATATAAACATATGTATCAAGTATAAAAATATGTGCATAGAAGTATATAGATACTGATAAAGAAAAGAAGAATACATTTTTGGTGAATTTAGTAAGATGATATATACATGTATGTGTGATTAGTAATCTAACAGGAAAAGTGGTAGAAGTTCCCATAGTTTGATAATCCCCAAACATATCAAGCTAACAATTACTAAAAAAAGAAAACACACTGTACATTTAAGATGCTCACATTGGTTAAGTAAATTGTTATAACTCCAGAATAGAATATTAATATTTTTGATAAAAGATTTTGATAATATAGAATGATTTTATTTCTAAATAGGTTATAGGGACACATAACAAAATATAAGATATATGTGATCATTTGAGTAGTCAAATGATGGGCTTTCTCCCCAGACTTCTTTCAGTTAAAAAATAGTAAGGAAAGTACAAAGCACATAAATTCTTTGTAGAAGGATACTTTTTTTGGTCCATACTAATTACTGCTGTATTCTCTGCAAAATGTGAAAAATATTCTTTAAGTACTTTGAAAATAGCTTTAATTGTTAAAACTTTTACATGTAACTTTGGAGGCACACATTTTCTCATCTCTTAAGAAGAAATTACCATAATGATAGGAAGGCAATGTAATCCCATATAATGACTGAAGTTTTGATGTAGTTCCAACAATAAGCTTTCTGATAGTCAAAAAATTAAAAAAATAAAAAATAAAAAGGCAGTTACAAAATGTAAGATTAACTTTGAAAATAGTGGAAAACAAATCTTTGGGAAAAGCAAGGATTTAACTAGGTCTTAGTTTTACCAATTCTTCTCATGTGACACTTCATAGGGAGAGGGGACAGAGTGATATAATAAAAAAGTCAAACTTAAAAAACTTCTCTACATTAAATGTCAAGGTGAGATTTCTATGGCATTTCACTATAGAAATGCTTAATGAAAGCGCAGGATGGCATGCCAAAATATCCTGGAGAAAACAGTCCTACAGAAGACTAAAACAGTAGAGCTAATATTCAGGTCCTTGGGAAGCATTGATCCAGACATCATTGTCTATTAATACATGAAGAACAGATTGTAATACTTAAGTAAACAAACCTGGAGGACCAACTCCTTTCCATCAATGGAGGGCAGCAATAACATAATGGAGGGAATTTATTTTGAAAACAATTTTGTGTACTTTATTAAAGCAGTAAATTATTATAAGGGTGGTAGGAGAATAATCTCAGGTATTGATAGGGGTCTTCACAGGGTCGCCTCCAAATAGGTTTTATTTAAGGGTAGAGATTTTTTTAATTGGTCTGTGTTCATTCCAATTCCTTACATATAATAAATGGAGACTAGATGTTTGTTGTAAAAAACAGGGAGGAGGAAGTATTTATCCTTTTAGGATTTTGAAAGGAAGTTTCCACTTACTTTCTGGTGCCTAAAGTATAAAATCAGATTAACAGAGAAGCTTGCTCATTTTTCTTACCAAAAAATTAGATTTTAGCATATATTCATCTATTCATTCACTTATTCACCTACTCACTCAACAAAACTTTATTGAGTGCCTCGGTCCCCTTTGAAATAGTGCTTTATCATATGGTGACCTTGTCCTTAAGGAACACTTAAGAAGTACTTCTTCAAGGCTTTGGCTACCCTGCTTAGGATCAAGGAAGTCTTAGGAAAGTTCACTGATGTGATTTGTCAAATTTTAAAGGATTGAAAATGAAGTGAAAGTGCTATCAGAGCCATCTTTGGTCAGCAAGAATGCAGCCTAAACCCCAATCAGGGTAAGTTTGAATATTAGTGAGAGACTACTTTTCTAAAAAGCACATTAGAGTCTCCCAAATGGCATTATAATATTTGCACTCAGCAGTCTCCAAAATGGCAACCAAGAGACGTTGAAATCAATGGAGCTCCACTCAGAGAGAATAATGCACACTGTGAGGATAAAGCCCAGTGTATTGTCTAATGAATGATACCCAGCAGAATAAGCATGCATTTGAGATGTCATTGTGGTTTGTTGTCTTTCTTTTTTCCGTCCTTTATAGAAAGCTAAAGGGGAAACCAGATAATACAGCTAATATTTTGCAACAGTGAAAAATTAAGGTCTTTTTCTGTTTCTCCTGTCATTTGCATTTCTCTATCATTTACAGATTTACTATTCAGTTTTTCCACATAGAATGAGGTAGGTAGACTTTCTCTCCTGGATGCATTAAAATGTTTTTGGAATGCCTTGGGTAAAATATTCTTCTTTAAAAAATGTTATTTCTAGTCTGAATAGAAGACATAAAAGAGAAAGATGTCACCTTGTTATTATTCATTTTCTTTCCTTTCATCCTTTCTTTTAATCAACATTTGTAGACTGCTTTGCTTTACTAGTTATTGGAAATATAGACATGAAAAAAGGTGGTTATGATTTGTGGTCCCATCAAATTTCTATTTTACTTGGAATAGAACATTTATAAAATGATAGAACAATGCAGAAATTGAAACTGGATAAAATTATAGAGAATGATTTGATGAGCAAGTTACTACATCACATTAGTAGATGGAAAAATTATTTGATCAAATAATAATAGAAGTGAGAATTGAATGACAGACAAGAAGAAAACAGTCAAGCAAACATCTGCAGACAGAGAGTTCCAAGCAGAGAAACAGCAGTTCAGAAACTGCTTGATTTGTTCAAGGAATAGTTAAATATTTAGCCCAAGTGAAGTTTATAGCATCAAGGGAAGCTTCTTCCATATGATAAAATAAAGAGGGAGAACTAGATAAAGCATAGATCATGTAGAGTCTGGAGCCCTGATTGGAAGTCCAGTTTTATTTTGTTTTGATTTATTTAAAAAAAAGTTTGAAATATTTTGCTGTAGGTAGACACCATATCTTTATTTTATTTTTATGTGGTGCTGAGGATTGAGTTCAGGGCCTCAAGTATGCTAGAGGAGTGCTTTACCACTGAGCCACAACCCCAGCCCCAGAAGTTCCAGTTTTAATTCAAATGGGAAGTAATTAAAAAGTTTTAAGCCGATGAAGAATTATATATATATACACATATACGTATATATATGTATATATATATATATATATTTTTTTTTTTGTAGTGGTGTTTGAATCCAGGGTGCTTTACCACTAATCTACATCCTCAAGTCAATTTTTTAAATTTTATTTTTTTTTTTGCGGTGCTGGGGATTTGAACCCAGGGCCTTGTGCTTGCGAGGCAGGCACTTTACCAACTAAGCTATATCCCCAGCCCCCGCAACTCTTTTCTAAAATTTAAAAAATTTTTCTAAGTTGCTGAGGTTGTTCTCAAACTTGCAATCATCCTGCCTCAATCTCCTGATTTCTGTGATTACAGATGTGCACAACCACACCAGCAGAATTTGATAATAAATATTGTAAAAATAATTACCCGCTTATCCTGTGGAGAATAGATTATTGTCCGCTGTAGCAGGTGAGGATGGTTGTGAAGATGGATTCTAGATAAAATTTAAAGATAGAGATAAAAGGACTTGCCCAATGTTTTGGAAGTGGCAAGGATGAGGGAAAAGAATCCTGGATGACTCTTAAGATTCCAGCTTGAGAAAGTGAACGGTGGTTTCTCTCTATGGGTCAGGGATACTAGGAGAGACAGTTTGGGAGTCAGTGGGTTCATACAGATTGTTAAATAAAGTTCTGTTCTGGAGTCTAAGTTTGAGATCCCTGTTAAATATTTAGGTGGGAATGATAAAAATGCAGTAGATATACAATGCTAGAGCTCTGGGACATTGTCAAGACAAAAGGAAAAACTCAATAATATTGTACCTATGTTAGCAATGGTCGTGTTGACATGAAGTATTAAGGCAATACACTGCTGTTTGGCATTACTCACATATAGTCATGAAGGTAGGTTTCAGATAAAATAGTCTTGCCCCCTCTTCCCACATACTGCTTTGTGATATACTTACAAAAACATAGATACCCAAAGATGAACTGGAACTGTAGACTAAGATCTATGTGAACAGAAGTCATTTCTGTTTTGCTTACCACTCAACATTCAGTGAAGTGTAGGGTTGTGAGTGGTACGTGGCCAATAACGATCAGGAATAAAATAATCAAGTGTAGCTATTAGTCCTTTGTAGTTATTTTTAAGACCTCTGTGTTGTTCATTGTCATGGATGTGCATATACTGCAGCATGATCTGGTCTCTGTGTATGTCATATCCCTTGGCCGTTTCTCAACTACACAGATGTTTTTGTCACCTCTTTGGTGCATACAAAGGCACTTCCACATCAGGGCGCTGAGATATGTTTTCCTTTCCCAGATTCTCCTCTCTTTTCCTGCTCCTTAGTCCTCTTCCTCTAATTAATTCCTATCAATTTTCCTGGCTCTGACTCATTTGTCACTTCTTCAGGAACTTTCCTTGGTCCCACTGAATACATTTCTTTCCTGTCACCTGATAATTCTCCTGAATAGAATTTATGAAAATTTATACATATTTATTTGTGTAATTTTTTGATTCTTATCCTTTTTTTTAATCTGATCTCTTTTGCTCATCATTATATCTAGGTTGATAAAGTATAAAATCTACCCTATTTCCATAAATTAGCTTTTGTGATTATTTTTTCAAGGTTACATTGACAAGGGAATTAAAGGTCTAATTTCTACTCTTGGAGGCTTGATTCTTCTGGATTCTTGATATCCACCTAGAACTTAAATCAAGTGGTTTCATGATTTCCAAAGTGACAAAAATTATGGAATGTCTAAAAATGTAAATGAAAGTAAGACTAGGGCTGGGGATATAGCTCAGTTGGTAGAGTGCTTGCCTTGCAAGCACAAGGCCCTGGGTTCAATCCCCAGCACTGCAAAAAAAAAAAAAAGAAAGTGAGACTGTTTTATTCAGGAAGTTAGAAGTTAGTCAAATTATCAATGAAGAGAATCACATATGTTCTATTTTTGAAGAAATGAAAGGACACAAAGGCAGAATTTCCATAGCTCACTTATCTGTTTTTGAATTGGGATTATGCAGGGACTTGGACTGAATTTAATATAGTAAAAATCTAGGACACCATCGACTTCTGGAAAATCAGGATTCAATGTTTGTACTTTATGGGGAGCACACAGGGCGTGCAGTGACATCTTCAACTTTGTCATCAAGGCACATTCATCTCAACTGAGGCGGGATTGCTGCTTCCCCTTCTGTACCTTATTCATAGGATGTGGGAAAAGTATTTTCATATCTGCTTATGAAAAAAAAAATCTGTCTTTTCAAAATTACTGTGGAAAAGCACCCTCTGTCATACAGTTGAAAAACTGTAAAATCTACCCTGTTTCCATAAATTATCTTTTGTGATTATTATTTTTTTAAGGTTGTGTTGACAAGGGAATTAAAGTTGCAATTTCCACTCTTGGAGGCTTGATTCTTCTAAGTAGAAAAGGCTAATATTAATAAATACCTTTTACTTTAATATATGTTATGGCTTAAAGGAGAACCACTGTTACCCAGCATTTTCTAATTTGCTTTACTATTACCCCCTATTCCTATCACATTTTAGTGTTTATCAAGCACTTTCATTTATTTGATTTTTCACACGAGCATTTTGAGCTACACAGAGATTAATATCCTCATTTTGTAAATGAATGAATTAAAGCTTAAGGAGTTTAAATAACTTCAGAGACACAATAGTTTAATGAAAAGGGCACGCACATTAGAGTCCAGAGAACTGGATTTATATACAGATTTTACTAGTTACTGGCTGCAGGACTTTCAGTAACTTACTTATTAACCCCCAACTTCTCATCCACTCTCACTGTCATTTATTTTACCTATGAAATGGTGGTGGTGAAATATTATTTATTTCATATCATTGTTCTGAAGATTAAATAGCAAGACATGTTTGAAATTTTACATCATTACCCCAAATGGTGGTGAGTTTTTTCTTTTGCCAAGTCAAGTGTTCTTTTTCATGACACCACGCTAAATGACAATAAAGAGTTCAAAAACAGAGTGATATTCCAGCAAATAGCTAGCAACTCTGAAAGAAATGACTAGTGAAAGTGAAGATGGATAAACTTAATAGACTTAGGGCTGAGCAAAGAAATTAACTGAATGTAGGAGAGCCTAAAGTCAAAATTTACAGGTTGGGGGAGGCAGGTGTATTTTCAGGTGTAGGATTTTTGCAACTTAAAAACGGATGACAAGGAATCTGGGAGCCTGATGACAAAATATTCTTTCAAGCGTATAAATATAAATCTTGAAACAAAGGATAGAGTGAAACATGAGCCCCCCAAAGTCTCACAGTGCCTCTCTCAGGCTGAGGGGGAGGAAATACCCAGGAAGACAGGCTTGCTATGTTTATGCTCTTTCTTCACAAGACCTTTGAATGTTAGCAGCCATTATCTAGTCATGCCTTGACCAGATGAGCTTTAAGTACCTAGTACCTTAGATGAAAGGAAATAGGTGACTGTTAACAGGCTTCAAAAGGAGCCCTTAATGGTCCCCTGAAGATAGAAGCATCCCCCTGAGAAGATGTTTAGGAGCTTCTCCTGGAAGAGACCTTACTACATATCATTCCATAATGCTAAAAAAACAACCAGGGATTCCTTCACAAAGAATAGGATTTTTCACACCCACATTTTTTTCCCCCAGTGCTGGGGATTGAGCTCCAGGCCTTGTATGTGCTAGGAAAGTGCTTTTACTATTGAGTTATACCCCTGAGCCCCCTTTTACTTCTTTCTCCTTATTCTTGCCAATTTCCTGAGTTCTCCTCTCAAAAAAAAAAAAAAAAAAAAATAGTTTCAGGTTTAGCAATGTGACCAAGGGTGACCAAGGTCATACAGTAATCAGAGAAGACAGAAGTAAGATTCATGCTGGCAAAACTCCTCCATTGTCTCCATTGATTCACACCCCTTTTTACATGATTTGAGAATCTTTTTTCCCCCCTGATGAAAGGAGCTAGTATTTTGCAAGGTATAACCTAAGCCTCATCGAAATTTTAGGTTGAATTTAGCATCTTTAATTTTTTAACATTCCTGTTGGAAATGACACCATTTCCCTTAGTTCATTTTAAATCTAATTGAGGAGCACAATTGTATAAATAGCAGGGGTAGGAGTGAGGGAAGCATTTGAGGATTGTCCTGCACTGCTATGTCAGATCCTTTTATTTCTGCCCACTGGCAATTCATTACCCAGTAGAATAATTTTCTGTCACTTGGTAGGCATTTGGTTAGGGTTCCTAAAGCAAACAATGTTCATATTCTACCCAAGATAAAATGAATACTACCACGAGAGGAAAATAGGTAATACTGCCAGAAAGAAAGTATTTTTCTTAATTCTGCACAAGATGAGGCTCTTAGGCAGTTGTCAGTGTTATCAGTATAAACTCAGAGCATTGGTCTAATCCAGAGGTTACAGAGATAGTGACAAGGTCAGACTGAAAGGGAGTAGGTCACCATTCATCTGATAATGGCAGATAAAAAGAGGCCCCTGTTGCCCGCAGATCACCTGTGGGAATTCAGAAGCTGTTATGTGTGTGGGAGTGGGCAAAGCTGCAGGCCCAGGGTGAACCTGCCTCTAATCACCTCTCTGTCTTCCCAGGCTGGGTTCTGCACACTGGTCTCTGTCGCACACCACACTTCTTGTACTGTGATACTTTCTCTTCCAAAAGCCAGCGGATGTTATGTTCCCTTTTGTGGACAACTCTACCTCCTCACTTTTATCTTATCCAAGTAGGCACTTGAAGTATTTGGTAATTTACTTCCTGTGCTATTACTTCCAACAGGTTGATAGATTACAAGAATGTGTGAGTGTATGTGTGTGTGCACACACGTGTGCCTGTATGTCTGCAAATACTTGAAAGCTGTATGCTAAATTTCAGCCAAATAGAACTTGAACTTGAAATGCCTAAGACATAAAAGCTATGAAAATTGGGATTTATTAAAGCACAGAAAAAGCCTGTCTGAAGTAACTGTAAGTAGCAAAGGGCTTTACAGAGAGAGCAACTGAGTGTCTGGCACACATATTTTTTCTACACAATTGCTTTTCCTGAAATCTATTTTATTACAACTTTTGGAAACTTTCTGGAAAATAAGAAGATAGCGTCATTGTATTTGCGATACGGCCATGGTTTAAGGGCCATTTACTATTTTGATTTTAACCAGTTAATCACCTGGGGAGGAGCAGTACCACTGAGCTACACCCCTTGCCCCCACTTGTATTTCTTAAAGACAAATTTCAATGTCATCTCACTTGTGAAGCCTCTCTCCACTAAACCCAATTTAAACACTCTTTCCTTTACTTCCATTTCTACTATTTTAACTCCATCTAGTTGTTTAGGTACATTTCTCCTTTCTATCCTGGAAGTGTCTAGTTGACTGAAGTAATGGCAATGAGCTAGACAGTGTAAGATTCACCCAGGAGGCTTAACACAGCTTTCCTCTCTCACATGGTTTACCTGTAGTTGAAAGGAAGGTCGTATAACCTTATTTAATTACCATTGACTTAAGGAATTTAAGGTAGACCTTTGAGGGACAACAAAATGTTCCATTTTCCAAGACCGTCTTGCTTGTGTTCTGATTTCTGAGCACCCCAGAACTAGCATCCAGCCTGACCTAAGACTTAAACTATATCTTATACTATTTCAGGTTATTCAAATTCAAGTTTTCTACAGCTAGAGCTTAATGATTGTGCCAAGTTAGACACATTAGATGGGTAGGAGAGAGAGTATTACTTGCATGTATTTTATCAGGTTTTGTGTTCTAATTGAGGCAACGGAGGTCAATAAAATTGAAGAAGAATTTAGAAACTAAAATTTGGGTATGGCCCACCAAAATGTCCACTGTCCATCAGATATTTGGGATGATACAAATTCTGCTGTTACCAGCAGCATTTTAACTTTTGCTTCCAGGTTCAGGAATGCAGTTCACAAATGGCAGTGAGAGAGGGTGAATCAGGGTGAGCTGGAACCCAGAACACACGCGTGCACCTAGTCAGATCTTGGCTGTGACTCCTTTGTCTATCAACCTATTGAGGCTGTCTCTTTGAGGCTGGAAGCAGCACAAGTCTTTGGAAAACATGTGTATATGCCTGTATGACATCTCTGCTGCTGTTCTCTGGCTTTTGTGTTTTGGCTACCTGCCACTGAAATGAATGGCTTTCAAATTGCTTGAAAAGTGAAATGGCACTTTTGTATAATTTTAGAACAAGGGAGCCACTCTTAATCTTTTTAAACTGACTTAGACACTTGTCAGTTATTTGAAGGGGTTTATAACTTTGTCACCTATGTAGTCATTCAGGTTCTTACAAAGCAAGTACAGTCAGTAACAGGAATACATTTTTGACAGAAAGTGTAAGCACTAAAAACATTATTTAATTTGAACTTGATTCTGAGTATTCAGCACATTCCCTTTAGGATTCAAACCTCCTTCCACCTACTTGCTGGTTTTACGTGCTGGGTAAAAGACATCAAGGACTTCTACACAATTAGTCTGGATCATTTTTTTCTTTACACATTTGCCAAATAACTTGTCCATTCAAAAGAATTTCTTCAATTTGTTTTAGTATTTCCAGTTTTCTACTTCTTATTGGATTTTAAAGTTTGTTCTTACCTATCATCCTTATCATAATACAGGTAAAAGATTCTGGAATCCTGTTGACTTACTTTTGTCATGGGATAGGGAGTAAATCTAAGTCCTTACATATTGTATTTTGAAATAAAAGTATTTATTGTCCTGATGCAGAAAGAAAGAAAGAAAGAAAGAAAAAAAGAAAGAAAGAAAGAAAAGAAAGAAAAACTTAAAGCCTTTAGTTTTTGTGTCCTTTGGTAGTCATCAGCAGTTTAAAAAACACTTCTAGTAAAACAGTAAAAGAGAAAGGAGGATTAAAAACTATCCTCACATAAATAAATAAATAAAAAACATATGGGCTGACAACTCGAATAAGTTCCAGTCTTCTGCAACTTTAAACGGTCAAGCATTAAAACTCTGAAAGTCAAGATTTGTAAGGGAAATGCTAAGTGACCCTTAAAAGGCTTACGGGGACATTGTAAAACAACGTGGGGGTCAAATATTGACCAAGTTTTAAACTGTCATAATCTGATAGGAAATATGTTCCAGATTTTAAATATTTTTTTATTTTGTAACTTTTCAGTTATTCATGAAAGTCAATGAAAACACAATAGGCATTGTTTATTTAGAACCTTCCCTTTGAGTTGTAAGTCAATAAAAATGAATAAAACTTTTTTTTAATGATCAGAGATATGCTGATATGAACCACAAGTTATTGCTACAAAGTCAGCATATAATCATATTGTCTAATGCTCCATCATACCCTAGTGACAAAGATTCAGGTGTACACAAATGTCCACATGCAAAAAGATAAAAAAATTAAAAGTTACAAAATGAAGCAGAAAGTTTATCAAATATCCATAACATTCCTTTACTGTCATTCTTGCTACTAAAGATTTATTTTGATATACTGGGATTCTAAGCTATCTTTGTACTCCAGGCAATATAGCCCCCAAATTTGGTTAATGGAGTATAAACTATTCCATAGCTATGAAAGGTATTCTTCTTCTTTTTTTTTTTTTTTTTTTCAGAGCTGGAGGTAGGACCCAGAGCCTCACACATGCTAGGTCAAGTGCTCTACCCCTGAGCAACACCCCCAGTCCAGGAATTCCATCCTTCAAATCTTTTTATCTGATTTCTCTTTAATATATGATGTCGTTACATTGATTTCTTCACTGATTGTTCTTTAGATAAAAGTCTTAGCATTTCTCTTCCTTTGCTTCCAAAATGAGTTTGGATTCCTGTTACTAAAATTCTTGAAGATTCAGTTTAATCTTGGTCTATAGGATAAAGATATTTTACAAATATTCACTTGACTCTATTGCAATCCTCAGTGTATATTACCCGGTATGGTTTTTTCAAAGCAATAAGGACAGGTATTATTGTTAGAACATTGCCAGATAAGATGAATTCTGAATCATCTAATAAAATGCATCCTAAGATGAAGTGGTGTGGCATTGTTACGGCCATGCACTAATGAAATCAAAGTTATTTGTCATCTAGTAATTTTTGGTTGCTTTTTCCCCTAAAAAAATTCACTGCTAAAATCAGAATAGACTTTTCAACAGAGGCAAACCTCAAAATGAGGGATGAAAGAAAAGTGTACAATACATGGGAAGGTTGCCAAAATATTTCATGGAATACTCAAATGGCTTTTGTGGTAATTTTTTTAATATTGATAAAATCAAGACAATGCAACAGAGGAAAAAAAAAGATAAAAGAATGTAAGAGTAGAAGATTGTAAGGTGCTTCTCTGACTGGAGAAATGAGTGTCTAAGCATGTTTGAAGAAAGTGTTTTTCCTTTTGTTTGATTTTTATTCTCCTATCTTCCTATGAAGCATCAGAAACTGGTCACTCCCAGAGGCAAAGTACAGAAATAGATAAATGTGTGGTCTGATCTGATATGGCAAATTGGCTGTTCCTATTTTTTTTTTTCCTTATAGCTGTTTCCAGTCAAGCATGGACATGATGACGAGAGAATGCTTGTGTTTATTGAACCCAGTGAGTGAATGCTAGTATGCATTCAAACATGTGCACACGCCCAGGCACACATGCAGCTTGCAAAGCAGGTCTCTTCTTAACATGTCTTTCTTTGATTTTTTGGAGAGACTGGTGCCAGGCGGAAGGTGGGTGTGGGGCGTAGAGAAGCTTTTAAGTAGTTCAAAATTCAGAGCACTAATAACGTTTTGATGTTCCTGCCATTCTTGTCATCACTTGGTCTTAAGTTCCCGTTTTTTTCCTTCTCAGGTTAGCCTGTTCTGTTAAGGTTTACTGGCTTGCAGGTTCAAACAAAATGAAAACAAACAAGGAAGTTTATACCACAAGACAACATGAATAGAAAGATCGGCTTGTGACTGAGCACCATGTAAACAAAGTTCCCTGATAAGAATGACCACACATCACTTAGCCTTCATCCAGCAGCACCTGGTCACCAGCAGATGCCTCTTCAGTGGCTGTGGAATGAGGCCTGTGGAGGGGCCTGGAGCCAAGATTCCCACCACAGTTAATGGCTTTGCTTGCATTGATTTAAGCCTAACCCTAGCTCTGGGGAGGTAATTTCATTTGGGTGCCATGATTCTTTCCAAAACAATCAATAGTTATGAATATACAATCATAAAACTTTTTCAGGGAAGAAAAAAATGGTTGAAAGTGTAATCAAAAATCAGCGTGACTATTTGAATCTCTCATAGTATCACTTCCTTTGGTGCAGCAAAAGGTCATGCAGTTATATATTGTCTCTTAAAATCAGTGAATGCATAATAGCTTTTGCTACTCTGAACAAGAATCATTAAACAAATTCATAAATCAATGAAGCATACAGATGCATTACTTTAATTATCATTTCTACTCAGATGGTTGTTTTATATAATGTAATAGTTTACTATTTCCCAGTATTACACTGGAAAGGCTTGGCCAGGCCATCTCACATTTCATAATGTCCCAATTTTAAAACATTTTTATTTTTAAATGACAGCCAGAGAGAGTAATCTTTGAAAGCTACTCATGTGAGACCTTTCTTTTTCATTGCTATTCCTGTTTATTCTTGGGTTTTATTTTGTTTTAGGGAAATTTTTTAAATTTGTCTCTCAGACTCAAGAATTTTCAGCTAAATTCATGTTTCTTTTAGCCAGGTGCAGGTAAATCACCCTAAGCTTTTTTTTTTTCTTTTTTTTTTTTTGCGGTGCTGGGGATTGAACCCAGGGCCTCGTACTTACGAGGCAAGCATTCTACCAACTGAGTTATATTCCCAGCCCCTCATCCTAAGCTTTTAATTAATTCGTCTTTGACTACCTCCCAGCTAAAACTACCTACACCTCCTAAAATACTAATTGTATTTTTTATGGTCAGAGTAATGGAGCAGATGTAGGAGGACTAATTTTCAGAAGTTAAGTTCTTCATGACACTAAGGGATACTGCAATCCCAGAGGGTGCTTTCCTCATGATCTGTGTCAAACCACCAGAAGCAACTGAATTAAACCAGGATGTGTGCTTACACATGTGTGTGTGTACTTATGCTTGTGATGCAGAGGCATGTTTTACAAACACACCCTTATCTATAAGGGATGGTAAAGTTCATTAGCTCCTCAGACTCCTCTTTGACTTGATGCTATTCTCGCCCAGCACACTAGGACATCACACCCATGTCCCTGCAGGGCAAACCTGCCTCTTCAGTCCTAGCCCACTCACTTGGCCTTTGTGGTGACCACTGGGGTCCCTGAGTCAGAGGAGGAAGCATTCTCACCCCTGGACCTGGGGTGGAATGGCAGCCCTGGTGATCTGTAAACCACCTTCCGGTTCATGCTTCCCTTTCCATGAAGAACAGTGCACATTCAAAGATGAACTATGGTCTGGTCCTGTAGAACAAGAAATGCAACCACCCACTTTCATGCATTGAACTTTTCTGCCCCATTTAGTGCAAACTGGTAGGGTCTCTGCTGACATAATTCCATCTCTTGCTTCTGCTGTCCATGAGATGCACCCAGGATCTTTCCATCAAATGGATGCTTAGTCACTCTTTTAGTGTTGTCTTTAGAATAAACTTTCTCATTTTTTGTAATATGGAGAATTTTCCAAATCCCCAAGTCCTGATTTCTTTTGCTTAATAATTCCTTCTGCAAACAGATCTTTGTGCATACATTTTATTAGCAGCAATGAGGGCCTAAGTTATATGGATACTTTGCTTAGAAATCTCAGTTAAATATCCAATGCCTATGCTTGCAAATTCTGCCTTCCACAAATCCCTAGAAAAAAATTTAGTCAATCTCTTATTACTTTATAACAAGTATCACATTTCCTTTCACTTCCAATAACTGTTCCTCATTTCCATCTTAGACCTCATCAGAATGGTCTTAGTGTCCATATGTCTGACCAACAGTCTGTTTATGATTGTTTACTTATTCTCTAGGAAGGTGGAAGTGTTCTCATTGGCTCTTCTTATTTCTTTCTGATCCCTAACCAGAATTCCTGCTGATGTCCATATTCCTAGTCCCTTCAGAGAAATCTAGCCTTCTTCTGGCATGGACTTTGAAATGCTTCCAGCCTCTGCCCATCACCAACTCCAAAACCACTTCCACATTGGTACCAACATCTGCATTATTTATCTCAGGCCGTCATAACAAAATGCTAACTGGGTGACTTAAACAGGAATTTAGTTCTCACAGTGTTAGAGGCTGGGAAGTCCAAGATCAAGTTGCTGGCTAGTTCAGTTTCTGATTTTAATCTGAGGATAAACTCTCATCTACAAGCCCTCTTTCTGGTTTGTAGATGGCCACCTTCTTGCTATGCCTTTACATGGCAGTGTGTGTGTGTGTGTGTGTGTGTGTGTGTGTGTGTGTGTGTTTGAGAAAGAGAGAGAGAGAGAGAGAGAGATCTTTCTCTACTTACAAGGAGTAAGACCACAGCCCTATTGGATTAGGACCTCACACTTATTGACCTAATTTAATCATAATAACCTCCTATAGATGCTATGTCCAGATACAGTCACACAGGGGCTTAGTTCTTTAACACAATTTGGGGGAAGCACTATTCAGTCCAGAGCTGTCTCACAATACTGCTGTCCTTGAATTTGGTATGTGGAGTATGTGGAGTTTGAATAAAGATCATATCCTTGAGATAAAGATGGTTTGCCAAATTGTCCCTTTTGATTATGAGATTACAGTGCCAGAGATGTGGAGTGGGTGTTTACATTAGCCAAAAAGATTATGGCAACTGCAAAAATGGGACTGTGACCTATTTCTACATAAGCATGATGGATAACTTTCATTTTGCAAATATTTTCCAAGCCTCTGTAGTAAGCCTTGTATTCCCGTGAGATTGCCCCCCTCTCCATCTCCTTTTAACTCACACTCCCTCCCTCCAAATACCTGTCATATTTCTCAGCATGCAATTTAGCTTTAGGTTAGCAGACAATACTTTTACAAACTTTCTGTGGAAACTGTTATGAAAAAGCAAAGTATTACTATTGCTGTATTATATCTTGTCACAGAAAATAAAATGTGAAACAATAGAGACTAGAAATATAAAAAATTATTTATTCATAAAATTCAGAATCCAAGAATAGTTCTAACAAAAGCTCAAATCTTTTCAAGTGGTATTCAGGTAAGTGAATAGAATATATAATGCATATTTCAAACTTCATAATCTCAATTGAATATTGAGATTTTTACTAACAAAGTTATAATATGAAGGAACACATTTAAATTTTGCATGTTTACATTAAGAGTTTTCCCTTCCTTTCTTTCTTCCTTCTTTCCTTTTATTACCTCTCTCTCCTGATTGTTTAATGGAGTGATTATAACTCTAGGAAAGTTCAACTGAGTTTTCTAGGTGCTGTATAGATAGAATGGCACTAATATTCATAAAGGGAAAATCGTTCTATATTTGTGTTTTTCATTCTGGTATCAATGGATAATTTACTTACCACTTCTTTCCAACATTTTAGCAGTAACAACAACAATAAAGATTAGTCTTCCAATTCCAGGAGGGCATTTTGTGGGGGTTTTCAAAACTTATTTGAACAAGTGGAGGTTTTTAAAAAATGATGCGTATTAAAAAAAAACACAGGTATTTGTTCCTGAAATGTATCACCTTGGATAAGGGCGGGGCAGGGGGAGGAGGAAGAAGGGGGGGGGGCACTTGAGTGTGTCCAGTCGTAGTGACTTGCATCTAACTAACAATTAATTGAGAACTGCCCTAGATTTAAATTTGTTTCAGGAAAGAAAAAGAGGCTGGGAGCTAAGGAGCTAAGGTCGGGCCATGAAATGTATGTAGTTGCATCTGGTTCTTTCTCACTTGGGTCATTCACACTCAGGCGGAATCCAGATGCAATGTTTCTTATGAAGCATATGTAGCATTTGCCAATTGTAATAACATATTCAATATTCTTTATTATAAATTCCATATGCCTACACCTCAGTGTAACTTCCTATTTCTTTCAAAATTCATGAGCAGTATTTATAATGAATTGCCAACAACAGTGTCACAAAGTCAGATTTTGAATAAATGCCTGATTACTAGTCAATTTAGCAAAAAGTCAGACACTTATGAACAAGGGTAGCTCTTACATGAATGCTGGTTAATATTTTTGTTTACCTCAACAAATAAGACTGAGGTGAAAAACGAAGGTATGTGCTGGCACTTCCGTTGATCAGTAGAATGAATGACTTCTTTGCTGAATTAGAAAATGGTTTTTGAATACCAGAATAGTTTTTCCTTGTTTTAAAAATGCTATTGACACATTTTAACACCTATGGACAAAATACATTTTAAAACCCAATCTGCATTTTTAACATTTTCTGCATTATTTCTTAAGTCTAGGTGATTTAACAAAACAATAAATAAAGAGTGATTTGTAGCATTTGCCTATTCCTGTTATCTAAATGTTCACAGCAGGGACAATTTCAACCTACCCATGCCATGTTGCAGGAGGTGGAGTGACCAAGAGATAGCTGGTGGTTCTCCACTCTACTTAACTCTCCATCACATAGACACAAAAGAAGTAAATGAGTTCAAAAGTCTACATTGTAGGGAAACATAGTAAAATACTTTTACTTTTAATATAGTTTATGTCATTTAATTTTTAATAATGGTATGTTTAACAGTTACCTTGTAATATTCCTGATGATTTGGGAATGTTCTTGTGAAGTCGTGTGAGCCCACACCTGTGGGCTGTCCGCCAGTCAAGGCATTAATGACTACAATTTTGTCTGACGCCTTGCCAGCAAACTCACATTCCCCCTACTCCAGCCAGAAGTGTGTAGCTAAGCCACTGCTAAGTTTCTGACCCATCAAAACTCTGAGACATAAAGGAGTGTTTATTGTTATTTAAGGCCACCACGTGTTAAAAAAAATTTGAGTCATAGCTAATATACCTGCAAACTTTACATTGGCCACTTTCAGTAGAACATAAAAAAGTAAATCATTTTATTTTTAAAGAATAAAATGACAAATCCTATCAAGGCAAATTAAAACCCAAAATGTAATTAATTTTACATTTTTTGGGGAAAATTTCATATGCAAGGAAAATGATCTTGTAAATGAGAAAATGAGCATTTAGCTCTTTGATAAAAGAACAGTGTTTTGGGAAAGAAAATCACTAATTACAAGATCTTCACAGTGAATTAGGATGCTTCAAAAAGTAAATGTTTCATGGAGAACAATTGCTTTATGATTTTTGAGAGTTGAAAGGCTATGTTTATTGGCCTTTATTTTGAATTGCTCCAGTTTTACTTATTTGATTTAGACACAATACCATTTTTGTATAAAATGTTATTTCAGTGTCAAATTCATAGTGAAATTTTGTTATATAATTAACATATCATGAAAATTAACAATTACAAAAACTGAAGTTATAAGACAAAATATACAAGATAGTCTGGAAATTAATTGGAGATTAATTGGCAAAATTTGCCTAAGTTTAAATATAAAGATTGAACAATATCCTTTTGTGAATCAGATAATGTCATATTTGAATATTTGCGTTTCTTAATATGGCAAATTTTTCTCTTTTCCTTCTCTCCTTTTCCTCCTCCCTTCCAGTCTCCTGGTCCCCCACAGGCATACAAAATGGCATTAATCACAAATCATAGTTCATTACCCTCTGGTATCTTTGATTTGTATGCATGATCCCCATTTACACTTTTAAGTTTTCATTGTAATATTATCAGTCTACACTAACTCTCAAAACTACACAATAATTTCCTTTTTTTGTGTTTCACTCTCCTAAACTATCACATAGCTATTTTTCATAGGAGGTGTTATGGACTGAATATATGTGTGTCCTTAAAACTTTGATGTCAAAGTTCTAGCCCCAATGTGATGGAGTTAGGAGGTGGGGTCTTTAGGAGATAATCAGGTTTTAGATAAGGTCATGAAGGTGAACTGCCCATAGTGGCATTTAGTGACCCTATAAGAACAAGGCCAGAGCTCTCCTTTTCATGTAAGTACATAGTAAGAATGCAGTCTAATGCCTTGGAAAGTGGTCTTCACCCAAAACTGAATCTTTCCAAGCTGTAGTCTTGGACTTCCCAGCTTCTAGAACTGTGAGAAACAAACCTCTGTTGTTTAAGCCAGTCAGTCCATTGCCTTTTGTCACAGCAATGTAAGTGAAGACATGAGAAAACCACAGTTCTGAGTCTTGTGTTAATCTTTAATTTTTTTTATCGTAAATACACTTTTTTTTTTTTTTTTTTTTGGAACCAGGGATTGAACCCAGGGACACTTGGCCACTGAGCCACATCCCCAGCCCTATTTTGTATTTTATTTAGAGACAGGGTCTCACTGAGTTGCTTAGGGCCTCGCTAAGTTGCTGAGGCTGGCTTTGAACTCTCGATCCTCCTGACTCAGCCTCCCGAGTTGCTTGGATTACAGGCGTGCGCCACCACACCCAGCTGTAAATACACTTATAATGACTAATTTGTTGTTAAAGGAAGATCGCTGTGGCTATGTAATAATAAGATGAAAAGAAAGTTATCAAAGTTTGCATGATAAAATCAGAATGGAGACTTAATTTGGTCTGATCAATTTGTTAACTCCAATTCTTCAGTATTTGTTGTGATTTCCATCAACTCTTAGCCTATGTACCTAAATCATAGTCCATAATTTCTATGAGATCTTAACATAGGATCTAAAACTAACAGACAATTTTCTTTTCTTTCTTTCTTTTTAGTAAATTAACTTGGGCATTAAAAATAATAATTTTATTAAAGAAAAATTGATGCAGGAATTTTGGTTGTTATTAAAATTCTTAAATACCTGTATTTGGTGTATTATAATTCCAGTGCTGTAGCTGGTTCAAAACCATTTTGTTTTACAGATTCAATGTTCGGAAAATCTCTAACTTAGAAAGTCTTGCTCCATCCACAGACAGAGTTTCACAGTCTGAGCTGAACACATTTGCATCAATATTAACTGCTACTCATCTTCTATTTGTTTCTCAGGAAAGAACTACTTCTGATTAGAATTCATATTTCCTAGGAAAAATATAGACATCTAAAATTTTGTTTTAGTTTAAATTTTGATTTAAAGTGGATACTGATACTAAGATTTACTACAGTAGTTGAGACTCATTCTCCATTCGTATTGATGGGTTTTAGCGGACAGGAGAGTGATAGATACATCAATGTAGAGAAGCCCTAGTGAGCTCCATACGTGTGTTTTCTTATGGGAATACAGAATCACCTAGTAATATTATCACATGAGGACACCCTAAGTATTACTCATGTTAGAGAGCTTAAGAATCAGAATAAAATAGTAAACTGCTACTTCAAACTTGAAGAGCCTGCTTGTAGAAGGATGATATAAATGTTCACTAGGTTAAGAAAAACTGATATCTGAAGGAAAAAAAACTCTTAAATGTGAAAGTGCCAGGCAATAAAATAAAAGTATAAAAATAGGTTTATATAAGAAACAAATCACAGTTTTCTAAAAGGCAAATAGCTCAGTGGATAAATCGTTTTTGTTCTGTCTGCCCCTGTGTGAAGAGGCCAAAGAGATGACATGTCTTTAAATAAATCCAGAGGCCTTTCTCATTTAAACTATCTTTGGTGCTACATCTATTCTAGGCACTAAAATAGTGCCACGGCCTTAAAATATTTTTCTTGCTCCTAACAATCAATATTGAGTTTCCTTTTAAATTTAACATTTTAATTTTATCTCCTCCCCAGGCATAGGATTCAGCACAATTTTTAAGCCAGGCTGTATAATTTTGAAATGTCTTAAAGCATACATTTTACCTCAAATCCATGTTATTTCAGGGACACATTATCAAGAAATTATTATCTTTTCCACCATTCATTGTAACCACCCATTACCTTAGAACATGTAAAAGGGTTTGAAATATATTACAGAGACCTTGGTTAAAAATAAATTAAATAGAACTGTACATGCTTATTGACAATGTGAAGAATGGTCTTGTTTTGGAGGTTTCTCCTTTAAGACTTTTATATTTCTATTTCAAAGAACCTTTGCTCCTAAACAGCTTCCCACAAGAGAATATCTAGGTAACTTGAACTTATTGGACACCAACCTAAATAAGTTTTGTTCTAGAAGGAGTTTCTATACAGACCACTGGGGCACACATTTCCTCTCCTGCTTCACTGGGTGTCTAAATTCTAAAACACCACGGAGAAAGCCACTTTCTTATCTGGTGTGCCACAGACCAGTGCCATCGATTTAATTTGGTCTTCGCAGTTTTATTGTCACGGAAGTGCTGCCAAACTGCCTCTCCTTTCTTACTTTTCATTTTAATCACAAATGAGTGTCAAAGATGGTTTTGGCCATAGATAATGTGTGAATGCTTCTTAGAATGAGTAATTTCCTTTGACACTGCAATTTAATTCCCTTCCTATTCAGCCAGGACCATGGAAAGTCCAATCAGATGACCCTGCTACCCTAGTAGAGAGGAGAAATTGCTTCTGTACCAGAAGCACTGTTGTAGACTCATGACCCGGAGCAAGCACGAGTTGGGCAAAGGATTCTGACTCTTCAGAAAGCTGAAGCTTGGGTATTAGTGATAAGGTTAATGTGTCCTCCCTTTGTTAATTGCACATTGCAAAAGCATGAAAAGACAGAATAAAATATCAATCTCCTTCCACTGAATCTGTATTTTTAAGAGTTGACATACTATTTATTACATGTTCAAATTACTTGCATTATAAAATGACAAAACATTAACACATAACTTCATGATTTAAAACAGCTTCTTGAAAATATACTATGACTCAATAGATGTTCTTCAGATTTCTCATTCATTTATATACACTCATTTTCTTATATGCTGTTACAGACACAGTGATACTGAAATGAACATAGCACAATTATTTCTAAGGTCTCCTGTGGGGAGAGATACAGTAAACACATATGGGAATATGATACAAATTCCAAGTTGTGCAACCAAAGAATTGTGGATAAAAAATACATAACTCATAGGAGAGTTGAAGCCAAAAGAATAACTTAGAGTTTGCACGTTAACGAAATGAAAGACATTCTGGTCAGAAGGGGTAATATGCACAGAGGGAGGGAGAAGGACAAACTTCAGGAGAGGCCAGGAAAGGTAATTTGAATTTGGAATCACAAGTGTAACAGGTGGAAGTTAATGACACAGCAGTGAATCTTGTGAGAGGGAGAAGATAAGATTTGAAACCCTTTGAAACACCCCAAAGTCAGTATCAGGTGAAGAACTAAAGGAGAAAAACGAGGACCCCGATGAGGAGCAGGAAGATTTATGGCAGTTAAAATTTCATATTCCTTTGATTTCCTAGGCTCTGTGTTAAGATCTGGGGATCCAAGATCAAACATGCCCCATGGCTCTGTCCAGCTGCTTTCAGCCAAGGTCAGAGACACAAAGTAGCAAGCATTACGATGATAGTTTTATGTGCGTGCATCATGCTTAAGAGCAAGGCATTAGGAATCTGATTGAGTTTTTATCCTGACTTGTCAGTTGTCATTAAGTAATTAATTCTAATCTTAGGCAAATTCTTTAATTATCACTATGTCTCAATATGTTTTTTCATGAAGTGGGGTGCCTTCTTTATAGGGTTGTTGCGAAGATGGAATCAAATAATCCAGAAGTCTTAATGCTTTGCACTCCTGATGCTCAGTAAGCATCACTTATACATGCACAGGGCAGTATGGGAACACAAAGGACAGTACATCTAAATTAGACTAAGTTTCAAGGAAGAAAGAGGACTGTGATCTCAGTTTTGTGGGATGAGTAAGTGTAAGTGCCATGCGGAAGTTGGCAGAATAGCATTAAAGCAATTAGAACAGTGTAATGAGACGGGAGAATAAGAAATAATCTTAACGTAAGGGGGAGATGGCAGTGGAAGAGTCAGGAGATGAGAGCAGAGTTCGGTGAGAAGCTGAACCATATACATGGTTAGGAGGTTGCACACTGAAGTCAGAATATCTGGGTTCAATTTGTAGATGTCTGAATTATGCAAGATCTGTCTCTGTTGCCTTCTCTGCAAGAGAGGGACGGCAATATTTCCTCAGAGTAAATCAAGAAATGACTTAGAACATTATCTGGCACATGGTGAATGCTATGCAATTATTACTGTCATTAAATTTCCAGGTGTATGGTAGAAAAAGTAACTTCTGCAAAAATTGTGAAGGAGTGTCTTATAGACCTGTGTGTTCTTTATCCTTTTTTAATTAAGTCACTTAATTTCTATCACTGTGAGCTCAAAGTGAAGCATTGATCCCTGTACTATCAATTAATATCTCGGGCTTTGCATCAGACTAGATGCCAAGAAAACGTTTTTGTTGACTGTATATAAAGAGGAGTCTTCCCCCCTCCCCCTTAGTGCTAGATCAAAGCCAGGGCCTCACAACTCCTATGTAAACTCCCAACCTAAGAGGTGACTTAATCGTGTAGGTTAGTGCCCCCTTCAGGTTACATAACGCCTAAAATAATCATATCAGCAAATAAGTACATTATTTTTCTACTTAGTCATTGGGAAAAAAAAATGAGTTAAAACTTCAGAGTAATATTTTACAGACCTAAGGACTCTGAACCTGTTTGGTTCTCCATTAGTGAATTATCTGACTGCAGACTTTAGCAGACTCATAGAATTCATCATGTAATTAAAGGAACCTCGGATGATTGGACCTAACCATTTGATACAATTCAATGCTTGAAAAATCACTTTGAAGAGTGTTTGTCAACATATAAGATATGTAGCAACTCTCTTTAGCAATTTTTTGTTGCCTACCAAAACCTGTAGACTAAAGGGAATCTTAGATCAAGCATTGGGATAACTTGGTGATGAACATGAAAGAAGACCAAATACTAACAATCACAGAAACACGGCAGGGGGTGGGGTTGGTGTCCTGGAGTATGAAGGAAAAGTGATTTTTGTGGGGGAACACATAATATTGTATGATGCAAGCAAAAGCTCCTTAATCCTTTCCAGAGTAGGATTAAATCACCAAGAGATCCTGTGTGAGTGTCTTCTCCCCACTCATCTGGATTATGGCATTAACAAAATAACCTGTGTGTTGACAGCCATACATAGTGAGGACCAGCTGTATATCACATTAACAGACCTCAGGGACCTGGGCAATGAGAGCAAGCAATTCACTAAGGTAATTAAGAAATAATCTCAACTCAAATGGAAGATCAAGGAAATGGTCACAATTAACTGATTCCATCAGGACTTTTAGTTGCACCTCATTCTGTATCTGGTTACTATCAGAAACTAGAAAACTATTCCTAATCAACATAAAGACTAAAATGAAGGATTACAATGAGCTACTGTGGCACTCTTCCCCTTTCTAATCTTTGATTAGTATCACAATCAGTCACATTCATATTTTTATCAGTATATTTAGAAAAAGCAGCATTATTATACCTTGCACAAAAGGTTTTCAAAAATCCTGTTCTGAATGGTGCAGGAAAGAAAGGGAGGTGAAATAGGTTTGGAAGTGGCAGATTGGCATAGTGGAGGAGAATCTTTGACAGGGCCACTGAGCATTAATCAGGAATGAAAAGAATGATAAAGTGAAGGTCATCACAAAGACTATGATAATAATCTCCCCTGTCTTACAAACAGCCACACTTAAAGCAACCTTGCTCTTAAAACAGGGACTTGCTGAAGAGAAGGAAATGTTAGGCAATATTGGGATCTAGATTCCAACTAATTTTGCTATTGATTGAGCTAAAAAGTTTTCCACTAAACCTTGCAAGAATCAATCAATTCCTGGAAGGAGAACTGTTCCCTTTATTAACACTGCAGTCCCAGAGTTTGGCTATTAGTGCATTTTAATCACTACAGAATGAATAAAGGAAGAAACACATTCCAAATTCGGTAAAAATGGAGAGAGTTGGTGGAAGAAACACATGCATTAAATTTCTCTTTCCAACACTGATTTAAAATGACTGGCAGTAGGAGACATAGAAGGAGAATTGTGAGGGGCTGGTAGAATTATACATGCAAATTATATTTAATCCTCTATTTGTTCCTCTGTACTCTGAAAGAAGTCTTACGTTCTTTGTGCATCAAATTTTGTTTCTCACTCTAAATTGTGTGCTTTCGTGAATAAGAATCATGGTTTTGGTTTGGGGATGAGGACTTGGCTTATAAGGCTTCATTTCTATATTTTGTGTGAGCTTTCACCTAAGGAATGACAACCGTATGGTATAGTGGAAAGACTGGAGTAAGTCAGAAATTGTAACTGTAAAATCTAGTGATTTTCAATAACTTGTTTACTCTGAACTTTACAATTTCATTTAAAAATGGGATAATGATATTCAATAGGATTTTTGTGCCCTGATCAGGTGAAACTATTCATATACACACACACTTTTTTTTTTTTTTGTATCAGGGATTGAACCCAGGGGGGTTAACCACTGAGTCACATCTTAGACATTTTTTATTTTTTATTTTGACACAGGGTCTTACTGAGTGAATATGGAAATCAGTTTTTAGCCCTTTAAAAGGTTTTTCTAAAACTATGAAACTAGCATGGTAGAAAGGTCTATCAAAATGAAACAATCAAACAACAACAAAAAAACTCCAAAGAAAGTGATTTGTTAATCACTAAGTTGGCCCTAAGTTGCTTAGGGCCTCCCTAAGTTGCTGATGCTGGCTTTGAATTTGTGATCCTGCTCCCTCAGCTATCTCTGGGATTACAGGTTTGCACTACCGTGCCTGACACACATACACATTTTTAATGCAGAAGCAAATAGCAAAAGCCATATGTTTATCTTCTTACCAGAACATTCATAAGGCTTTGGGTTTAAACCTATTTAGTTTCATATTTTGACTGTTCCATACATACAACCTAGAGTGAGTTACTTAACCTCATTTCTAAAAGGAGGAATTTTTGGTGGTTAGTCCCAGTAAGGAAGGCTCATGAGTGGTCATAGAAAATATACTCTGAGTCAAGGAACATGCTAATCCTGTGACATACTCCTCTTTACTTGATCATCACAATGGACATCTTGCCTCCCTTTTTTCCTGGAAACACTTCCCTTTTCTTCCTCACATCCTTCCCGGGAGGTTTCTTACTGTCCCTGACTGGCAACTCATTCCTCTAAGGTACTGACTGATAATCAATATGTGATAATGACTTCAGACAGAGGTGAGCAACCATTTTTCATAAGTGCCAATTCTGAGAAAATAAAAGTGTTAATAGGCCACATGAAAAAAGAACATGGTAGAAGTCACCTAACAGTCCACAACTTGTGGATGACCCCATTTAAATATTAACAAACTCCTTTTTTTGCTTGCTTGTTTTATTTTGTTTAAACCTTTGTGTATTTGTATAATTTATCAATTCTATTTATGTTTATTTTTAAAATTACTATTATTATTGTAATGGGAATTGAACCTAGGATCTCAAGTACGCTGGGCAAGTGTTCTACCACTGAGCTACATTCCTGGCCTTTTTTTTTTTTAATTTGAATTTAATTTTTAAATTGCCCAAATTGTCCTCAACTTAGTAATCCTCTTGCCTCAGCATCCCAATTAGCTGAAATTATAGGTTTGACCACTGTGATTGACCTAACATCAACTTTAATGACTAAAAAATCATAACTGTAAAATTGACATTTCTTTTAAGTAACAAAAATGGTAATACCTGAATATATTTGGGGAAGTTGAAATATGGAAATCACTTTTTAACCCTTTAAAAGGTTTTCCTAAAACTATGAAACTAGCATGGTAGAAAGGTCTATCAAAATTAAACAATCAAACAACAACAAAAAAACTACAAAGAAAGTGATTTGTTAATATTTAAACGGGGCTGTCCATGAACAGTGGGATGTTAGGTGAGTTTTACTATATTTTCTTATGTGACCCTATTAAAAGTTTGATTGTTTTAGAATTGGCACTTATAAAAAGTGGTTGCTCATATCAACCTGAAGTCATTATCACACTGATTACCATGAGTTACAATATTAGCTAATAGTAGTTTAAATTTTGAGAGTTTATTTTATATTATAAATTGTAAATGCATTATGTTACTGATACTCACACAACAGCTGAGATACAGGTATGGGTCTTAGAGATGAGAAACCCAAGACCCAGAGAAGGTGAGCCACTTGCACAGGTTGCCCAGTGAAATCCAGGCTGGTTGTTTCAGAGCTTGTGCTCTTAATTAACCATTATGCTGTTTTTGAGATACTGGAAAAGGCCCTGTTTTCATCTGCTTGGACTGCTGTAGCAAAATATTGTAAACTGGATGGCTTATAAACAACAGCATTTATTTCTCAAAGTTCAGGAGTCTGCAAAGTCCAAGATCAAGGCATGAGCAGATTTCGTGTCTGGTCAGGGCTTGCTCTCTGTATCAACAAAGGTACCTTCTAGCAGTGTTCTCACACAGCAGATGGGGGAGACTAGCTCTCCCTGGTGGCTTTTATAAAGGCTGTTTGCCTTCAAGACCCAATTAGGCTGCAAAGGCCCAACCTCTTAGTACTATTACCTTGGGTGTTAGGTTTCAACATAGGAATTCTGGGGGGTGGGGGGACACTAATATTCTTTACCTGCAGTTCCTTCAATCCTGTCATAAAAACCATCTGGAGGCTGAGATGGTAAGCAAACTCATATCCTGGTAAATTGAATATCAGTTATAATTACTATATTGTACAATTTTTTAGTAACCAGAATCTAGTCAATGTATTTGGGTTTTATTTTTCAGATTTCCATGCATAAGCGTAGCTACTGAAATGATTTTACAGAATGGTTGCTTTGCAGTGCCAATTTTACCTCGTTTCAGTAAAATATGTCTTTAACTGAAAAAAGGAAGATTGGACATTAGCACTGCTCCCACCACACCATCACCCCTGCAGCATCACAATCATAATTAATGATATCTTGCTGGAATCACCGAGTACTTATCATACACCAGGTGCTGAATTGGATTCTACTTCATAATCTCATTCAACACTTCCAAAACTTGTGAGGAGCGGTTATTATCACTTGCATTCTACTACCCCAAATTAAAGTTCAGAAAGTTTGAGCAACTTATCTGAGGTCTCACATTTGCAAGGGGTAGAGCAGAGATTTGATACCAACTCTATCAAAAGTGGCTTCTGACATTTTCAGACTGTTCTCTCACTTAACTCCACTTTTGAGCAGGTCTTGCCCCTTCCACTTCTCCGAACATGAGCCCTCCTGGGATCACTGGGCACCAGCCGTGCTGATCTTCTTTATGTTCTCCCTGTGCTTTCTCTTGCAGTTTCTCTGAGTGGGATGTTCCTTCCTGAGGTTTTCCTGTGCCCGCTTTTTTTGTATTGAGGGCCCAGCTGGAAGCCACCTCCTCAGAGAGGCCTTCCTGATCTCTTGAAATAGCCCTCATCTCTCTGCCACATTATCCTATAAAGCTATCTTCTAAGCACTGGCCAGTCAATATTAACAGCTGTGCACATTTATTTGCTTGTTCACTGCATGTCTGCTCTAACTAGAATGTCTATTAGAGCAACATATTGTTGTTCACTGTCCTGTAATGAAGGGACAGTAGTTGAATGAACGCTGGAAGAACATGTCATTAACAGGTCTTCCTGACTGCAGTCCTGACTGTCTCACCTCACAGTAATTATTGCAAGCCATTGTGGGTCAAGCCAGCAACTAGCCACCCTCTGCATGTGACTTGCAAGGGAAGAAGTAAAGACTTCACTTGCCCAGTTACACAGCTAGTAAATGGTAAGCTGAAGTAAGGACATGGACTGATTCCAGAGCTGTGTATCTAATTATTCTGCTCTAATTTTAAGTACATAAAGATGTCATTGGAGTTGTAAACATTGAGAAACTCCTATCCAAAGCTAGATTACTCAAATAGGGCTTCAGGACACGAGGTAGAAAGACTCCTGATAGGTTTTGGAGTTAAAACATCCCGAGACAATGGAAGACCACAGAACAATACCTTATTTATCACTTTCCATTAGATTTGGAAGTGAACTTTGTTTTTTTGTTGGAGAACTCTCATCTCTTAAATGCTAAGATAGGAGTGAGATACCCAGGATAAAGGGAGCTAAAGGACTGAGTCCTCTGGTTTTAAGAATGAACCAAGGGCTAGGATGTAGCTCAGTCGTAGGGCGCGTGACTACCATTCACCAGGCCCTGAGTTTGATCCCCAGCACCATCTAAAAAAGTAAATAAATAGAAAAGAATGAACCAAAAAAGGAGTCTCTGGTATTTCTATACTTTTTCTGTCTACTTGCTCTAAATAGGAGAGTAGACTCAGAAAGTCCAGATTGGCAATGAAAATTATGAATTTGGATTATCTCTCTTTGGGTCCTTCTGTGCACTAGTTGGATGATAGTAGATGCAGAACAAAAAGCCCCAACACAAGTACCTTTGAAAAGATTTCTTCAAAAATCCTCAGTTTACAACACCATGAGCACCATCTACAAGGTCTAGGGAGGCTTCATGTCTTGCCGGACAAGACGACAGTAGAGTTCTCATCAGAAGGAGTCTCTTAATTCTCAGACCACTAGTGTTTCTAGTGTATGAAGTATAAGCTCATGCCAACATAAAATATTGCAATACCATGATGATATATTTTTCCAAGGGAAAATAAAACAAAACTGTAGACATATAGTTTTAAACATGAAAAATAAATCCACAAAAACTCCTGAACTCAGGTGTTTTCAAATTTCATAAGAAATTCCACCTTCCTCCCTTTTTAAAAAAATCAACTCCCTTGCTTTGATGTATTACTGGAGAAAATAAGGTGAAAGGCGCATATATTATGGGTATTTGGTTCAATTTCATATAAAAGTATTATCGTTATACATTAGATGTTTCCTCAAAGGAGTCCAACATTTTGGGTGCATTTCAAGCTTGTATACATTTCAAAGACTATGCAATCATTTAGGTAGTGGCAAACAAGAACATTTGCTTGAGATTAAATTGTATTTCCAGGAGGAGGTTTGAATTTATTGATTCTAAAACTCTTAAAATATGGCTATCACTAAATGTGATGAATATAAATTCATTTGCCCCTGTAGGATATTTACTCAATTTGATTGGTTTATGAAAGACTTTATGAAAATTCTTAAATTTTTAATTTTTTTAAATCTCTGCAAAAGAGATTATAGTCATTTATATTTAGTTATTACAAGATTTCTTTTACTGACTGAATTTTCTGATAATAAAATGAACTCTAGTACTAAGGATAGATATTGTGTATTCTATCAGGGAAAAAAAATGAGTTTGTGTTTATGAGAGTACATGTTCTAGAACCTGAATGCATGTATTTATGTTGACGATTCCCATGATAGTTCTGAATGTAAAATCTATATTGTGACTTTGTATAATTTCAATAAAAGACAGAATTGGATCACAATTGTTTCTTCCTGGAAAGTTACCTCCATGACATCTATTGCAGTAAGCATCGTGTGGATTGAAAATCTATTTGTCACATCAAGACGTCAAGTACATGTTGGGCACATGGAACAACTTCATATTGATGCATGTATAGGTATATAATAAAGATTGGATGTGTAACTAAGCCAACAGATAAAACTTAACTGACATAAAAGACTTAATTTTTGCACTTTCTAGAATTAAATATGCATGTTTAACTTATATTTCAGCCCCCTGTCTAATCAATTGGTGGATTTGCTCTGATTAAAATGTTCTCTTATAATCTTCAGGGAAGTGATATTAGGTTTTACATCATAATGCATACTAAGCACTCACAGTTTTAATATTTTTTTATGTTTGGTAAATGTCAATAAATCTATGGCATGTAAAAGGGCATTGCTAACATGGCAGCTATTTGATTTCCATACTTTGTCAAATATATGTACCTCTTAATTCAATAAACTATAAAGGCAATGCACAATGTGGTTTCCCATTCATGATGCCTGACCTTTCCTTAATGTCAAACATCATTGTCGACTAGCAAGGGAATAAAGTATATTATTTATATAAAGCTAATAATTACTTGGGGAAAATAAATATAGAGGCAGTAATCATTAAAAAATGAGCACTTATTCATTGTTTTATTATACCTGTGAGTTGATATAATATTGTCTCTATTTCTACTGCTTGGATACCTGGTCCCAAATTGTAAAGAAAAAACAACCTACCTCAAAGAGTCAAAATTTACCTAATCATTATTTCAGAGCCTAAGCCCTGACATGAGTTATTTCCAAAGCCATCCATTTTACTTGCAAATGTGAAATTTTTCTCTAAGCTAATCATTGTCTTTTGGAGACATGCATATTTCTTATTCAGGAAAGTTGCATTCCACCTTACTTAAAACAACAACTAAATGGAATATGAGTATAAGGAAGTAAAAGGATTTAAAAGTAAAAAAGTCCTCCTCTTTTCATCAGCTTGATATTTTGGTTTGATATAGGTGTTGTTGGGGTCACTTTGGTTTGATATAGATGTAAAGTATAATACTGATTATCATCCAATATTTTTTGAAAACATACAATATACCAGGCACTGTGCCAGGCACTATGGGGCATGCAAATATGTTAAAGGAGTGGTTTCAGAATTCATGAATTTTATGATCCAGTCATGCATGTACTTATTCACCAAATTAATCTGTTGTTAAACTTTAAAATGTTAACAGTGGCAATTATTAATATGTGTTCTGAGTTCCTCAAAAACATCCTTTGAGCTACGCTTACATGTTTTCTCAAATGCACATAGCAGGTGTCAATAAATGCAGACCTTAAACCTTTTTTGCACTTCTACAAGGTGCAGATGTCAGCCTCCAAAGGTGTGAAGCAGTTCTTTCCAGGACATGATTAGAATACATTTGTTGTTGACTGATGCATCTGTTGGCAGCTGGTAGTAATGGTGATTAGGTATGCCATGTGCTAACAGCTTTTGTGTACTTAGCTGATAATGGCATGGAATAAAAGAAATGATCCATTAATTTGACTAAATTTTAAAGATATTCCAATTTAAAATAATAATTCCTGGCCTAAGAATATCAAATTCTCCAGATATCAATTCTCTAGTACATTTTGATCAAGTAAGTTACTTTAGATATTTTTGAATTGTAGTTAAATTGAATTCTTATTGTCTGTATATTCCCAGCAGCAGAAAAATCCCTATGGAAGTATGCATACATGTTAACATAAAGATGTGTGCTCTCCCTTTTCTTTAATTGGATATGCTCCATAGATATCAACAGCCAGGCAGTATATCACCTGTCTTTCATTCAATGACATGGAACAATTTTAGAAATCTGTTTGCATTAATCCTCATGGGCTCAGTATTTGAGATTTTCTCTTGACCCCATTTCCCTTTAAAACATGAACATATTTCAGATATTTTGGGGCATCTTCATCATGAGGATTAAGTATTAGGTATAAGCATGTCATCTCTTAATAGACATTAATCTCATCATGTTCCATTTGATTACTATATGGCACATACCAACTAGAAACCAAAAAGCCTCTTGAGTGATCAAAAATATTGTTATTTATTTGAAAGTGGTTTAATCAAAATGACATTTTTTTTCTATTTCACCTTGACTCATTAAAAACTGATCATCAGAAACATTTAAAGCCAAAGGATATCTGCACCAGCAGAGTTGTCAGATAACAATTAATCTGTAAAAATCATAATGACAAGAGCAATATGTTAAGGTACTGGCAACTTCAGTGCTTTAGGTGAGGCAAAACAGGAATATTTTATGATGTGAAATCAGTCATTTTTGTCTCTGATGCTCTGAAGCTTTGAAAATGACAGTTGTGTAAATTTTAGACACTTACTATTGCAAAGATTCAGAAGTAAAAATAAATTGGCACCTAAAAAACAAACAGTTGGTGGTTTGGGCAGTTTTGATTAAATCAAATTATTTAAAAATTACACTTTATATTTAGAGCTTTCCCTTCTAAGACATAAGACTTCTCAGGCAGCCATATGAAGTCAAAAGGATCTTAGCTAACAAAGTCGCCATCTAGCTTTTGGAAAAAGAGTTGGTATTAGATGAGAGGTTATTAATCCTCCAAATAAGGAGCAAATTAAAAGATTGTGCAGCAGAGATTATTACTTGTCCTCATAATATGCACTATATTTTGCTCCTCTATCTTGTTAAAAACACTAATACATCTGTCTAAACAACTATCTCCTAACCTCCTTTCAAAATAGGGGTGGACAATGAGACATAATCTGAGTCTTTGGGTATGTAGGGGAAGGAGTGTTCTGAGAGAGTGTATGTAGTAGGATGACTCTGAAAGCACTTTCCTTTTTCCTTTTCATTATTTGGTAAAATGAACATAATGGTTAGAGTTTTCTGTTATCTTGCAAACATGGGACAACCTTAAAGAATGGAAGCCATGGCTGTCTGGTAGCAGAATAGAAAGACAACAGGAACGCAGACAGCTTGTAATAATGGAGCTGCCATATTAGGATAGATTATCTCCAGACTTCTTTTGCATGAAAGAAAAATGCTCTAGTTGGTTTAAGCTACTGTTAATTTAGTTTTACACTAAAAGCAGATAAACTCAATTCTATAAAAATGGATGGATCCTCTGTAGATCATGTAAAATATCCTTTACAAGCAAATAACAAAGGAAATGAAAAGCTCTCTTAAATAATCCAGGTAAAGGGTAGACTGTAAAATATAATTAAGGACTTCTATGCCCTTTCATGATTTGAGCCAATGCCATGTCAAATAACATTTTTCTGAGTGTGGGTGGGTAGAGGGGCTAGAGGTAGCTGATGGTTGTTGTAGGGTGGATAAAGGTATTGAAACTGGTGATCCTTACACAGGATGGTTGGTCATGTTAAAAGTAACTGAACAGTGTCCTCTGCATGCTCTTCTTTAACTGAGTGGAGAAGCACTGCTTATCTTGACTAAATCATCTTTTTAAGGCATGCCTATTCATTACAGGACAAGTTGTTATTACTTTCAGACAACTTCCAATCTAGTATCAAGGGGTACATTTTATCATTTTTAATGGACATTAACATGGCACCTTTACAAATGAGATTAAGACTGATAGTGTTCTAGTGATAGAATTTTTCTGATGTCAGTGAAACTCTTGCAGTTTGACTTCCTCAAAACTTTTCCTTCCAATGAAAATTTTAAATTCAGTGCATCTGTGGTTGGGATTTGATTTCTCTCTTAAAGACCTCTGTGCTGGAAATTTGGTTCCCTACAGAATGATGCCAAGAGATGTTGGAACTTAAGAGGAGGGACCTAGTGGGAATGATGAGGTCATGGGCACTATGGAAAGGATTAACGTCTGCCTCTGGGAGTGGATCAGGTCTCTGGAGACTGAATTAGTTACCACCAGAGCAAGTTGTTATACAGTCCCTATCCCCACCTCTTTTGCAGATGCTTTTCCCCACTTTCTCATGTGCTCCTACCATATGATGCCATCTATCGTATTATAGTATGGCGTGAAGCCCTTACTAGATGTGTCCACTCGAGCTTGGACTTTCTCCCAAACTGTGAGACTTCCTTATAAAATCTCAGGTATTTGTTATAGTAACACAGAATGGACAAAGACAACCATTCTCTGGATGAAGATTATGGCCATTGAGGAGTTCCTGCCCTTTGAAGCTTACTGTAAAGAAATGTGGTTCCCAGTCTCTTCTGAAAAGAAAAAGATGTACTTTTGTGATATTCTATAAATGCTCCTTACTATACTTTGAATGAATGGTAGTAGTCTTGTTTTTCTCCGGGATACCACTTTCTAAAAACCTTTTTTGTTTTTTGTTTTCCAAGCCTGTAGATTGTTTCAATGAAGTGATTTTCACCAGTATGGTGCAGGGTTGGCTGGGAACTGTCAAACCGCTTCCTTGGGTTACTCATCTAACACTGAGCAAGATAATAGCACGAGAAGCGACTAATGGGTCTTGTACACAGTACTGAGATCATGTATCAGGATGACCCACACATTTTAAGCAGTCTTTAGTATTGATTCGCAACTCTTTCAAAGTTTAAAATAGGGCTAAGTTGTATACAAGAGCGAAGTCATAGAACAATGATCGTGCAACATACAGAGGGCATGACATTTGATTATATCTAAGCTTCTTCAAATGCCAAGAGGAATCTGGAGAAAGATATTTGATATTGACTTTTAAAAGGTCCACAAAGATAAAATTAATAAATCTTATTAAAGTTTATTTTAGGGATATTGATTTTAAAGTTGAAATGCACCCACAAAGTAAGTCCCGTGATAAAGGCTAATGTGTAAATTCCTTTAAAACCCATAGTTACTGTAATTATATGGAGCATTTTACAAGCAACTAGGGACTGCTTTGAATAGATGACTGAAATTTAATCAGTTTCTGGCACAGACTGCCTTTCTTTCCCACCTTGAATTTCCAAAGCACGATTTCTAGGGCCGACCTGTTCAGATAGTGGACCTTTATTATCACATTTGATCTGTCTTTGAGCACTTTCCAAAGGAAAGGCTTCCACAGATCTCCTAGAAGGTAAAGGAATGGGATGATTTTTCTCAATAGCACTTGTCCTTCCTCCCATCCCATTCCATTCTTAGCAAACTTAATTCAGCTGTATAATCTAGATTTTATAGTCTTATGGAACATTATGTATGAAATGCATAAAACATTGGTGTGCTAATTTTTCCACCAGAGACTATCAGATAAAGAAGTAGGCATATCCTTTGTATTCTTAGGACATAAGTGTTTGCTCTGAACCTCTTTAAAAAACAACCCGTTCACTTCTAAGCATTTTGGGTTTTATTGGTATTAAGTGGCCTAGGCCTGCCGGTCTGCTAGAGGGAAATCTGAGTTCGATGTGGTTTTTAAAGCAAGCAGGAAGTGGAAAAATAATCACAAATGATAAATGTGGAAATTAAGCTACCTCTAGAGTTTATGTTTTACAAGTTCAAAATCGATCAGTTTATCTCCCAGCTGATTTAAAACATATCTGATTATTTCTGATGGTTCAAGATGTAATCATCTGAAAGTCTAAAAAGAATTCTTGGACTTGCCTTTATTAAAACCTTAGGAACTGAAGATATAACTGTCTGGATTGATTACAATATTTTTGTTGTAGAGAAAAATAACAGCCCTGAATAACGGCTTGTAGTTCACATCTTCATTATGGTGCATAATTTATTTCTGTCCCTAGAGCAGATTAATGTGTTCTTTTTTCTTCTTTTATAGTGTAGTTCACCTAAACCTAGATTCTTTGAACATAGCTGCACTGCAGTGCGACATCTGAGTCCTAGAGATCAATTGATAGTTGTTAAAGATCATGAAGAATGGCCCATTAAAACAGTTAGTATATGACAAATAACAACGTTTGTGTTTAGTGTGGAAATTCATCAACTAGACAGAGCACTTATTCCTGAGACCTGAATGAAAGTCTACTTGAACCAACTTATTAATCAGTCAGTGCCCCAGTCTTAACAGACTGTCTTATTAAAGAGCTCTAGATATATTAAAATTGAACTCTAATGTGATAGGTACTATCCCTGAACCACAATCACAAAGCACACAATTATTACTAAAGACTGAAGTCTATGGAAAAGAAAAATAAGCCTTATTTAAAAAAATTTTTTTTAAAGGACTGGGATGCTTTATCTGAAATTTCTGGCTCTGATTAAGCAGTGTCTGTCATGCAGTGTCTGATTATATGACTAATTCTTTCTTCCACTCTCCTTAAGGTGTATTGACACACCTTTATATTCTTTATAGACTACACTAAAGAATCATCTTAAATTTGCAAAGCATTTTTAGGAGGAAAAATGGAGCATTACCAATGAGGGAAAGAAAACAATTGTTCTGGCTGGCAAATGGTATGCTTTCTCAGATCCTTGCCTAGAAGAAATCATTACAGTTTCTCATCCCCAGTGGAATCTGTGAGGGTAGAAGCCCTTAAGAGCAAGTCCTGGGGCTGAGCAGGGATGACAACTGAGCTGAACATCATCTCAAATGACAATGCCAATCAGTGAGTATTGATTGTCTGGGAGTGCTGGATTGAGAAAGACGCTTGAGGCTGAGTTTAAGCAAAACAAGAAAGCCAGCCATAGTAAATTAGTGACTTTCGCATGGGGTGTTTAGAGTCATATTGGAAGAGACTCTTAGCTTCAAAGTTTGGTGACCACTTCTGCCAGTATAGGGATGACCTTCACTCACCTGGGAGGGAAAGTGTGCATGTTTCAGAAAAGAGCCAATAGCTGCTTGGTGCAATCAATAACCGGTCTGGTAGAAAGGTGATAGGTACATGCCCAGAAGCAATCAGCAATTAAATGATTTAGCAAACACCTGCAGTGACCTAAGTGAAAATCCTTTTTGTTTTCTCCCTGAAGTTTTAAAACTTGGTATCTGGAATTAAACACAATAGTGTTAAAATAATGATAATGCTGAAGGAAGTCCAGTTTTCCACAGAATATAGCCTCTTTTTATTTTTATTTTTTTGATATTGGAGATTGAACCCCAGGGCACTTTGCCACCAAACTACATCCTCAGCCCTTTTTTAAAAATTTTGTGACAGAGTCACAACAAGTTGTGTAGGGCATTGCTAAATTGCTGGGGTAGCCTTGAACTTGCAATCCTCCTGCATCAGCCTCCTAGTTGCTGGGATTACAGGTGTATACAGGTGTATTACAGGTGTGCCTGGCCAGAGTACAGACATATTTTATAAAACATATCTGTTAGGCTTGTCTCTGTGAACAGAACTCTCGTCTAGGAGGGAAAACTTATCTCCTGCCAAAGCAGTGTTTTGGAGAGTGTAGTTCTTAAAGCTGTTTCTCTTATTGACCGAGTTGCAGGGGACCTTGGACATTTGACATTTGTGTTTGTGGATCTGCTCTCTTGAAGGGTACAGAAAAATTGTGGTCTCTTCTACCTAAGAATTCACCACACATTCACCCAAATCATATAAACATTGTCTTTACAGACCCCTTTCCACCAAAAAAAAAAAAAAAAAATCTAATTTCTCAAACTTATTGTGGCCCAAATAAGACTTTTCAACTTCTGCCTTAGAACTTCTTAAACTACTGCCACCTCCAGAAATAGCTCATCAGGTTATTCTTAGCATAAAATGGGGGTCCCTGCTTGGCATCACATTTCCTTCTCCACTATCATCATCCCATCCAGTTCAACACATCATCAACCTTTTTTCATTTTCTTTGTTTACCCCATACATAAACACATTGCTTGCCACAAAGTGTCAATAAATATTTGCTGAAAGATGTCCATAGTGATTCTTATCAATGTTCGATGCATCTCCTCTTAGTCTTTTTTTGTACAAATACTTTGATTCCTTTTCTGTTCTTTTAAAAAACGATTATTAGAAGTTTATAGTTACACACAGTAGCTGGGTTCATCCCGACAAACACACATGCACGGAAATTGATGTCAGTTCATGATCTCCCTTTTCCCCTCTCTTCCATTCTTGATAGGACTTGGTTTTTAAATCCCTCTCCAAGTTGGCCCCATATTTTTTGACATACTGTATTTTTCAATGTTCTTTAATGTAGAGGACTAATTGCAATATGCCAGATGTGATCTAATAATTGGAGAATGTAATGGAACCATTCTTTCCATTGTTCTTTTTACAATGTCTATTAATTTAGCCTGAGGTGGTGGTATTCTTTTTTAGCAGTCATATCTCACCAGTGGTGCATATTAAACTTATGATTAACTAAAAGCCCATAAATCTTTCTCTCCCAAACCAAAGTTCCTTGCTAAGAGTCCCAGTTAAGGTTGGGCATTTCATATTTTTAATTGATGTACAGAATTATGGACTCATGTTCTAAGTTATACTCATTACTATCTTATGTGATATTGACAACCGTTTCCAGGTTGTTTCATGTCTAATTTATTATTTACTTTGTTATTTGCTTCATTCACATTTAATAAGAAAAGGCAATGGTCAAAGACAGAAATTGTACTTCATCTCAAGGTTGAAGCCAAAGATCCACGCTCTTTTGTTCATATCATACATATAACAAATACATACGTAAGATGCATATGAATTTAAATAAGTTCAAGTGATTCATTTAATGATTTCAGCATTTGCTTTTTAAATACGTTGGTAAAAGAGTGGTAGTCTATCAAAATGTATACCCAAAGCACTTTGTTTCCTTGAATTTTAAATGAAGTTTTATGCTTCACTTATCTCCCAATTATTTAAAATTTTATTTAAAAATAAATGTTAAAATTACTGAAGTCTTATAATAATTGTCTTATGAATTTTAGCTCTTTATGTTCACATAAAGATGAAAGGAATAGTGTAAAAAATTGGCCCAGAAGGCCTAGAAGACAAAATGGTTCATGGGTCTTATGTTTTTCTACAATTATTGCCTAATTTGAGAAATAAAATTAATGAATGCAATAAAAATTCATGATAATTTGACTTATGATTATTTTAGCATTTATATAACTACTCACTAGAAACCTTATAATTCTAGTTTTATTCAGAAAGTGATTTTTTGAGCATTTTTGGAATATTTCTGTTGAAATATTGCAATTGATGTAAAGAAAGTCTTGAAAATATTAACCTGTCTGCTTATTATTCAACCAGAAGATGTATTTTCATAATCTGATTCTATTCTTTTGTTCTTTTTGGGGGGGGGTACCAGGGATTGAACTCAGGGGCACTCAACCACTGAGCCACTTCCCTAGCCCTTTTTTATATTTTATTTAGAGACAGGGTCTCACTCAATTGCTTAATGCCTGGTTTTTGCTGAGGCTGACTTTGAACTCAAGATCCTCTTGCCTTAGCCTCCCGAACCCCTGGCATTATAGGTATGTGCCACTGTGCCCAACTGGGTGCCAGTGTACCTAATTGGTTCGGTTCTTGACCACATTCATAACCTAAAAGAAGAAAGTCAAGAAAACAAAGTATAAAAGTAACAATGGATTTCATTAAAGGCATTCATGTTCTTTAGAAGAGGAGAGTGTTACTTCCCATTTTATTGCAAACGTAGTATTTAGTGTTTAAATGCAGTTATTCACTTGAGTTTAGATAACTTAATGGATAAATGTGAAAATGTGCTGTATTTGGCTATACGTATGTATTTATGATACTGTCATGAGGTATCTTCATTAAAATGTATACCTTATTGAAATTACATGGATATATTTATATATACACATACATATGTATATACACACAATGTTTCATAAACACATAATTAAGTTTAAAACATATTCAGCTATAAGAGTATAAATAAATACATAGGCAGACCCTCAAATATGCAGGCAGACCCCCTACTTACAAATGGCAGTATTTTGAAACATTTTTTTGAAACAGTTATGTTTTCAGGTCAACTACTGCAATCTATTTATTTAATCCTCAATGCCTGAAAGAGTATCTCAAGTGCTATTTAATCTAAATTCAAACACCCTGTACAGTGTTGTTTCTAGAGATGAACTTGACTTCACTCAAGAACAAATCTTAATAAAATGGTTTTTATGTCATTACAAACCTCGCTAGATGTTAGCAATACAAAGTACAATTCCCAGGAGATTTACAGTCTAGTATGGGATATAGAAAAATAGCCCACTCGTTAGAGCTCAAAGACACAGTGATGTGGTACAATGAAGGACTGCTGCCAGACTCAGATCACACATCCTCAGAGCTTTCCTGCATGAGGGATGAGTGTCCTGAGAGTTCTGAGGGATGAAAAGGAGGTAGCCCGGTGCAAGATGGAATGATGTGGTGTTGTGAGAGGGAAGAGAGGTACTATAGAGTTGAGGCAGAGAAGAAAGAAGCACCTCTTTCTTTACTATAAGAGAGAATTATTTGTACTCAGTACTGCAGATATTTTAAACGAAAAAAGTCTTTGTTGTGGGGTTGTTTGGGGCATTTTGGAATGTTTAGCAGCATGCCTACCCTCTACCCACTAAACACCAGTACCAGCAACCTCTATCCCCAGCTCAAACCAAAAATGTCTGTAAACATTACCAAATGTCCCATGGAAAGCAAAATCATCCCTAGTTGAGAACCTCTGCTGTGAGCCAAAAGAAAGATAGAATTGGACATTAGAATAATATGATAACTGCACATTGTCAACAAGAACAAAAAAGGCAGAATATATTTGTACTTTCTCAGTATTGCTCCTTAGATGCCTTGAGTTGGGGTAGTGGAGAGAGAACTATGTAGTTATCTTATGTACTCCCCAGTTACCTAGGAGCTAGGGTTTATGATTCAGGGATTGCCTATTTAAGGTATGAGTAGAGGTACACACACACACACACACACACACACACACATTGCAGAGGCATAAATCAAAATGCCTCTGATTTGGTCATGATACTTAATGATCATCTAGCTTTCATTCCTATATCTTGTCAGAAAAAAATTTAATAAACTTACCAGAATACAATATATGTCCTCTGGCAGAAATAAAATTTGAATCAATTTCACAAATGCCATGATACTACATGAATTCCAAGAGACTCCTTAAAGGGGGAACATCTGTTTGGTGGAGTTTCATTATTTTTCATTTTAAAGGAAGAATAAGCTATGAAAATGATAAAATATGATTGGCTTAAAACACAATATATCCAACTTTAATCATTTTTGAAATCCAAAGATATTTTTAGATGAAAGCAAAGGAGGTCATTTCCAAATCATTTGTGAAACTTAAGCCTACCCAGAGGAAAGGTAATTTTGTTTGATCCTGAACATCAAGTGAATTTGTTCACCAAACCATTTACTCCAAAAGGTAATTAAAATAATGTAAAATTGATCCAGTATATGTTTAACAAAATTAACTAATTATAATCTACTTAAACCATTTAACCTTTATAGTTCCTTTTAAAATGTTTGATTTTCTTTGAAAAAATAAACAACCTACTTTAAGAAGATGATACCTCCTTGTCTACCTTTTTTTGTCGGGGGGGGGGGGGAGAGAGGGAGTGTAGTTGATCCTATACTAAGATGTCAGCAGAGTGAACAAATAACTAAGAGGAGAAAGTAAGATTCTCCCTGTAGAAAAAGCATTTGTTAAGATGAAAAGAAATATCAGAAAACTTCCAAGGAAACTAGAATCTTCACATTTTGGTAATAACAGTACAATAATCATTACAGTAAGTATTGATGTTAATATTTTGTTCCTTATGCTCAGTCTCAATGAAAGTGTTCAAATACCTTTTGAAGGAAGGTATCTTTCTTCAGGAATTCAAATTGATTTGTGGACAAATATATACTGTGTTTGTTTATTTTCAACTGCTTTCCATTTATTCCAGTCATTGTCAAACATATCTTTAAAAGTGAGAAAAATGGAAAAAGCCTAATTGCCTGTTACTAGCTACATTTATTTTAGACTTATTCATTCTAATCACAGATAAAAATACTGAGGAATTGTCAAAATTCTGAAGGGGTTATAGGAGCTCATGTCCATGAGAGGTATAAAATAGTTATGTAAGAAAAAAAATTTGCTGTGACAGCTTCATCCTTTAAAGAATGGAAGAACTAGGAACTACCTTAGGGGCAAAAAAAATGGTAAAAGTAACCATAGGCCCTTGGGGACTTACTAATCCACATCTGTCTATTATTAATTCATTATAACTTACTACTTTATTTTGGAGATAAAACTGTCATTTATGTCATTCCTAAAACCAAATGACATTATAAAAGACACCCAGTGGTAAAAGTATTAACTGTCAGTGCTACATTGAGACAAACATCTTAAACATGGGGGAAAATGTGTGAACATGATTTTTTATTACAATCTTTTCGAGTCACCCATTACACTGAGGATAATTTGTTGACTCATGATTTCCACTTATCCAATGATATCAAATCGCAAGAAGAAACCTCTACATCTAATCAGGTTTTTTATTATTATTATTGAATTGTGACCTTTAATCCACCTTCGCCTTGATTATGAATGACAGTGACCTTTACCTAATTTAAAGCAGACACTCTGATGCAAAATTATGCTAACTACACATGTAAATTCTGAATCAAACTAAATACGTGCATAATCTACTGGAGAGAAATTATTTCAGAAGACATTTATATTAAGGCCGAATGAGGTATTTGAGAGTAAGTGAATTAGTTGGCATATGAATGGTTGGTCAGAAGAGTTGCAAAAACCAAATGCTGTTTATATTTTTCTCAGCTTCTATTTAGAACACTGAAATGTCAATATACATATCAATTTTTATTATTCTACTCAGCATTTTATGGCATGCAGGAAATGATCACAATGTAATAAAGTCAGATAAAATTATTTTTCAGAGGAGTTGGCAAACTGTGCCTGAATATTCAATTCATTTTCATTTCGAAGCATTTTCTGCCGAGCAGAAACCTGGTGAAATTCAGCCCCAGCGCATGTGGCATGTTGACTTCCTGATACTGTTTTATCTCATTAAAGAGGAACTTGGTGCCCAATAGCAGCTGGCAGTCAGCAGCGTTTCTAGAATATATTTAGAAACTACTATCTCAAGGAAAAGAGTTAAAAGAATAAAAGAAGCATATTTGCAAGGAGAAGTAGATGAACATGTTGTACTAGCTCCAGCCCCTTGGATTCCCCTTTTTTTCACTGATTCTTTTCTTTTTCTGTAGATTAATGCAAATGCTTCTCTACTGACATTACTGAGGGCAAACTGAGTCCTGGGACCAAGTTAAGGTGTAGCTTAGTCCTAAAACACACCTTCCTCTTCTCTCCCACCATCCCAACTTACAGAACTGTCCATATGAACAGGATATTGACAAAAATGTCAAAATATAAGTATATTATATGTACTTAAAACACATGACCCACAATCTGCATTGTATTACATATTACCTATATGATTGTATATATGATAGAGATTTTGTCATACTGGGAAGCTACTGAGGGCGTTTCACTGTCAAAACCCCACCAAACAGTACCTGGCACAGCATGTACTTTCATGATTAACATCAGGAGACTGTCAGATTGCTGTATCTGAAATAAACAGATTTATCCTGACAGATAATCAGCATTTTGCACTGCCTAATACATGTTTATCTTCCACTATCGACATAATTACACTAAAAGTGCACTTAATATAATCTTTCATAGAAAATTAAGCAGATTTTAATGATATAATAGATTGAGGACAGAGTTTGAGGGAGGGAAATATCAATACTAGATGTTTTGGGAGAACACATACATGAAGCAATGACGAGGGGATCAATGAGCATCAGAAAAAAATCAATGGCAGTCTGTGTTTAAGGAATTCATTTACATAGTTTCCAAAGAAATCAGAAAAATCCTACAAAGCTGTGAAATGCCCCCCTGGTTTTCCCTGTCCTGATGCTTCTTTTCTTCTGACATGTGCTCTGAGCTCACCTTATACACACACGGAAAGCTAAAAAGAAGAATTCTTTTACAATGATTTTTATATTTAGCTAAGCAATAGTCAACTTTCAAAAGTCGACAATCTGGCTTTTGAATTCAGGTCCTGGAAGCTCATCATGGCCACACAGTTACCACTTCAGGAAAGGTAATTTAGCATCTCTGGACCCAGCACCTCTCACCCAAGTGCCTAGGAGCAGAGACAGCCATGCTTTTATAAAAGCTGTAGAAATTATGGTTCATAGGCAGCAGACCTTAAGGAAATTAAATTGGGATCAGATCAGAGAAGCAGAGTTGGGTGAAAATATTAATTTGAATTGAAATTATAATATGACCCCACCATAGGAAGTTTTGTTTTCTTTTTTTTTTTTTTTTGGTGTGGAACTGAGGAATGAACCCAGGGCCTTGTACATGCTAGGCAAGTGCTCTACCACTATGGTACTCCCCACCCAGAAGCATTGTTCTAGAAGGATACTCTATTCATGGTTATGATCTGCCTCACAGAATTTTGTCTGACTATTCTCAGATTCAATGATAGTAACAAGTTAGAATCAGGGGCTTGTTGTCCCATAATATTTTTTTTCTTAGCCACAAAATAAAAATGAAGCCATGAAACATCTAAATTCATATGCCTGTGAGTGGGGTTGAGGGTAATGTAAATTTGCTTTCAGGCAGAAAATAAAATAAGGATGGGAAGTACAAACAGATGTCTTCCATGAGCTCCACATTTTTGAGGGGTATATGGCAAATATTTCATTTATTTGCTATAAAACCAAGAAATGGGTACCTATAGTTCCATTTTACAGGTGAGGAAGCTAGAAATATCAAATAACATTCCCCCAAACTACAATTCCAACCTAGGTCTATGTCTGAAGATTGTATTTTTGTGTTTCCTTATGCTTCCTTTGCAAATTTAGTTCACATAATGTTAAACATCATTGTCCCCAAGCCCCACCCCGAAGCAAGGATGTGGAACTCTAAACCATGGTCCCGTATCTCTTTCATTAATTAGAAATAAGCATTCACAGTCACCTTCAGGTTGCACCATCCAACAAAATCCCAGTAGCCAGTACACAATGGCTTTTCACTTGCTAATCAAAAGAATTTCACAAAGTCTTTAATATCTCCATAGCTAAAGGCGGAAAAATGAAATGACTGAGAGCTGAGAAAACAACATGCCTCTAGCCTGAGGTTAGAATACCCCAGTGGGCAGGAAAATCTGGTGTCTAGTACTTTCACCTACCCTGAGTCTTTTGAGAACCTGGGAGCCTTTTGTTTCCTGTGGGCTTGGTACCCAGAGGGTGAAGAAAGCTTGCTTCTGCCAGGTTTGCATACCCCAACTACTTATCCTGGTTTGCTTTCTGCCAGTACTGCTTTCTGAGGTCGCATCTTGTTCATGTGTCTCAGGAGCATATTAACTAACTAACAATCAGTATACCTTTGAAGCTGCCTGGGGCCCACTCCTCCCAGAGTCTCCATCTCCACCCGGCTCAGGTGAGGATGTCTGCCTGGGTAAGACTGGATTTGTCAAATTCCTTCCAGAGCTTGATTCATGGTTGTAAACTCTTTCTGTGGAATTTCTTTTAGGACCGACCATTCTGTAGTTCACCTGAAAAGTCACCCATCCTCTTTACTTTCGCCATTATTTAGGGTCCCACCTCCTCTTAGTGGATTCCTTCCCAGGGAGCCAGGCTTCAGAACGAAGAATACTTTCTCTTTAAGATTAATTATTGTTTCTAATCCATTCAAAGTTTATAAAGATTTAATGATAGATATTAAAAACCTGTAAACTGTGGTTAATAAGAAATGACAAAGTCTGAATTCTTTAAAATCTACCAAGCCCTCTCTCCTCATCTCCCACGGAGTCTCTCTTCCCCTCCCTCCTCTGTCCTCTGCATTCTATATACCTCCCTTTGTCCTTTCGTTCTCCTCACCTCTCTTACCTTTCCACTTAATTCTTTCTTGCATCTCTTTTTGACTTCTAAAATGAGAAATCATAGTACATATCATTTTATCTGTCGGAATAATTTCTTTTCCTTCAGTTATTTTTTAAATTGAGCACATGTGAACTTTCACATTCTGTCAGAACACAGGCCCAGTGTTAGAGTTAGGTCTTGAGAAATATTTGAAAACAATAAGTATTCCTCTCATTGTTCCTGAAATAAATTTTCAAAACATCTAATCTAACTACTTTTTAAAAAAATAATCAATCAATCAATCAATCAATCAATCAAACAAACATTAATTAAAAAACAGACTCTGATCTTAACACAGAGACTAGGTCTGTGAAGGATAGAGAGTATCCTTAGGTTTTTATCCTTAAGTAGTTTACAAGCTACTTGGGATTCAAGTATACGAACCATAAAACAACTTGTGTGGTGTAAACCAGTCATTGTAAATAAACAAGAAAGGATCTCAATCACACAAGAGGCACCTGATTGATTTTTCTGGAATAGGATTTATAGGATAGATGCATATCCTATCAAATATATCTATATATAAAACAACAACCACAAAACAGCAACAATAGCAGAGACTTCCCAATCTTAGTTCACGGTTACTATGAATTTTGGCTTTTCTTTTAAACTGTAGATCTTATTAGCTAGTTAAGTTTTATTTTTTAGCTTGGATGTATTGAACAGATTGCTAATACATTTGAGAATTAAGTTGTCTGAATATTTTTGCAAACCTTCCTTCGTGGCAGAAATCTTTTGATTTTGTTTTAATTTCAAGAAACTGACATCTTTTTTGATAGGGAATTTAATTATGGACTGAGAAATTTAGTGCTTCTTCAAATGGTTTTTGGTCAGTTTTAACTGTTTATATTGTGGCATGACTCCTACCCGCCATCCTTTGTCCTCTCACTCCCCCCACTTTTTTTTTTTCAAGGTGGAAATATCAACCAAGTAATGGAGAAATCAAATCTGAAAGGAATTTCTCACAGGCTAAGGAACTCAGCAAGAGATGATGGCAGGGCAAGATCAAATTTAAATTAATTCCCAACCTTTCCTGTGCCAATGGTTGACAACTAGTTTAGCTAATCCAGGAAAAACTGATATATTAAAATAACTATAAAGATAGGTTCTTGGGCTTTCTGACTGCCAGTAGATAGAGGTTTGGGATATATAGGGCAGTCTATCTGCCTGATACTTCAAATAAGATCTAAAAAGAATGCTAGTATCACAGAATAGCATCAAAATTGTTTTTCATTTGTTACTTGAGAAATGTGCAGCTTGTTCAATTGCTACTGACCCATGTCCCTCACGTTTCTGCCACTTGGTTATGTGTTGATGCTGTTCAGGTTTTTGTTTACATTGGCTATCTGATATCCACAGGTCAAATGAACACAGTCTTTAATCAGATTCCTATGGGTTACATGTATAATAGTTCATCTTCTCACACAGGGGGAAAAACAGTGGGAGGCAGTTCAAGCTCCCCAAATAAACAAACAGAAGTAAGGCCACAAATGCTTCCCTGCGTGGACCTGTTCTTACTCATTGCTCCTGAAGGAGACAACACCTACTGACAGGAGGACAGATAACCATGTTCAATGTTTCACACCAGACCATTTAAAGATGCCTGTCACTTCATTTGTTTTCCTTATCTGTGTTTCTAATGCGCTGGTGTATTTCCTCTGGGGATATTTTCATACAGATGTGCCAGTGCTGAGAAAAGCAAGGCAGAGGGCCACTTTTTACTATCCAATAGATTTGGAAGGGAAGTACAACAAGACAGAGTGTATATATATATATACATATATATATGTATATATATATGTATAATATATATTGTCATGCCACAATATAAGACAGAGTGTATGTATATATATATGTATATATATATATATATGTATATATATATATATTCTGATGGGAACAGGTTTTTGCATCAAAATTTTAATTGTTCACAGAACTTCAATGAAGTTGCTGGGAAAGGTAGTTAGATAAAGCCTCAGGTTAATTTCCATCATTACAACGCACTTTACACCACTGAAAAATTCCAAACATATAAAGAGATGTCAATCTTGTTCTTTAGACAGAAAAAAAAAGTGGGTGGGGGTGGCGCTTCAAAGGCTGTCAATAGACAAGTCAGTCAATTACAGATCTGATTTGGTTTTTAACTCCTCGAGGTAAAAGACAAATGTTCTGCAAGAGTAACCATTCTCCGCATGCCTTAATGAAACAAGTTTTAAAAAACTGCTATCATTCTAACACAGTTTGAGGTGAAGAACTATGAAATGAGTTGAAAAGTCAGAATCAGATTTCTAAATCAAGATGACAAATGGATAAATGAAATACTTTTCATATTGAGAGAGGGAGGGAAATGTTCTTACTATACTTAGTCATCTGAGCTAATTACCCAGCAAGGCATTATTATATGATGTTTCAAAGCCAGTAACAGAATAAATAGGTTCAAATCCCAGCTTTACTACAACTATGTAGCTTTGGCTAAGTCAATTAACTTCTCTGTACCTCAGTGTTTTTATCTAGGAAATGAAGATGATGGTTCCATTGACCTCATAGTATTATTGTGCAGATTTAAATGAATACAGATAAAGCAATAAGTATATGATGAGTTTTCAGTCATTGTCATAGCCAGTCCATACACAGCAGTAACTTCCAAGCTCTATAAAATGCATATGGTGTGACAGAATCCTTCTTGAGAAAAATTCTGAATGTCTAAAGATGAGGTAAGCATTGAACGTCTGCTGACAAAGCACATCATTTTCCTCAAGCGGGGTTGCAAGTTTCTGTGGCCCCACTGAACACTCCTGAAGTTACAGACAACTTATTAACACCCTCCATAGCATCCTTTTAAGATGAGAATTTATCTTTTTAACTGTACTCAGTAAAACCAGCAGAAAAGAGTCAGGTGGGAATAACAACCCTGGTATTATATAAAACCACAAGGTTTACCAGTTCTATAGATTCTGCTGCAAGGCACACTAAAATGGAGTAAGTGTAACTTATCTTGAAGAGTTGCTTGAATGAGTTATTAGAGGAATGGCAAGTTTACAGATGAAGCAAAAGAAACCCACGGGAGTGGAAGGCTGTGACCATTTTATTTAGGATGCATAGTAAAACGTAACTAAAGGCACACAAGTTAGGTCTTTGGAGAGTTTCCTGAGGTTTGCAAACAAATGTGAGTGCCTATAAAATATATGCTTCCGAAATACTCTGTGAAATGATGGTTTGAGATTCCAGGGGGAGTGCCTGCCTGTTTACCTATCAAATTCTGGTAATTTGGTTGAAAACAGAATGCCTAGTTGTCTACATACTCTCTGTTCCCCCAAAGATCTTCTTGGCCACTTTTCTATCTATCCTGAGCTTGCCTGCTGACAGTATTACATGGCGTCCCTTTGTTCTGAAAGGGCATCCTTTAGTTTCACACTGGTCTCAAGTTCTCCTAGCCAGGCAATCCCACACACCTTTCCATCTGTTAAGGATTTCCTGTAGGGTGCTCTTCTCAAACTCGTTTTAAATATGAAAGAATCGCCCTTCACCATTAGTGAGGAATCCCTTTCTTTGCCTGTAATGCTGAAGATTGAATGGAATCCTCCAGTGACAGTGTCTGTGAAGAAGATATTCCTGGACCACTACATGACTTAAATAGATAAATTCAATTAGCTCTACATGGGGAGCCTCAGTTTACTTTACAAGGTAGCATTTCAAAGAGTTTTAAAGAAATTCTAATTACTGTGTAAGAAATAAGTCAAATTCCTCTTCTCTCACCGTGAAGGGCTTTTATTACCCACTGCTATAAAACATATCTCTCTCTTTTTTTTTTTTTCTGTTACTATCCTAGCAGAGTAGCCTGCATACCAATAGGATCACTAAAATGCCACGAAGCAGAACATATTTATCTGTTAAATTCTATGTACAGTAACCTAACAAATGCCAGAGACAGAAAGATCGCCCTCTGCACAGTAATACTTGTGTGGATGTCTTCTTTATGCTAACAATGACAGGCTTCATGCCTTGTACTGTACTCAAAAATCAGAGTGCATTTTTTTCCCAATAGAAGACTCTGTATCAAAAGGAAAAAGAACTGCACATTTTTAGCAGTAAGATATTTTATGTGGATAATAAATTTTTTCCCTTGAACTCCACTAACTACAAGTATCTACCTAGAAGATGAAATCTAAGATTTATGCTATCAGAACTATTCAGTATACCAGAGGATAATTTTTTCTTCTTTTCAGGACTGTCAACTTTGTTTACTGTTTATGTTCAATTCTACCTTATACAAGAGATTAACTAGTCTTGTCATAGCTGCATATCAAAATCTTAGAAAAATAAGGCGATAAATGCAAAATCATATTAATATGGAGTGATTTCAAAGACATATGACATTTATTGAAATCTAAATTATAACTGGAATGTTCTAATTATATTTGTACTAATCAAAAAGATTTTTGAATCTGTAATTTTATGACATTTTAGTGTGTTTTAAAATTGAAATGACTAAGGATTGATTAAAATATTATTACAAGTAACTCCAAGGAAACACATATGAAGTAACGTAAGCCCAGGAATTGCTGTCATAAATCAGCAGGTATATTGTCAAACTTGTTAGCTTCTTACGTGCATTTTTAATCCAAACAACCATTTGGCTATTGAAATCATTCTTAAATAATGATCTCAAACAGTTGTATACAAGCACAAGGGTTTTTCTTAAACCTTGCTACATTGAACTTTTTTAATAATACAATTTCCATTTCAAAACAGTAAATAATAGCATGTATCATGACAGCAACAGAATCCTAACTAATTGTAACACTTCTGCAGAGCCTAGTAACAATTTACGAATTGTGAAAAATAAATCTACTTGACAGGCCTGTTAGCAATCAGGCCTTCAGCTTCTTGCTTTGCAGCAGAATGAAGTAAAATCTATCCATTTTTTGCTGTTGTAAAAAAACATTTCAACAGTTAGTTCTTTTTCACAGAAAATGCTGCAGGAAGGTTCCAGATTTTTTTTTTTGTTGTTGTTTTTTTTTTTTTATCAATCTTAACACAGTCGAATTTTACACTTGGCTATTATTGGTCAGGATACATGATAAGTTAAAACATACAGAGGTTATTATTTTTTTAAGAGGGAAAACTTGACAGAGAATTGTATTTCTAGATTAGAGAGTGGACACTATAATCTTTCTGGCATTGTAAGACTGAAGCTGGCTGCAGGGTAAATGAACATTATAATACTCGGCACTTAAACAATTATACCTATACGGTTAAGTAACAAAAGCGTTAGGCACCTGGAATCTCAGCATTTGTGCCTTAATGCCAGCAACGATATAAAGCATTCTAGTGACATTTGATAATGAGCAGACAGTGGAGGCATTACACACGTCTTTAGAAGAATCAGACTTCCTACCTTGAAAAGACAGATGGAGGTAAGTTCCTTTATAACAAAAAGTTGTAAGTAAAGCCAGGCAGCAGTTGCAGTAAATTGAGTCCTTTCAGTCACTGTGTACATACAGCAGTTCTGCAATAAGGGGAAAAATATAATGGGAGGAGCGGCTGTGAACGAGTGACCTCCTCAAGCTGAGTCCTCTCTGTGAACCAAGCACTGAAAGCCTCTGCTCCTGATTTGCATGGATTATCTCCACTTGAACAGATACAGAACAGATACGTTTAAATTCAGCTGGCACAATGGCAAAAAGATGGAAGAGTGAATGAATGAGGGACAGCGCAAGAGAGAGAGAGAAAGAGAAACAGACACGAGACCGGAGAGCGTGGATAAGCTGGTTCTTGCAGAACTGTGTCTCAGAAGAGCTACAGCTCCCTCTTCATGTCACAGTTGTAAGATAAGAAATGTTGTCATTAAGGACTGGTTAATCATAGGGAAAAATACACGCAGATTAGCTGATGCTCCTTCTGATCTGATTTGTATGAACTTTTTATGATTCTTCCTATTTTCTCATTAGTATTTTAGACAGTATACTGAAAATATTTTATTAGTTGCTAGGTAAACAAATTTGGATAAAACTGACTTTTGAATGAGATCAATGCTTTGATTTGTATGGCATAGATGTTATTGAAAGAAAATAGACAATTTGTTAAGTGGAATATGTACTTCAAAAGAAAATTGATCCCTGTTAACTCTGAAAGAATTTATGATATGTACTGCAATGTAAATAGAAAATAATATTTAAATATTTATTAATGATTAATTATCTGAAGGATTCATGGTACTACTGAAAGGAAGTTTTTTTTTTTTTTAAATCTCTTTAGTTTGCTATGTTTTCATATTACTTCTTGCTGGCATTTCAGAATAAAATAAATATTTTTTAAAAAAATAGAATACAGGTGTATCTTTAATATAAACTATTTTTTACTTCCAGTTAGCATCTTAAAATTTTCCTGAATTGTTATATATTAGTATTCTTACTTTAAATATGAGGAATAAGAGGAAGGTATGATCATAACTTTTGCCAACATTTACTCAGTAAGCCCAAAGTAGATCTCAGAAGAAAAGAATGACCCTCTTTTAGTAAGTTAATATGAAACCTGCTTTCTCTTTGTGTAGAGGTGTCTGCAGGTGCCCAAATATCTAGACAATTAGGTCAATTCAAAAGAAAAATCAGTCAAACCAGCTGGTTGACTGAATTGATCCTAGCCTTATAGAAGCCAGCATTGACTTGATGTGAACCAAATGACACCAAATAAATAAATGTGAACCAAATAAATATGTTTCAACAAATGGCACTAAAACTTTCAGTATGAACGTATGAGTGATGTTTTCAGAGTAGTGAAGAATCCAGCTAGATATTCACTGCTACTGGGACTCTATATTCTGTCAGAAAAGATAGAGTTTAAACACTACACTTATAGGAACTTTGACTTGATGGACAGAAGTGATACTTTAAAAAGAAATCTAAAGGAAAATGGTAACACATTTCCATGTGATTTAGTAACAATCCAGAATTTCTGAAGTAGGCAGACTTCGTGACTATAACAGTGTTTAGGAAACAATTGCTTGAAAGCAAAAGGGAGAAGACAATAGCTATTTTATGCCTGTGACATCCAGTAGTCTGGCTGCTGTCCGAGTGGATGGTTGAGTTCTCAGGTTTTTTGTTTTTTTTATATCAATTTGGACACAGCTTGTACACAGTTTAGCCTTGTAATGCTATTGAGGTCTTAATATTATTTTTTCAGGTTGCAAACACTTTCAAGTCAGGGACTGTGTAATATCCCTTAAAATAGCTCTCTAAACACTTTGAACATGTCCTTTACATATCTTAGATATTTTATACCTTTTTGCAGAAAAGATATTGAAAACAAGGGCAAGTCTTTTACATCTTCTATATGAACTGTTTCATGTAAAATTTAGATTCTGAAATTATGCCTTCAGTATCCTTGTGAAATAAAAAGGAATAAAGCAAATACAATATGTCTTGCTATCCATAGACAAGAAATTATAGCACCAGCAGTGCTGCTTTGTATGTTGACATGTTAGCATACTTAGGTTCCCCTTCCTTAGTACCATGGTGCTTTCTAGAAGGTTTTTTTAGGGTGTAAGTCAAAACTGTCTGGGCACCAGTGCCAATTCAGTCATTTGTCAGCCTTTTGACTGTGGGCAAGTTACTTAATTTGTTTGTAAAATGGGGATAACAAAACGACCTTCATTATATAGTTGGTGTAAGCAAGGGCTTAGCATAGCACCTGGGTAAACACTTAATCAGTGCAATCTGTTGTCATAATTATTACAAATCTGTTACCATTGAACTTCAACATCTCTCTCTGAACTGGGAAGTATTATTAAAGTGTCCATTGGATGTAGAAAAAGGATGATTTTTCTGTTCCTTCTTGGCTTTTTCTGGCCATTGTATGAGGAAGGCTCCTTCCTGGTTCCTGACAACCAGAAGGAATGGTGCTTCTACCTTTTTATAAAAGACAGAAATAGAAAAACTGTTCTCAGGAGAGCTAGAGAGTGTTGTGGCAGCAGATCCAACCTTCTGCACAGGAATAGGAAATGGCTCGTGTGGTACAAAGTGAAGGGCACCCAGAAGCTTCCTTGTCCAGAAATATCTCCCCATCTGTCCTCTCCTAGTCCCTGAAATGCCACCATTAGAGGTTCATTTCTACATTTTACTGGTTTTCCATTCTCTTTCTAATGCGCATATTGCTGGCAGAATTAACATATTGACATGTTTACACTTAGAGTAATATAAGTTCATAGTAGTTTTAATGATTCTACCAGAGATAATTTTTCTAGTATCTAGTTGAATATCAGCATACCAAGGAAATCAGATTTCAGTTAAGGTAGAGAAAACTCAGTGGTGTAGGTAAAACTGTGTGGGATGAAGTCCTAATGAGAAGAGTGCTATTCCTGTGCTTGTATGCACTAGGGCCTGCCAATATGTGAAGACCCTGCAGCAAACCCTCAGAGAGTGACAGTGGAGGTGTTGACCCCCTGGTACACACAGTGAGGAGCAAATGTTCATTCATTCATTTGCTGACAATGCAGCAAGTCATATGTTAGCAAGAACCTAGGCCATGTATGTGAAAATGCACGGTGTTTGTCCACACTTTTTAGCAGAAATGATTGAAATGGATGTGTAGACAGATCAATTCTAATATTAGACAACTATACAAAGGAAAATGATAGAGAAACAAAGGAGTCAAAGCACAGGTTTCATAAATAATAAGTGCTTTATAGATGAGGTGATGTTTGAGGTGACTGTTGAAGACAAAATAGGAGCTGTTGGATGAGGAAGGAATGAGGGAGGAGAAGCTGGAGAGGAGGGCAAGCAGGAGAGAACACATGAGCTGGAACAGACCATCACACATACCCAGAGCACAGAGGAAAGGATGAGTAGAAAATGTGACAGGAATGTTGGGAAAGAACTGGGGAGGCAAGCGGGTAAACATGACAGATCGCTTGCACCTCTGGGACAAGCCTTGGACCTTTGCTCCTCCTCTGCTTCTGTCTACCTCTGGCATGTGTTCATCTGGGGCCCCAAGTCCAGGAACAAGTATGCAGAACGATGTTTAAATGACAAGGAGTACTGCCCCTGGTGAGAAAAAGGGATATTAGATTAGAAATTGAAGACCTGAGGGAGTTGAGATATTTCAAAACTGTTTGCAAGGGTGTGTCACTCCATTCTCTAACCCAAAGCCCTGTATGGCATATTCATATATAAATTAAAATTAATAGTCTTTGGAGACTTTGGGTGTAGCACATCAGGATAGGAATCACTGCTGGAGCCCTGAAACTCATTTAGCATTTAAAAAAAAAAATACAGCACTTTGCAGTCCTTGGTGAGACAGATTACCAGCATTAATGCCATTAATACTAATGATGGTTAATAATTGGAAAAATCATATTTATAAAAACAGTAATGATAACGGATAGCATCCCTCCTAACTCTAATATAAAATGTTATATTAGAAGCTTCCCATTCTCTTCTATTGTTTGAATCTTAGCTATTTTGACATATTTATCCAGAAAATATTGAAGTTTCTATACTTAACCCAGAATGACAAATTGCTTCTTGTAAATATTACGCTTACAGTAAAATTCACTATAAGATAAATGATTATATAGATATTGGACCCAGTAGTGGGAAATATATTTGAATTCTAATAAGGACTGGTTCAAGCTCAAAAACAATTAATAACTGTCAATTTCCCATAAGCGCAATGACAAGTGAAACCTCCAAAAAGGGCACCCAGACCACAAATGATTAAGAAATTATGCTGATTAACAGAATGACTGAATATATTAGGATTCTTCCAAATTATCTTTTGATTATAGGCCTGCCTGCACCCTTCCACCACAATGCCACAATAGAGGTGGAAAGAATGGTTTAATTAAGCATTCAGCTCTTATTCAAATATTTTTAAATTACTTGAAGTTTCATAGCAGACATGGAGGTATGCCCCTTGGATCTGCCTTCAAGAAAAACTTTTGGTTCTGCAGCAAGAAGTGGAGTTGCGTGACAGACTCAGTTATTAGCCCCTTCAGAATTTACCTTATCAGGCAGTTCTTAGACAATGACCAAGTATTTAGAGCACAACTCTTTAGATGATCTTTCCCTTTCTGCCCAGTGTATGATTCCTCTGATGGGCAATTTTTGCTTTGAATTCCCTTCCAATTGGTTAAGACTGTCAGATCTGCACTATGGTGCAAGGCTTAACCTGACCAAATTTGGCTTTCTTCATCTTTTGACTTGCACAGACTTAGATCCCTGATAAAACTCTTACTGTCTAATACCCCTATCTCCTCTAAGTGTCTGAGGTAGACACAAACTTCTAACAGTTAACAATGGTGTTTACTCCACACTGAACCAACTGTACTTTCTTATTCTTTCCAAAGATCTGGGCTTGCGTTTGCATGTCCATGTGGCTCGTAGATATCATGTTTTAATTCCAAGATATCTTCATTCTTGGGAACTATATTCTTTAGAGAGCTGAAGTTTCTCCAGGAGTGGCTCTCACTGAATTGCATCTCAGATGACCCCTTTGTTTCCACATCTCTGGTATACTGTCTACAAAACATAGGCAGACTACCAAACACAGAATTGAATAGTCCAATAGACTTATTGGACTAACTGCAACAGACAGACAAGCGGCACAAACAACATGTTGATGTACTTAGATCAATAAGGCTCTGGAAGATGTTCAGGTTCAGTGCCAAAAGAAATTCACATTAAGGAGAATGTAAAAAAATGTAAGAGTCTAAAAGGAGGATGCTGGTAGGTAGTGTAAATTCTTTGTGGTACATGCAGAAACACAGCAGAATGGATAGAGCTCTAGGAATGAAGTCATTAGTGAAAATGATTGGGCACTGGGATTTTAAATTCAATTCTTATCTCTACCACCAAAGCACCTGTAAGTTTCCACTACAAAAAGGAGAATAGCTCCTGATATTCTGTTTGTAAAACACTAGAGGTTTTCCAGACAATGGCATTGTTTCACAATAAAGGCATATCTTTATTAAGGAATTCTTTGCATTTTCCATATTATTTTGAAGATCAGTAAGGAAGAAAATAATGATCCTTAAAACTTTGGTTTCTCAAGGCATTCCTGAAAAGATCTAAGTGATTTATGCAAAGAAGATATTTACCAGAACTCTGAAGTATATAGTTAACTTATGTAGGAACACAACTGTTCCAAAGAAAATAAGGATTCATTGTGGTAGATTAATATAAAGTGATTTGATATCTCCTGGCCTTAAAAAGTTATTCGAACTACTTATAATGTATGAAAATTTTAAGAAAATGGTTATTTGTCCATTTCTTGCTTTGCCCATCTTAATTTTGATATTTCATTTGAAGCAATAGTTTTATACCACCTGTAAATACATGTTATAGATAGTGAGTATGTAAGGATTCTGATGCATACATCTAGAAAACGGAGGCTCACCAAGAGATCATGACATTTGCAAACTGAATTGCATTTTATTTTGTTTCCTAATCAATTAATTAATTAATTAACTCATTCATTTCATTTCTGCTTTTTTGGGGGAGGGATCTTACTATGTTGCCTAGGCTGGTCCTGACCTCCTGAGCTCAAGGAATCCTCCTGTCTCAGTCTCCTGAGTAGCTGGGATTATAGGCTTGTACCATGGCACATGGCTTTTTAAAATTAATCTGTATTGTAAATGTGTATTCAGTATCTATTGACTGAGGATACAATGGTGAAAAAGGAGTCTTGCTTCCTTTTTCTCTGGGGTCTGCTAACTAGCAGGGAATAAGTAGTTATATTAAGAGATTTGCTAGATTGCAGAATTCACAGCAATTCTTCTACTAGAGATGGGTGAAGTCTATTTCCTTATCCCTTGATTCCTCATCCCTTGGTTTTGACATCTCTAAACCTAAGCTTCAAGCAGCTTTGCAGTTTCTATTCTCACTTTTGAAAACTTTTAAGTGCTATGAAAACATTCCCAGATCAGCCTGTAGACTTAAGAGACCACATGGAGAGAGACACCAGTCATCTCAGACTTCTCAGATGAGGCCATCATGAATCATCCAGCTCCTCTTGACCCACTAGCTAGTTATACATACATAAGCAATTTTAGTCAAGATCAGCAGGCTCATGCCTAGTTCTGAATGGCCAAGCTAAGCTAATTATTATTCTACAAAATCATGAACTCAATGCATGTTTTGTGTCTTAAGTCACTAACTGTGGGGGTATTTTGCAAAAACTATGGGAGGAATAAACTCAGGGCACAGAGTACAGAGATAAGTTAATCCAATCTATTGATGTCAGGGAAAGCTGCCAGAAGGAAATAACATCCAACCGGAGATGGACAGAGGAGGAGTGGCAGATAGATAATGACCTTGACCTCTCTGATGAAAAAGGTTTTACAGGAAAGGAGCCATTTCTACCATACATATCAGATATACTACAGATACTCTAAAAGCCTTGCATTCACCCTTGACTCTATACTTTTACATCTCACATAAAATCCTCTGTAAATTCTATTATCTTTGCCTTCAAATCTAGATCTCTCTAGAATCTAGCCATTTCTCAACACCTCCATCTTGACTGCTCAGGTACCAGCCACATACTCACCTGAATATTTTCCCTGTGTCCTATGGTCCCTGGGATTCTGTGCAGTCTCCCTGCTTCCCTAAAGCCCATTTTACTGTAGGAACTAGAATAAACCTAATAAGTTGCAAGACAAATCTTGCCACTCCTTCCTTTGGAAACTCTGAGGTGTTTGGTGACCCCACAGAAGGTATGTCCATGTCCTAAATGTTGAAACCTGTGAATGTAGCCTGTGAATGGAAAAAAAGATTACTTGAAGATATAATCAAGGTAAGCATTTAGATAAAGATGTGATCATCCTTTATCATCCAATGACAAGTGTCCTTGTGAGAAATACAAGAGGGAAAGACACTGGAAGCGGGCAGAGGCCAAATTCTCCCTTAGAGCCTCTGAGAGGAGCACAGCCATGCTCTCACCCTGCTTTAGACTTGTGCCCCCTAGAAAAGAATACATTTTTGTTGTTTTAAACCACTAGGTTTGTGGCAATTTGTTGTGGAAGCAACAGGAAACTAAAACCTGCTTCGTAGATTTCCCAATTCATTCATAGTAAAACAACTGCCAAAGTCCTTACATTGGTGTAGGAGCCCCTACCGTGACTCCTCCCTCTCCCCTGACTCCTCCTCCTTCCTCACTGGAGCCTTTCAGGCCTTCTCCCAGTTCTTCCAGTACACCAGGCATTTTCCTTTCCAGGGTTGTCTCTCCCTGGTGTGCCCTTCCCAGGTATCAAACCTGTTTGACTTTTTCAAGATTTTCCCAAAATGTCTTCCAGGCAGTGAAGGCTTCCCTGATCATTCCATCTTCCAATACTCTCCATTCCCTGTGAGAATCTACAATACTTATCACTTCTGATTTCACAAATGTTCCACTCATTCATTTGTCTGTTAACTGTGTTCCCAGCTACAATGGGAGCTCCAATGAGAAGAGGTTTTCTACTTTTCCTTATTGCTTTATACCCAGCATTTAGAATAGATGCCCAGTAAATAATTGTTCAATTTAATAAATGATAGGTTTATGGCTTAAGGAAAGTATTTATATAGGGAATCTGGAAGCTCTTTACTTCCTCTACTTCTGGGAAACGTTTCCAAATCTCTCTGGAATTCCCATTAGCTACTGAATAGAATCCACATTGCTAATTCTCTGGAGTAGAATACAGATGCTCTAATTTTACAGGACAATGACACTCTTCTGTTAGAGCAAGAAGATCATATACAGTTTGTACTTTGAAGCCCCTTGGTTTTCACTTGTCACTTTGCATTTGGCTTCATTCTGAGCTTCAGAACTGAGTGAAATAGTAATGAGGGAATAGCAGAAGCACTAGCAACAGGTGATGCAAGTTGAAATCTAGGGGACTTTTAGGTTTGCAGGCAACAGGATCAAAAGTGGGTACCCATGTAAAGCAGTCTTGGGATGAGGGACAGAGAACATATGTCCTTTGCTGATTTTCTTTGATGGGATTTCAAAGAATTTAGGGCATATTCTAACAAATTGGTAGCTCCAAGCATCCATTATATATATGCTTGGTGATAAAAATACACAGAGTTAGCTCTAGTCCTGGCAGTTCATGCTTTCTCTACAGGGGATTATGAACTCAAATGTAACATCAAAGGCATTTACCAATTAAAATGTGTACATTTATCTACCTATATGTGTATGTGTGTGTATATGTATGCATATTATTCCTTTCTTCTTATTGTATAAGACAATATAAAAAAGCATCATGTAACTTTTTTTTGCCCCATCCCTAGTTCTCAGGGGAAAATAATGGATAAAACAGAAAACTTTGAAAGCTCCTGTCACCGCATCTGTGTTATTTGACTTTGGTAATTTTGCTTTGCTGATGCAACTCCAGAGAAGTACATAGCAACAAAAAGTGGGACAATGCGTCTGTCCTTTGAAAAGCAAGAGGAAAGCTGAAATGAAAATATAAGCAATCAGAAAGAATATAGAGGAGAGGCTATATTCCAGAAGTGGAGTTAGTTCAACTAAACTGATGTCTAACAGTCAAGGAGTTAACAGTGTTGTGGTATTTTAATTAGAGTCGGAGTTTGGGTTTGATTCAGATAAAAATCCTCAACTGCTTATCCCCAGCATACCAGGACTGCCCAAACATCTTGGTTTGCAAAATTAGGCTGGGAATTGCGCCCAAACAGGATTTCTGAAAAGATTCTTGGGACTTTCTTCTTTGACTAAGGTTTGAAATTTTGCAAAGATTGCAAGAACAGCCTTTTCTTTTTTCTTTTTCTTTTTTTTTTTTTAATGTTTTGGCTAGAAGATAGGGTGAAATAACTTAGGAAAAATGCTTATGTATACTTGGAATGAAAATTACCTGTACTATATATTAAGCAAAGATTGAATGAAATTAGTATTTTTTTGTTTTTTTAAGACATATACTATAGAGAAGCAAATTTTAATGTGTTTCATTTTGATGAAGCAAGATAATAAATGGATATATATATACATATATATAGATTTAAATGGAAATTTCAATAAATCTGGAAATTGGTCAGACATGGAAATATAAGAAATTCAGTGATCGATGAGAATTAAAAAACACATTGCAGCATTTAAAAATATCCTGTGGTGATGTTCTTTTCGTGCTTTGCAGTGAAAACAGGGTGGCATGCTATACTTTTGCATCTAGCAGAAAGTAGTCAGTGCAGGGAATTTTTAGACAACTAAGTAAAATAGGTTGGGAATATATGCAAATTAGTTACTTAATTTTAAAGTAAAGTAGTTAAAAAAGGGAAAAGTGTAGTTTTTCAATCAACAAGCATATATCGAGCACTCTGATATTGAATATGCAGTGGTCAAAGCAGACCCTGTGGAGGCTGCAGTTAAAGTATCTGGTGGGGGAGGCAGACATCAAAAAAGTACATAGCAGCCATCTGACTGTCTTACTATCTGTCTATCATCACCCGCTATTTTATAAGTTGCAATATCTTTTGTTAAAGATTTAAGTTAGGTACTATGATAGAAATGAGTGTGGGACTTGGTAACACTGTCTACTAGACAGTGTTACCAAGAGGAATTAAAGGAGATTTGCAATTGAAGCAGAAGCCCAAAGATAAAGTCACCCCATGAGGAATAGAGAAGAGAACACTGCAGGAAGGAAAAGCATCATGTATGATGTCTTAGTATAGAAACTGTTTAGCACACTTAGGTTCAAACAGAGGGTGGGGGCTGGAACTTAGAAATTGAGGACAAGAGAAGCAGGAGGTACAACTGGAGAGGTATGAAAACAGGGGCATTGTGGGCACAAAGCATGGTGAGGATTCTGGCTTTCCTTCTAGGAATAATATGAAGACCTAAAATGGGTTTGCATGTTCTTCAGGATGAGGTAAGTGTAGGTGGAGCAGCTTCATCTAGTTTCCACTTTGACTCTTGGTGGCTGTGGTAGCTGACCTGGAGCAAGGCATGAGTGGAAGTAGGGAAACAGGGGGGTAGTCATTGCCATCACATAATGGAGCACAGATGTGGCTTAAAATAGGGTGGCAGGTATGGAAACCGATTGGAACAGAGAGAATCAAAATACAACCTGGAGGTAGAAAAATAAAAAAGGACTTGGTGATGGAGGATGAGGGAAAACGAAAGCTCCAGAATGATTTCCACATTTCCAGCTTTAGCAGTGGGTAGATGATCATGTCCCTTTCAGAGTTGGAAAGGAAGACTTTTGGATGTATTAAGTTTTCAAGATCCATGATACCTCCGAGTGGAGATGTAAATAACATCAGCTGGTGGATATATAAATTAAGTGGTCAGAGAAGAGGCCTAACCTAGTGCTATAAATGAGGAAATGTAATTATAATGAGTACCTCTTGGCTTAAACACCCTCGGTGGATTTTCACTGTTATAGCATGCAGTTTGAGATCTTTAAGATGTCCTTCTACCATCTTGCTCTTACCTTATAGTATTAGTGATATGTGAAATTATCTTCCTAGATTCCAATATGAACTAAAATGTAAAGCAATAAGCAAAACATGAGGTGCTCAATTCTGTGTATGGTTTTCTCCTTTCAGCAAGATACTATCCTCTGTGCATTTATACTTTATTTTTACCTCAGTAAAAACACTTAATGGACTACATCACCATTTGTCTATTTATAATTCTGTTTACTTTACTGGAACATGCATTCATCAGGGGCGGAATTGTTCTTATTATCTCTTGATGCCCAGGACCTAATACTTAGGGCCCAGAGTGCTTGACACATAGTACATGCTTACTAAATCTAACTGCTAATGCATATTAAACAGAAAAAATAAGTATTAAATTTGTTTGCAGAAATCTTATAGACTCGATGAACTCAAATCTGGAATGTTGTTGAGCAAGGACTGACTGGGAGTTTCATATGAGAATAAACTAAATGTCCAGTTATGATATACTTGTTCTTCTGTGGAACATTAAGTTGGGGTGCCTAGTAGGTCCTGTGTTCGAAAATGATAGTTCAGAACTCCCCTGTCATGGTTGACTCAACAAGGCTGATGAAGGGAGGGGATATTGTTAAGAAACAGGAACCCAAAGTTCTTCCCTACCCTCCCAACTCAGCCCTCACACATGCCATTACCGGAGCAAGTGGGCACTATTTTCTTTCCACTTCTAAACATGTTTAAGCTACTTGTTTGATGTTTCTTTCCCTCTTCAAGTCTGTCTTGGAAGTGAATTTTCAACTGACTTTATTTCTATAACAATACCTTTTGGAGTCAGGGAGTAACTTTAATGATGTATTGTGGCCTGGTTCCTCATTCTCTAGGGCTGACCTTGCCTAGGCATGAGTCTTCCAGTACTGCCTGGCTCTTCGAGAGAGAAATTGAAAGGGTCTCTGGAAACCAAAGTTGTTTCTAATTGGAAACAAGCTCAAGATCTCTAGAGCACCTAGTTTCTTGGGTCTAAACTCTTCTGAATCACATAGCAAATCCCAGAAGACTAAGAGGTCTTAGAACTGCTTTGTAATTCAGAGTGTGAACAAAGCAATGTCTGAGGAGACTTTGTGGATCAAAAGAAAAAAGGAAACATGAAGGGTAGCAACTTGAGCTTCTGTTTAAGAGTGTTTCCCCGTTGTGCGGTAAAAGGCAGAAATTGTAAGAGCCTGCAATAGAGGTTGCAAACTCAAGTGCTGTCAGGGGCCAGGAAGGCAAAGTGAATGGGTGAAGCAAGCCTGGTGTTAGAAAATGGAGCAAGCATAGTGAGCCATGGCAACCGGACAGTACTCACATGCCCTGCCCAACTTAAAAATATACACAGCAATTAATAAACAAAACAGGAAAGTGAACTTTTAGGAATGTGCATTGTGTCCTGCTACCATGCTTAGAACTCTCCAACACCCTCCTCTCTCTCTCAGAGTAGAATCCAAAGCTTCCGCAGAGCCTGAGAGGTCTACTTGGTCTGGTGCTTTTCGGAGCATGCCTCTTACTACCCTCTCCTGCATCCAGTCATTTCGGCCCCTTGGTTTCTCCTGTGGTCCTTGGACACAACTATCATGTCCCAGTCTCAGGCCTTTGTTCTTGTTCCATCCCCTGCTTGAAATAATCTTTCTTCAAACTGAACACGCGCTCCATCAGTTTTAGCAGATGTCTCTTCAAGTGGAAGCTTGTAATAGATGTACTTTTTAACCAGCAAATATTGGCTTAATCCTGAGCAGACATTCCAACATGTTTGTATACTGAAGGAAATGGACTTTGTAGGATTTTATTCTTTTTTCAATTTTATTCTTTTTATTTTTTTCTTCAATTTCCTTTTAATCATACCCTGTTGAATTGTTTTTCCTTGATTCAATATGAATTCTTGGGCATATTTCCTTATAAGTCAGGCCATTTTTTTCATATAACATCATCCCTCTCCACCTAATTTAGTTTACCATCAGTTTCATTATCAGTTTTTATTTAAATAGCCTCCTGAACCACTCAGCAGAGTGAGCTTCAACAAGGAGGAGGCCAGGCAGGCTCATTCACCCTTTCCCTGTCTCAAATTCCATTTTTCATCTATGCCTTCGCAACTTGGTATTTTGTCCTGGGCTCTTTAAGTGCCATTCTAAACTGGAAGAGGTGCTCTTTGGATATGGTGATGTACAAATATTCACAATTCTTTTATGGAGAAGTTTTGTGAAATCTTCAAAAATCTTCCATCTGGGGAATTCCTGTTGGACTGTTCCCAAGCCCTGAATGCTTAGAATTCCCCATCAGCTTTTGAATGTATTGATACAACTTCATTTTCAGAACTCACTTTAGGTCCTTAAATTAATTTACGATCAGCGGGCCTACATATCTCTACTTGGCCCAGAGGAAAGTTGCCTTATTCTTGTCCTATACCACTCTCCTCCTGACTTCAAGTGGGAGAGCAACCATCTCCCTCTGAAGGTTGTATTCTTCGGGCTCTGCCAAGCCAAGCACTTTCCTTTAGACTTACCTCTAAAGATTCTGCTCTCAAATCTAGGAGACCCACATCAGGCATTTACAATAACATCAAAAAGTTCCTTCATTTGGTCCTATCTACAACTACCTTTAAAAATAATTTTTCTATAAATCTTTTGATTTACTCATATATCCCTCAAGGTATAGTTACTACACCAGTTTCACAACTTTTAAAATGTCCTGCATAGTTCTAGCATCTGTTGATATTAACCTTTGGAAACGTGGACAAAATTCTAAGAAAAAAGACAATGTCATACTTACCATTTCCTTACCTGTATATTCAATATATAATTCATATGTTATATTTATATTGCTTTAGAAAGGTAGCTTTTTTTCCACTAGGAAAAGCTCTTCGATATGAAGAAATGAAAAATGGATTCATTAATCCTTAAAAATATGCTATAGAAATGAGCAGAATCATATAAGATATAAATGCATATATATTTAAATGGCATTTACATATTTTATTTATAAAATGCAACATATAGATTTCATAGTTATTTAACATGAAGAAAGATCAATGGTAATATCTGCTAATAAATTTGAAATTCCATTATAGTGAGGGCATTATTCTAAAAGAAAAATTCAGTGGAATAAGTTTAAGGCAATTGAGAAAAGATTGCTGGCAAATCTTTTCAACAAGTTGTCTATAATAACACAGAATTTGTGAACAATATTAAAGAGAATAAATAATGAGTCTTTATGTTTTTACAATAAATAGCCTTTACTTCCCACATCCCTTCAAAAACAAAGAGAAACAATTTTAAGGAGAATGATGATGAAGCATTATGAAAATAATCGAAAATGCGAAGGAACTATTTCTGTGCCTCATTATACATTTTAAATTGCTGTACCAGTATCCTAGATTTGCTTAAACAGTTAACAACTGCCAAACATAGCAGTAGCCAACTCTCTGAAAAAGAAACCCTGATTGTACTGTCTGCTTGAGGAACATGGAACAAACAAATGCTGATGGACACCCAAACAGTACAGAAGCCCTGCCCAGACTGAGCCATGCCACCGGGGAAGGGCCATTGAAGAACTGGAGCTCTGAACACTTGAAATACGCTTGTCCTTTTTTTTCTTTTCTTTTCTTTTCTTTTTTTTTTTTGTGGTGCTGGGGATTGAACCCAGGGCTTTGTGCTTACAAGGCAAACACTCTAGCAACTGAGCTATATATCCAGCCCAACACTTGAAATATGAATCTGCCAACTTAGCAATGGTGTTAAATTCCCACCCTCAAACAAAGCCTGAGACAATAAAATCCAGAGCATCAAAATGCACAAATAATGTAATCTATAAAAATAATGCAGAATTTAACTTCTCCTTTGAATATCATTTCTACATAAGAAAATAGTGTTCTTCAGAAATTTGAGGCTATCTGAATCATCTAGATCTTTATCTCTCCCTTTTTGATTCAGGTCTTCCAGAAGAAGGATGAGTATAAATCCATTAATGCCTCATCCTTAGAATTAAGTTTAGTTACTAGCTCTGCTATCCACAAATAGAGGACATTTATGGGAATGAAGCATTATAATGGGCTGAAGGCATTAGTGACCTCGTTATTTAAGACAGATTTAAAATTGCACTAATAAAAGTGATTCTAGAAGGAAGAAGTACATGTCTATTCAAATATCATGGCCATTACTAATGATAAATAAACATTATCTGATTTAGTCTTGGGTGTTCCTTATAAATTGAAAAGTAGGAAATCGCTGAAAAAAAAGAATCCAAATTTCATATTTATTCATAATCACTAGATATTTGTGCATTACATGTTCAGAAAATCACAGTAACACTGAAGTTAAATCTGAAGTCAAAGTGAATTATCAAACACTCAAAGAACTGTCTGAAGAAATGAAGACAAATAGCAACTTTTCTTTTATTATCTCAGTAGCTCCATTATTACTGTGTAAAACAGCTACTCTACACACATCCAGAGACAAGGTGGAAGTTCATGAGAATCCAAGGATAGAGATGGGCAAATATTTAGATCCAAGTGAATTATAGTTCAGAAGTTAGAGAGGTCACTCTTAAAGTTATAGGATGAAGTCACCTCTACTTCTATTTGCTTCTCTCCCTCTATTCTTTTCTACCTTCTCCCATAGATGGCCAGCTCTATAGCTGATGAGTCAAGAGGAATCCAACAGAATTGAGCTTGACTTCTGTCTCCATTTCACATCTATGATGGAAATAATTTATCCCTTCAAATTTTAGATTTTTCATCAGTTATACAGGGATGATAATAGTAGTGTATAATGATAATAGTGACGTGATATTTAAAATAAATAGTGGATAATGTCTGGCATAGAGGGAGCATTCAACACATCAGCCTTCATTACTGCTTCTTTTCTGTCATTCATTTTTGGTCTTTATTAGCTTCCCACATATGAGAATTATGTAATTTTTAGCCTTAGTTCTTCATAGTTAACTAATTTAATGTTTTAGATTTTAACTCTAAATTCCAAAAAGATGAATTTTGTTGGCTTGGGCCATAGTCCTAAGCCTCTACTGTGCTAAGGCCTGCCTGTCTTTTCATCAGTTATCCACCCCTGGTAGAATCAGTTCTACCAGGGAGACACAGAGAAAGATGGAGTCAAGGTCTTCAGTTCACATTGTGCAAATTGGGGAAAGTCTGTTTCCTTCAGGGTACATGTGTAGATAAAGGGGTCAATGATAGAAATCCCTAGTAAACTTGATTACATATTTTAGTGATACAATATAGATGTGGCATTGGAGTTGACACATCATGGAGGTAGTTCTCTACATGTAGTTTCAGGATTTTCTGCATTTTTCAGGTTTCCACTATTGACCAAGTATTTTGAATGAGTTCCAACTCTTCCCCTCCCTCTGATGACACAAAGTAAAGTCAAGTCTGTATCTAAACATGAGAAATAACTTGTTGTCAACATGACTGAATTGGTCAGTATTGTTTGTCACAGCAGGTCCTCACAATCAATCCAGAAGTGCCAGCGTCCTCCTGCAATCAGGATTGATTATTGTGAAAGCCAGCTGTGGCTCATCTATTTCATTGCAGATGGCCACAGCCTTTGATTCCATTGAGAAAAGTAATTTGTCACCAAAAACTCAAATGCTGCCTTCACAGTATTTTACTTTCAAAGACATAGGGAGGATAAATGACCATATGGAACTGAATGTGGATTTGTCGAACTTATTACTGAGAATTTTTCTGTGTTGCAAGTGGTGAAATAAGGGTTGTTGGTTCCCAGTTCTTAAGTTTCTTCTCATGAACAAATTTCAGATAGTTCAACTAGACATAATTTTCAGTCCTTTGCTTTTCACACACATGACTTATGTCTCAGTTTGCAGCTTAAGAAATCCGTGTAATTCCCTATGACAAGACAAATGTTGTCATGCCAGACATAATAATATAAAATAATACATGAAGCTCCTAACAAATGGTTTTATTGTTGCACTTATTGCTTCCCAATTTTGATAAGCATTTAAGTTTCCATGCAAAATTACTTTATTCATTTCAGTAATAAAGAAAGAAATAGATGAAATAGAAGTTTGATTTAAAGTCTGTTTTGCTCAAGATAAGCTGGTTAAAAGACATTTGTTGAAGCTACTAAGGATTTTATTTTTTAAAAGCTCACTGCTAATTTGAACCCTATCAAAGGAACACACATATGTGCACCCATTTTTCAGTACATATCAGGAAACATGAATAATTGAAGTGCTTTTGTGTTCCAGATTTTCATTAAATATAACTCTAATGCTGGTCCTAGGCTTCAGTCTCGTGTCTGGTTTATTTTAGCAAAATGAATTGAAGAAATAATGGATTAAATAAAGCTTTCTATCAGGAAATCCACACAAATGAAGTGAAAAAAATATGTTTAAGAAAAAAATGGATTTCTTAAACACCCCTAAGTATATTCTCTTATTATTTTTAAGGGTTCATTCAAAGAGCTGATCTTCACTACCTAAATGAAATCAGATTGGTAACCAGTGTAATGAACTCCCAAAAGAATAAAAAGATATGTTTCCGGGGAAGAGTCCAGGAAATCTTGCTTAATAAATTGGTTCAGCTAAAACTCAAAAAAGGAAATAGACAAGAAAATAAATGGTAGTAGGTTTTTGTGAAATAAACCAAGTCCATTTACAGCATACTATTTGATAATTTATAAAGCATTTGTAATCCACAAATCACAGTGTTGGGTAAAAATATGTATATTATGTTATTGTACTCATTCTACATTTTAATTTAAAATAGGCCATATTATCAGTTTGGAATTTATGGGTAAGCTGGAATGTAAACTTCTAGGAAAGCTTGAGGAATATGTGATAAAACAACCTTGGATTCAGAGTTTCTACAACCATGTCCAATCATCAAATAACTAGAAGTTTGCTTAATTGTTTTGTCCTTCACCTACAAAAAAGGCAAGATGATGTTTATCAGAAACTCTTCTAGCGTATGGAAGAGCAGCAAAGATCAATAGGTTAATATTTATAAACCACAATTCGGGTGATATAACGTCTACAAATGCATAAAATAAACATTATGCTAATGATAGGCTATTGATCATTAAAAAATTACTTTGCTCCAGGGTAACACCTTTCATTTGTTCTGTAGGTTGTATGTATGATAGCATTAGATGGATATTAAGTCATAGTAATAATTATCATTTAATAACCTCAGGACTGATGTGGAGAGCAGAGATCTCAGTATGTTTTCTACAGGGATTCCTATTATTTTTTATTATCAGGATTTCATACCTGAGACATCAAAAACAAGAAGGACCATCAATAATGCTGTCAGATAAAGCTAAGCATTAACTTAGATGGCATAATATAACTTTCAGTTACTGATTCTTCACTTGGAAAAATTGTAAATAAAATTCATTTTAAAAATAACTTACATCTTATCTAATTTTTTAAGTTTTTCAAAGGATTTTCTATATGTATATTTCATTTCCTGCTTACAAATAAAATACATGTGCACATATATGTACACACATATACATATGTATATATGTCAGAGAAGAATTGCTATTCCCCTTTTCAATTAATGATATTAATATTCTTGTAGTCATCTAAATTCATAACCTCACTTCAATTTGTTTTTTCTTCCTTGTTTCACTACTTGAATCAATGGTCAATCTCATATATTCCAAGACCAAAGTATATTTTATATATATGTATTTTCTATTTCTTTCCATTCCCACTCCCTCCTTGCTTAGGTCTCATTCCTTTTCATTGATATCATTGTTAAATTGCCTTCCTATCACTGTCTCTGCCTTTTTTAATAGCTTTTATTTTAAAAAAGTTAATGTGTGAATTGCAGGAAAAATAAAAACACAAGCAAAGAACGAAGTCATTTAGTTACAAGCAACTTAGTTGGAAGTGTCTTTCCAGGTTGTGTGTATACATACACAATATCCCATTTTGTGTGATTAAGATTGGTACATTCTGTCTCTCCCCTTCTTAATCCATTTTTCATTTAAATAGCCATTTTATTACTATCCTTGCTTAAAACCAAGGTTCCCTACTGTACTTAAACTAACTCCAGTTCAGAACTCCAAATTCCTTTTTTGGTCTTAAATGGTGATTTAATACATCTTTGAAATGCATTGAACAGAGTTTGAATTGTGGTTCTTACCACTGATCTATCTTTCTTTCTTTCCTTTCTTGTTTTTGGTTTTTGAATGTTGGAGCTTGAACCCAGGAATTTGTGCAAGCTAGGTAAACATTCTACCACTAAGTTATACACCCAGCCCATCCCTGCTCTTTCTTTCTTTCTTTCTTTCTTTTTTTTTTTTTTTTTTGTGTTGGTCTGGGGATTGAACCCAGGGCCTTGTGCATACTAGGAAAGCACTCTACCAACTGAGCTATATCCCCAGCCCCCTGCTCTTTCTATAACTTAGCAAATGTTTCTTAAAATCTTGGAATCCATTTAGGGTTCTGGTGAAGTACAAATGGCACAATGAATTAATTAGGCAGATATTTATAAAATGTTATATGTCAGTCATTACTTCTAGACTGGTGATAAAACACTGAGCAAAGGTTTCTAGGGAAATGGATGATTAGCAAACAATACACATACACATATGCACATACACTTTTTGGTAAACTTTTTGTTTTAAAATTTTAAGAAAAATTGAGAAGTTAGTACAATTTCCTCACATTTAATTTTCCTTATTACTTATACCTTATACTGAAATATTATTATTACCTAAATCTTATGATTTATTCAGATTTCCCTATTTTGTCTCCAATGTCCTTTTCATTCCTAGGAGCCCATCTAGGATGCATATTACAATTATTTGTCATGTCTCCTTAGGCAATTCTTGGCTCTGTTTCTCAGATGTTCCTTATTTTTGATGATCTTGATAGTTACTTACATGTTGGGTAGAAACAAGCAATGTGGAAAAAAAAAGACTGGATAAAGAATAAAGGAGGCTGTTATTTCTGAAAGAATGGCTAAACAAGTAATTTTCTGAGGTGACGTTTGAACTGTGTCCAGAATGAATTGAGAAATTAAATTAAAAGAAATTCTTAGTCCTATGAAATGTCAATATAGAGGCCCTTAAGTTGGACACTGGAGGCTTTAACAAGTAGCAAGGAGCAGATATGGATGGAATTAGATAAGTGAAACAGAAAGAAAGACAGTGACTGAGATCAGAGTGACAGCCACCAGGATGGTGGAGAAAGGGTCATGGATTTTATTTTATTTTTTGGTACTGAGGAATGAACCCAGGCATGTTTTACCAATGAGCTACTTTCCCAGTTCTTTTAATTTTGAGACAGGATCTTGCCAAATTGTTGAGGCTGGCCTCCAGAGTAAATTTTAAATCTTTTATAATAACACATACCTGATCTTTCTTTTGATAGTAGCTATTAATGCTGTTTCACATAACATTTCATCTAGAACCTACTATGCGCAACTACTTTTCTGAATACGAAACACAATAAGTGGTATAAAGAAAAAAGACAACATAATAGAGCTCCTGGACTGACAGGAGCTTCTACTTTAGTAGGAGAAAAAATATGTATATACATATTGCAGAGAAACAAAAGGAAGGAGGAGAAACACAGAAAATGGATTGAGAGTGGGGAGCAGTATCCTGATATTCCAGAAGTGAAAGGCTGGTATGATGTTCTATACTGTTGTCAAGAGCCTTCCTGGAATCACAGTTTCCTTATAATTTTTTGATTGTAATAGGGGCTTAATAAATGTGAATCAAAGTTCTTAATTTTGTAAGTAAGATCACAGTATTAGATTGCCAGGTAGAATGCTCGGTCACAGTGACACTTAGAGAGCTGGGTTAGAAGAGAACTTTTCTGATGCCCTTCTGCCCTTTACAATCAGCCATCCTAACAGAAAGGCTAAGACTGCATGGCCGCAAATCTACGCAAAAGATTCCTTTAGCAGAAAATTAGTAGACTTGCTCACTCTAAAAATTTCCTAATTTTTTAATAAGTGACATAAAAAAATAAAGATTATACCTGATTATGAAAAAACTAAACCTAGGTCTCACAGGGGATAAAAAGCAGATGATGTCTTTCATGTTCATCATAAAGGGTCATGGATGACACGCCTATGACAAAGATATCATTATGGAGAAAACAGCATAACGCATCTATATGATCATTGTTTTACATGACACAGGACACTTCAGAATGAAGACCACAGTTCTGGAATGAACTACCCATGTTTATGCTCAGAAGCACTGAATCAGCTGGGAGCTGTGTAGATATATGATTGAACAAAGAAGGTCTGTTCTACTGCAAAGGGACCAAGTGGGGAACCCAGCAAGGCCTGTCTGCTCAGGTTCTTCTTGATCTCTCTGTTGCAGTACTTCCTCCTCCTGGCAGTGGGGCAGGACCTTACTGGAATGAGGGTTTTAATTTCTTTATGGCCAATCCCTACACAGAAAGGTGGGGAAAATTAGAGTAATATTTTTAGGTTTTATGGCTTTCTTTGGGGAAAAGAATTCTGGTTTCTTATGTTCTGCTTTGGGGTAAAGAAATTCTAATTTCTGGGGCTGGGGATATTACTCAGTTGGTAGAGTGCTTGCGTCACATGCACAAGACCCTGGGTTCAATCCCCAGAACCACCAAAAAAAAAAAAAAAAAAAGACATTCTAGTTTCTATGGTTTGCCCCAGGGGAGAAAGAGAAGAGAAAGAGAGAAAGGGCAGGAGAAGGTCAGAGGGAAACTTTGCTTCTTAGACTGCAATTTAAGACCTTCACTTTGGGTATTATTTTCTTAGTCCCAATAGTCAAAATATATACTGAGACCCAGAGAAGTTTGCTATTTATTTTACTAAATTTCAGTGCATACTTCAAAAAGGAGACATTGTAAGTGATATTTGATAATGAGCCTTGCTTTACAACAAAATTTTCCCTCAAATTTCTGATCTAATCTCCATGTACCCCAAACAGTCAGTTAGTAGGCAGTTATTACATAAATGCCCGTGCCAGTATCTTGCTAATACCTGGTACTTTCTTCTAAAGCATGGTCATTACTTAAGGCAATCATGTAGAGTATGATGGTATTTTTCACCTACTTCAAATAAAGTATTGACAACAAGAAACCCATAATTATATCAATAAATACCTGACAAAGTTATTCCTTGTTGAGCACAGTCTATTACTATTACAGATAATCATGGGGGTGATGATTTACTAAACACAAAGTATTGATTTCTTACTTCATCCCTTACAATAGCTCTGATGTAGTTTCCCTACTATCAAAAGATTTTCTTTAAAAATGAGGCTGCCAAGTGATTTTTCTAAGACAGCTCATTTTGCAAGTGGTTTAAACAGCTTTTGAACATATAATCTGTTGTAGACATTGCCAAAGCCCAATGTCTACAATAAGAAGTTAAAGTAATAATAAAATGAAGTAACAAATATTTTATATTGACACATAAAATACACATGTTCATCCATGCATCAACCTATATATCTATAATAAGCCAACCCTCAAAGAAAATTCCTGAAGAGGCTGGGAAAGAGAATACTGTGATCCTTACTTCCTGTAGTGCTATTCCATCAAGGATCCTGACAGCAAAGGCCTGCAGTATCACTGCTCCTCTTGGTCTTGTTTTCTGAAGGCAGAGTGACATGGCTTAGATGAAAGGGTCCTGATGACTCAAATGAAGTTGCTCATCATTCATGGGGATTGATTCTAACAGAGAACAAGATAAAAGTTTGATTCCAACACTAAATTTGACTTTCTATATCTCTTGTTCATGGGAAAGGGCCTCTTCACCCTACCTTAAAACCCGGAGGTTGAAGGTTCTCATGTTGTCTTCCAGGTGGCCAGTCTCTCTGGAGTCTTTCCCTAGGATCTGTCCAGCAATCAGAATGCCTGAAATACTTTGATCCTTCCATTTCCTCATGGATGCATCTCCTTGACACTATTGGTCCTGGCAAGATCTTAGGAGGAAAGCAAACTTATGAACTAATTCAGGCTCCTGGGTGAATGAATTTCCATTCTTTCCCAAGTGACTTTCATCCTGAAGTGAATTTGCATCTTCATTTAGTAATTCATCATTCTTTTCACTCAATAACTATTTATTTAACAACCAGGTACACACTGGGTATTGTGCTAATTTCTGTAGATAAAGTGGTGGACAAAGGAGACCTAGGTTTTATTTTCATGAATTTTTATTCTTAGCAGCAGTAGCCTATTAAAAACTATTTCAGTAACAAATTAAGTATAATTGTAATTAATGTAATAATAGACAAGTACAAGGTGTAATGAATATCTAAAACTTTCTTGAGTCTGGGAGGTTAGGGAGGGTTTCTTAAAGGATTTGCAAGCTGAGATCTGAATATGAATAGAAGTTTTCAAGATAAAACAAATATTGATTGCACAATGAGAAAGTAAAGAAATAGACTTAGAAAGGAACTCAAAGATAAATCAGATGCAAATTTGGCATCCAAGGAATTTTAAATATAAAAGGAAAGATTAGAGTTATATATAAAGATAATAGAAGGTAAAACGTGTTATGAGAATGTTACAGCAAAGTTCAGTAGGACATTAGAGGGAAAATGAGAATATTCCCAGCTTAGAAGAACAAGGATGTAATTTTATGGGACTTTAACAGATAATGTAGCAAATGCTATGTTGTGCCACCAAATCTCTCTTCAAGACACTCCCTTTAAGTATGAGTGAGGTATTCATTCTTGGAAACCCTATAAGCATTAGGTACTGATTACTCCAGTGATTGCTTTTGACTCAAAGGAACATGCCATGCCCCAGTTTATGCTTCCTCTTATGGGTTACCCTCACCCAGGTACTAATTAATTTGGAAATACAAAGATCTGGCCTGCTAGCCTTAATTGAGGTCATTGCTCAACCATTATCTCAATTTTGAAGCTTCCAATGGGATAAACAAGGGTCACATATACCTTTTTATTTAGCTTCTTTGTAATCTATGGGACTATCATCATATGCAGACCATCATTGGCCACAATTTTGGTAGGCAGCCCTTGAGTGTATTTCATTACTTTTTAGTCCAGTGTATGTATATATCATTTTTTATTTATCCATTTATTAGTTGATGGACATTGGGATTATTTCTACTTTGTGGTTATTATGTGTTTTTTCATTAATATTTAAAATTATACATATTTATGGGATACTGTGCATTGTTTGGATACATGTAAGCTTGTATAATGTTTAAATATATTTCCTCAAACATTTAGCATTTTTTTTGTGGTAAAAACAGTCAAAATTTTTTCTCCTTGCTTTTTTGGAATATATGGTACATCATCATAATCTATATTCAACCTGTTATACAATAGTACACCCAAAATTATATCTCTTATTTACCTATAACTTATTACCCATTGACCAACCTTTTCCTATCCCTCCTTTCTCCCACATTTATCTCATATTTCAATCCTACCTTCCCCTTCCCAGTCCTGCTCCTTTTGCTCCTTCTTAGTTACTTCCAACAGCACTGCCCAATAAATTTTTGCATACAAATTCATTGTCTGTTTCTTGGAGAATCCAACATCAATCAGCAAGTCCTGGAAGTAATACTAGGAAGAAGACCATAAAATGAAGTTTTGGGGTTGGACCAGTCAGCTGACTATGAGAATTCCATCAAATGGATATAGTGGTGAGTGGAGTATGGATAACTCTTACCATGTGGTAGCAAGGCAATCATTAAAGCTTTTGCCAGTGGTAAATTTGACTTTCAATCATGAGCTTGTGGAAGGGAATTTGCTGGTGGGTGCAATATCCCAGGTGTTTGAGAGGTTTGAAGAAAATTGTAATTTTAAGTGTGGTGGCCTTGGATGTCTGTTGAGGGAAATGTATACATTGGATAAAACCAATGGGAAATTGAGAGTTATCACCAATTATAAGCTAAGTGTGAAAGCCAGAGAGCCTACTGGCAACATGAAAAAAAAAACTCCCATCTTCTCTTGAAGTGCAGAAGAAGCTAAGGTCCTCCCAGGGTTTAACTATATGAGTAAGAAATCTTTAGAGGAGGTTGAATGCTCCATTTTAGCAACCCTCCAATGTCAAGGTGAGAAGTGGGTCGAAGACATCTGAGTTTATCTGTCAAATTCTTGAATCCTTAGATTTCCTGAATTCTCTGGGACAGGAGAAATATCCTACCACTCTTAAAGATTACAGCTTAAAGATGTTGCAGAGATCTCTGCTTCATAATAGAGTATACATGCTTTCTGTGTTTACCCTAATATCCCCACTTGTCCATATACCAAATATGTAGAATCAAATCATAACAATAAATCAAGCAGGTAAGTGTCATACCTGATAAGAGGGGAACAAAAAGGTGAACAATGGAGCTTATTAATAGAATATGTTATTTTAAGGAAAATGGGGAGCCAACAAGGGTATTGCTTATCTATACTTTTATTTTTAATTGGTGGTTAAGGGCAGCTGCTGTAAATAAAGCATATCTCTTGCACCGTTTCTATAATTGAGTCTGTTTTCAAGCTTGAATCATTATTGACTAAAGAAAACATACCCCAGGAAGAAGACCTGGTAACAACATAGCAAGCAAATACAGTAACAAATACCACAGTTCTTCCCTCTAAGGTAACTGTGGCCATTATAGAGGGAAAAGGGGATATTGTCCAAATAATTTTGAAGACTGTTGAACTAGAGTCTCAGTTGTTCTTGATATCCAAGATACCAGTCCGACTGGCTTGTATGAAGTCTAAGAAGAGACAAACATATGCCAGCATATAGGTTCCCTGTGGAATAAGAGTTATCCCAGCTCCTGAATTGTTTCCTCAAGACCCTACCAAGATAGTAAATCAAAAACAATGCTGCATCCTGGAAAAATGGCAGATTATAGTGCTACTATTACAAACATCAAAGATGCAGAGATGTTGTCTCCACAATATTTCCTGCCTAATTCATCAGCATTGTTTCTATGGAAACACAGGTGCAATTTAGAAGATGACAGCAGACTTCTGTATACTTGATCAAGGAGTAACAACAATTGAAACTGGTATGCCAAATATGTTCTCTTTGCTAGAAAGATTAACATGACCTCTAGCACATGAAAGGGTACCACTGGCTTTGAGCATATACTCTTTTCCTATTTCATCAAGGAGGGCAAGAAGTAAATTGAATTCTCATAAGGTGGGCAAGAGTATATATGTATTGCCTAGTTCCATATCTGGTGCTATCAAAATATCATTAGAAGGTATTCAGAACATTTATGCATTCACTTAATATAACATTGTACTCCTGTATTGAGAATATTATGCTAATTGACAAGATGAGCAAAAAGTGGTAAGTACATTAAAGGCTTACTTACTAAGGTAGGTTCATATACTTCAAGGGTTGGAGTAAACTCTCAAAAGATGAATAGATCTGATTCATCAATGATATTTTTAGAGGTCTAGAAAATGCAAGGACGTCATTTCCAAAGTAAATCACAAATACTACACTTCAATCTACTACCATTAGAAGGCAAATATGGTGCTTGGCACATTTTGAGTGTTGGAGGCATCTGATTCCACATTTAGGATTAATGTTCCCACCCTCTTATTGGGTGACACAGAAGCTTGCTACCTTTAAGGAATATGCTCTTATACAATCTAGACTACAATTGAAATAGCTTTGCCACATGAACGATGCAATGCTCTATGATATTATAGGTATTGGGGATATCTCTTGCACTATTTCTATAATTGAATTTGTTTTCAAGCCCTGAGAGTGTTTGCAACATAGATCTGCACAGAGTTAGAACTAGTGATGCCATCGGTAGAGTGGAATTATACACATTCAAATTAACTTCTTATGTGCTACTGTGCTATTAGTAGTGACTATTAGAAATCATGGAGAATCTGATAATGAAACATCAAATGTTCCTGGGTCCAGGGATGCCCATTGCAAGATAGAGTCTAGAAGACTTTATGCGTCAAAGGGTTATGCAGGTCCAGTCACAGATCACCATAAGATGCAAGTGAGTTATCTGGAAGGGAATAGACTATGAGTAGAGCCTACAAGTTTAGTTACAAGGCTTGAAGAGGTTGCTCAAGATCCTATGCCATCTATCATTGTTTCATTGACACCTTTTCCTTAGCTCACACTTATGAGGCTTTGCCCCTTACGACCAGGTGGTGGATAAGTAAAAGTGTTGCATGTGTTCCATTTGTGAGTTTGCTTGAAATGTGAACACAAGTGTACCAGAGCCCTATCAAAAGGCAAATTTTTCTGTGAGAGGTAGTTTTGATTAGTCTAACATTTTGTGTGGAAAGAGAAGTGGCCCATGCTAAGATTATACATGGGTTTGTAGAGAGGTCAAATGGCTCAACAATTTGGGTAGGTGGCCTGAAAAGAGAAAGAAAGGATGATTCAGAATAGCCTCTAAAGAAAAGGCATATATTATTAATGGACCTCTTGGAAGCAGGCATAAAATGTAGAAATTCTTGGGCTGCATGTTAATTTCTACCAGAGACATTCACAATGAAAAACCTACTAAACAACCAAGTAGATAGCATTACTCACCCAGTTGACATCAGTGAACCTGTCATCCTCCACATTAAAGTTGACAAAAGAAGCTTATGATCTGAGTATTCTTGGTGGAGAGGGTGGAGTGCCAACCTGTAAGTACTTAGCAAGACTGATCTAGTTGATGTTGCTATTCAAAGTCTAAAACATCAGCAATAGAAATCAATGACAAGTCCCTGATATGTCACCAGTTGTTCATGAGACCAACAGCTAGCTTGGTGGCAGCTAGTTTTCATAGGATTCTGTTTACTCTGAAAAGAAAGAGTAGTTAATTTTGGCTGAAACCTTGATATATACAGGTGTATGGGTTTCCACTTTCAGTTTGTAAAGCCTCAGTTAGAACCACTACCTGAGGGTGTTTGATTAATCAATATATGATGTTACCTAACATTTTCTTGGATTAATTTATAGCAATGGAGATGTAATGGCTGGCATATATCATGGGACACATTGGTCCTATTACGTACTGCACCACCCAGTGGTAGTCGGCAGAATAGACCCTCAAAAGCACAACTGAGGTGACAATTTGCAAATAACCTATGTGTACGGGTCCATCTTTTGGAATGCAATATTCATTAAATAAGTGAAAAATATAAGGTAGTATATGTCCAAAAGGTGGAATATATGAGTCTGGGAATCCAGGCTGGAGACAGAAGTGACCTTACCATCATCTGAAGCCACCCCCTCAGGGAGTACGTATTTCTCAAATTTGCAACTCTAGGCTTTGTGTGTCTGGAGATGTTCTAAGATGTGGAATACATGCCACAGGAAATATCTTGTAAATTCCATCAAACTTTACATAATGAGTCCCACCCAGTCGGATCGGAATTCTTTTGCTAAGAGATCAACAGGCAAGGAGAATAGTAGCTATCCTAATAGGCTTACTGAACTTTACAATCAAGGAGAGGTAGAGGAAGCAAAGGGAAACAGAGTAGGCACCCAGTTATCCCCTCTGATATTTTTTGGCAATCCTCTACAAAATTTGATGAAGCAGCCATGGTCTGAGAAATTTATAGAGACCAGGGGACCAGACTCCTAGGGATTGTATCTGGCTTCCTTTATATTGTAACCTGCTTAAATCAACAGAGGTGTTAGGTTAGGGTTAGGGGAATTTATAAAAGGGATAGTGGAGAAAAGATAATTAATATCAGCTGTAGTCTTGGGCTGTGCTCTGTACCACTAACTTCCTATTCTGAGTGGCCCCAGGGATTAAAATCAACCAGAATTTTGGAGTTCTTCCTAGATGGAGTGAACCTATTCTATGAAGTGGTTCTGAGTACCACAAGGAATCTGCAGTGCGTATGCTGGTTTGTGCAGTTTTGTTTTAAAAACCTGCCTTATTGTTGCTCCTGACTACATACAACTAGCTGCATCCCTCTGTCTTACTACATGTTGAGGAAAGATGACTTTCCAGAAGTTATGTCCCTTTTCTAGAGGAGATGGCGTACAATGACTGGTCTAGAGAGATATCAAAGCCTGTAGGGCTGCTTTTCCTGGATTGGGGACATCTCTAAAAGATCTTCTCAGCTCAGATTTTTTAAATATGATCGCTGCAAATTTCACAGTTTTATCCAAGTTCATGTTTAAACTCTGCCCAATCTTGTTTACCTTGCTTCTTTGTATTTACTCTCTGCTGTAGTTTGAATGTTTGTATCTCCCCCAGAATTTATTTGTTGAAATGTCAATTCCCAAGAGTACTGTATTAAAAGACAGGCTATTTAAGGAGACAATTAAATTGGTCATGAGTGCAGAAAGCTAATAAATGTGACCAATATCCTTATCAAAGGATCCTGAAGAGCATCTTTGCCAGTTGTACAATGCAAGGGTAGAGCTAGAAGGCTCCATCTATAAGCCAGGAAATGGATCCTTCACTGAGTCTGTTAGCTCCTTGAATTTCCCAGCTTCCAGAACTATAAGAATAAGGTTATTGTTTATAAACTACTCGGATTATGGTATTTTGTTTTTGCAGCTTGAATGGATTAAAGTACCCAGTTAAAATTTCTAGGGCACTCCAATATCCATGGTTGTACATTTAGAGTCTTGGAATCTTAAGGAACCTAATCTATGACCCAAGAGTAGGAAAAAAGGATATTTCCTGTTAACCAAACAGCTTGTTTAAAGTCACAGAGGCAGTGAGGTGTGAACACCCCATAACTTACTGTTGTTGAAGTTTAGAAAGTATTGGGGAGCAAGTTTGGAAAGAGTGAAGGTCAATAATGCTAGGATGATTGCCTTGAATACCTAATTTAATTGACAGTGTGGAAGCTTCATGACTTTCAGAGCCAGGTAACCAAATGATCTGAACTTTGCTGTAGGAGAATAGAACAGTGAGTCAAATGCATTGAGATGGAGGAAGAGTTCACATTTGAGAAGCACTGGAAGAATTACATTCAGTTTCCTAAGGGAGAAGTCTTTGTTCATGGCAATGGTAGGGACAGTAAAAATGGTGAGGAGGCTCTGGTGCAAGGGAGTGTGCAGATAAAAAGGACTTGGTATTTGATTTGATGTGAGGATGACTAAGGATGGATGAACTGCAGTATTTCTGGAAGTTTGAGAAAGATGTTTTGTGGCCTTTATAGAATTCTTCACAAGAACCAGGATGTGCCTATTGCCTGTTTCCCAGGAGGTATTATTCTAGAGAACTTCAAAAGGCATAAGGAAGCTTTTTGTGAAGCAGTTTCCTACTATAATCTTTCCAGCTGACTATAGAAATGTCTCCTAATCTCTCTCCCAATCACGATGTGCCCATTTTCTCCCCAGGTTCAGCCTGTTCCATTCATTTTATAGTTTTGTTCTCTAGCGGATTAGCTCTGACAAACTGTGGCTAGGCCAAATAGCTGCTTCTCCACACCCGAGCTAGGGCACTATTGTGTAGGCCCCTTTTAAGAGCAAAGTTTCTTAATGACCCTAAGCTTTGACTTAATTATTCTTATTATAGTATTACTTAAACACGTTTAAGCATAAAAATAGGTATAAACTCTGTGTGCTTATCGGCTTTATAGAATCATGTATAAGAAGGACCATTTTACAAGTTCAAGTCAATAAAAACTACAAAACTAATAAAACTTAAATTAAGATCATTAATTTAATGGACAGATGAAGTTGTTTTGTGGAAATTAAATCGCTGCTCACAGCCTAAATGACAATCAGCCTCTTTTGAGTTTGGAATGCTGAAGCTATCTCACCACTTGTTATGACTTAGTTCTCTCAGAATTTTCTGTATTCAAAGTATAAAGAAGTCATCAAGATTTGAAATGACATTAGCTGGCCTTTACTTAGCAGGTGCCTTTTTTTAGTTGTCTATGAAATATGTTTCTCATTAGCCTTGACAATTACAGGGGGTGCAACTTGACCTAGTGATATCCTGAACACAAGTGTGTATTTGAGCATTTGGCAATTAAGATAATCCACAATATAATTATTGACAAAATTTTAGGTTACCATACAAAACATCTAATTTTTTAGGCACTCAGAGCTCAATTAGATTTTTTTAAAATTAACTTCCTTTGTCCACTGATGGGCTGTGAATTATTGTAATGATTTCAAGTTATTTCTTTGGTTCTTTTGAAGCAATGGCAAGTAATTCCACAGGACTTCATTGTAGTGTACAATTAAAACCCATTTCCAAGTAAAATATTATGTGATTTACTCAGAGTTGCCATGATTTTGTATTTATAAGCCAATATTTGTATAATCCTAGATCTTCTGGATTCTCTGTTTTCCTTTGCTGAGTAATCTGGCTGCCATACAGTGCTTGGCAATCCTGAGAAGCTCAGAGATTTGACTGGCACTTCCGTCCTCAGAAGGGCTGCTTATGTGAATGCCATGAAACTTGTCTGTTGGGAATAATTTTCAATTGTTACTCTTTGTGGCTTGTTTTTAAAAGTTCTTTCTAGTTTGGTATTGTCATTGTCAATCTTTGCTGTGTGCTTATTTAACTCCATACTGGATTTCAATGCTTAATTTTACCACTAATTTTCTGTCAAATAATCTAAAAATAGTCTCTGATGCATATTGTGAATCATATATGAATTATACACATCTAACCCTAACCTTCTTCCCAATTTTAATTGTATAATGAATTACATTTCATTGCTATCATGGAGTAATATTGCCAATGGAAATTAAGAACAGGCCAGATGAGTGTCAGGGTTACTTGTCATGTTTAAAAAGGAACACTGGTCAAAATAGTTGGAGAGCTACTATTCTAATTAGCAGGAAGCCAGAATCTGGTTATTCATCTTTGTCCCTGCTTCTCCCCTTAAAAAGCCACACCTAATAATAATGGTGTTGCCCTCTAAGTTATCTTTACATAAAGTTAATTTTCATAGTTTGCTGCTTAAAATCCTTGGATAACAGTTCACAATTTAAATAAGAAAGAATGTAGAAATGGAACCTTAGCGTAACTCTAGCCATTATATAGGTCAGATTTGTATAAAACTAGTACATATTGGATCAAATCCAGATGGGGTTATTATCAAATGTACCAGAAGGATCTAATTACAACACTTTCACATAGAACATGGTTCCACAGAATGGATTTCAAGGATAGCATGGTGAAAATGTTGTGCAAATGAAAACGAGATGGGTAATTCTTTTGATAGATGAGGGATGTAGGTTGAAGAGAGGATAGAAGAAATGTCTTAGGGAACACAGATGAGGATGATATAGGGAACCTGAGTCTGGAATTATTTTAAGCATTGGCCTTGGGGTATGAAAGGCAAATGAAACAAAAGGCAAAGTCTATCAAATTTAGTTGAATGTCAGGAGTCCCTGGCTGAAACACTTGAAACTGTTATACTAAAATCAGTTCAATATGTTCAGAAGTATTATTATTTTTATAACTAAATTATTTATGTTAATACTATTGAGCATTACAATAAACCACACTTCTCAGAAATTTTTTGTGGTACCTCTCAAGAATATAAGCCTGCATATTTTATGCTTCCTGAGTTATGTAAGGCATTCAATTATCTATTAATTTCCCTAGGTTGGTAAATATAGGGATATGATTTTAAGACAAAAAGAAAAAAAAGCCTAAGTTGTTTTATTTTTCTTTAAAAGAAAAGCTGCTAAGGGTTCTAAATGTAATAGAATTTTGTCTAATTATATTTTAAGTCATGTGTCCAATGTGTTCCTTTATTATTTACATACAATTAAAGTTTTTGTCCACTATATATATAAAAGACTTTGATAAGCACCAATCAGGAGCAGTACTTTTGTAAAAGTAGATGGTGACAGATTTTGCAGCTGCTCTGGTTTTTAAAAAAGAGGACTTTCATATCTTAGTGCTCTCTATAGAGGAAAAGAGATGACATGGACAGTGACATGTGTAATGGCAACACTCTTTGGAAAACAGGATTCACAAATTCGTCCATTTATACAAGTCTATTTCTGAATCTAATCTCTCAAATTCTCTTAAAGACATACTGATGAGTTTCTTTAACTCCAGTTACTTATTTTCCTGTCTAAATCTACACATGTATAAAATTTACAACTGAATAGCTGGGGTTGCATTAAAATAGCTTTTTGACTGTGCCTCTTAACCAATTTTTTCCTTTTTTAGTTTCAACCTAAGACATGCATCTGAAATAATGTTTTCTTACACTTTTAATGGTAGATATTTAGGCAAAATTTGTCTGATTAAATTGGTGAATGTGATTCAGACTATGCTTTATTTCTGCATTTCTTAAAAGTAGAATATTAATAGCTATGTCTAGAATATTGAAATTCCAAGGCATCAGGACAAGTGAAGGTATGGGTTTTTAGATCTGAGAACTAGATGTGGTCTGGTTTCAGGGCAGTTATGTCTTCTCCAAGTCCCTATACTCCCTACATGCCCCTTCATCCATGACTAGCTCTTTCCACACACTTCTTGCCTCTGGGATCCTTTCTGTTTATGCCCTGTCAACCATCTCTTCTTTTGCCACCCAACTGTGCCCTCTCATTGGTCTATTTTTTCTAATATGAGACATATTCTGGGCTCTTTCAGTGACCACACATACTTTAAAAAAGGAGATAATTTTTGAACAACAATGTGCTTATACATTTATTCTCTGAAAATTGGAAAAATTTTCAAACTCCTTTACTTAAACTTTTCACAAATGATAACCAGGTCATAACAACTGCATTATCTTTTTGTATATAACAACTCCCGGGACTTATTCAGGTCTATTAAAAGCACAGTAATTCATTGGTTTGTGTACATAATGCATAAATATCTGGCTGGAAAATCCAGTCAAATATATGGCTATTTGGTCAACAAGACTCCAAACATTTGGATTATTTAATTGAGAGATATCATATAACTGTTTCTAAGAATCAGAATGAATGGGTATTGTTTAGAAAATGTTGCAGATTTTTTTGTTCTGTTTTAAATTTAGCTATTCAGGTTTTAGTACATATAGCTTTGTGTGTGTTGTTAACACCTATAAAATAAATTTTTTTATGCACTGTAAGCTCATTGCTGGTATTTTTTTTCTATAATGAGATTCTAATAAATAAAAATGTTGGTTTCATTTCATCATACAGGTTCATTTTTATTCTGTGTCACAGAATCAATAAATCTTTACATAAATGTATTTATGTACACATATAAAATGATACAGACAATTCATACAATTCACTTTTTAGAAAGTCACAAATTATTGTATTAAGTGCTAATACATGAAAATAGTAACTGAACAACTGATGTTTTATTCTCTCAAAAAATAAGTATTTAGTCTGGGAGGGGGAAGGAAAAAAGAAACATTTGCCTTATCTTTTATTGATGTGATTCTAAGAGAACTTTATCACAAAAAATTACTACTTATAACATCATTGGATCCAAAAATTTTTGTTGAAAAATGAATATCCACTTATCTGTTTAATTTTTAAATTTCTTCTTTTCCTCCTTTCTTCTCTTCTTTCCTTCATTCCTTTCATAAGTATTTACATGGTCTTTAACTTTACCAGGCATTTTTGTACTCAATTAACCTAGAAATATTTCTTTTTCTCCTTTTTATTTATGTTTTTTTAATTTGGTGCTACTGGGAATTGAACCCAGGACCTTGCAAGTTCTAAGCAAGCACTCTACCCCTGAATTACATCCCCAAACTAGAAATATTTCCATGTTGCATTGTGGATTTTGTTTTATATTTGGATTTCTTTTTGATACTAACTTTTCTAAATTATTTTCCTACTTTTGCCTAAATATTCTCTCACACATACACAATGATATTTGAATTAAGAAGTGGTAATCAAATAAAAAAATTAATTTGGCTAATTGACCAGCTTATTCTGTTTTAACAATGGAGTTTCTTGGTCATGATAAGTTAAATAACTTATTGGATTTTTTTCTTTAATTTAATTTAGCAAGTATTATTAACCACCTATTTTCACTTGAAAGGTTATATGCTCATGATAGCTGTTTGGGGGAACTAGAAGATTCAGTGCAGTCAAAACACATCTGTTGGTTGATTTTAAATTTAATAATAACATGGATATTTTTGTTTTTATGATCTGGTTGTATTTCTTCACTTATCCTTAGCCTATGCTTTCTAAGATACACTTTTTATGCAAAATGTCTTATTTGTTGAAAATAATTTTAAAAGTTATTGGCTAATATGTTATATAAATAACTCAAACAATTTAAATTTATTTAACTAAGATTTAGCTAACACAGGATTTCAAATAATTTGATAAGCTAATAAACAGAAAATGTCATATATTCAAATCTCTATTTCACAAATAAAATTATTTTACTTCCATAGAATAGCTTGAAATTGATATTACTTACTTTGAAAAATTATTTTTAGTTTGTTTTGTTCATGATATGTGCATACCAGGATATTTGATAGTGAATTCCTTAAAATCCATTCTAAATTGTTATAATAGCTGCAGTATTTATTTATTGTATATTATTTATTTCTTTACAGAGATAGCAAAACTTATAAATTACAAAACATAATTTTTGTGTGTGTATAATTTCTTGCAATTCTGACAAGTCTCTGAAAGTATAGGACATATTATATAGAATCTAAAAAAGATATAATTCACAAAGCATTTGTTGAAGAGCTAGTTATATGTTTGTCTCTGGCACTATGTGTCAAAATATGTGTATGTTATTTCACTCACATGTATACATACACATACATATATCGGTACACAATCATGTATGAGTACGTAAAATTTTGGGTTATTTCAGTTGCTTAAACAACAAGATGGAAAAATACTTTCCCCAAATTATATAGAAATAATTTCCTCAAATAATATTTCTAAAATAACATTGATAACAATAAAAAAATTACTGTGGCCAATCAGCACTGAAAATTTTTTTTTCTATAGTAAAAGTAATAAGATGCTCATTTTTTAATGAAAGGAGACAAAATGAAGTAAATGACCCAAGCTAATGACTTAAAGAAGAACATTAATAAAAATGAAATGAAGATTTCACCCAAATAAAAATTTACTATTATTGAGAAAGAAGAACATGATATTACCATCTGTCTGTAGGGCTTCTATCACAAAGAGCTTGGCCTTGGTTTCCCACTGTTAGTACTAAGGAGATTAGTGATGTAATTGTCATTGAATCTAATGTCCTTCTGAAAAAAAAAAAAGAGTGGAATTTGAAATGCAAATCGCCATTTATTGAATTTTTTATGACACAGAGAAAGAAATAAAGGATTCTGGTTTATGATGGGGAGAAAAGAATGATAACTAGATAAGAGCTTTGTTTTTAACAAACTAGCAAAACAAGTAATGAAATCAGGTTATTTGGGGTTTCATTTTAACATGCATACAGATTTTAAAAATAAATAGGAAGCAATAAAAAGCTCATCTTTTGGACGTCTACTCATTTAGATTACTACCTTCCCTTCATCCAAGACACTTATGAGCTCAAGTGAAATCAATACATAAAGCTGAAACACTTGACATTCCCATAGTTAAGAAAGAGAATTGTATGCATATAAACACTGTGGCCAATTACTGTAGCCCTAAATTGTTTTAATAATAGTAGACATACCTGTTTTGGCTTCAAGGAATTAAAGTCTGATAGACATATCCAAGAATTTGTATTTCTTATATCATACTCTGTAATGTAATATCAAGTTACATAACCTACTGTGGAACCTCTGCACTGTAAAGGGAAACACTATGTAATCCTGGATCTCACTGGACTCCATCAGGAGAATTTTAGTGTTCAAGAATATAGATTTAAAGGCAGTATGTTTGGAGTAGCTTTTAAGGGAACATGATTTTTTTTTTTTTTAAGCAAAAACTACCTCAAAACAATAGCAAAGCAAAAACCATAAAATAAGCTGGGTCTTTGTTGAAGCAATGTAGTTCTTTAACTTGTCCAGGAAAGATAAAGGTCATAAAATACTGGCCAGTTCTCTTTGGATTCTGTGCAGCATTAACTGTGACATGATGGTGGAGCACAGGTACACAGTAGAGACCCAGGAGAGATGGTATGCTGTCCTTTTCATAAGGCAACTTGTTCTTTAGTGTGCAGAAGTAAAAATACTTAGATAACAGCACATCGTACTTAGATCTAACAACACACCATAAATTGTGATTTGAGTTAAAGGTCAATGAGTTCAGAGAAAAGAGATTGCCTTGGGCTGGTGCTCCACAGAGCCTTGAAGGAAGTACTGAATTTTCAAAGAGAGAAAGAGGAGCCATTTTAAGTAAGGGGTGTAGTACATGGAAAGTGAAAAGCTTGAATAACAGTACTTGAATGACAGTAAGAATAGCAGACATTTACTGATTGCTTGTGAGAGATTCCGTTCTAAGCATTTGACCACCTCATTTCATAATCAATCTTTCTCTTATCGACCATGAAATTGTCACAAAAAAGTATGTGATTACCTAGGAAGGATCTGGGACCCAGCCACAGACTACCTGTAATCTCAGGGTCAGTTTACCTTCTCAGCTGAAATGACCAAATGTGAAATTAATCTGACTGTAAGAAGGAATTGACTTAGTGCTCACCTGGTAGAGATACTTTAGTTGGTTTTATTGACTGGTGTCAAGTAGGATAATACTCTATTTTTAATCAGACTGCAATATTGGACTTCTCTGGTCAAATATGAACAGTGCATAGCCAAAATGATACATTATTCTGTAGTGACCTTTGGTTTGTGGGTTTTACTGGGTTGCTTTACTACTTCACAGCAAGTCAAATTGGTAAACTTAATAAAAAAAATCACAAGAAATAACACTTGACCAGTTGCTTGACTAGAAAAATGAAAAGTCTCAATTTGGAAACACGGCCTAATGTGGAAAAAGCATTAAATACTAAAACTTGAGGAAATTTTATAAGTTCTACTCCTAAATTAAAATCACAATATTATTGAAGTCATTATACTATAGAGCTGGATATAAATGTGATTAATTGATGTTAGACATATCATACAATTTAATAGAATTATTTTGCTAATAGATTTTCAATTGAGACTCCTGATTATAAAATATGTCATTTTGATGAACCTTTTGGAGAATCCTGATAGACGTAGTTAATATGCATTATTTATGCTCAGAAATGTTTTTGATTATGCACATGTGCCCAAAGGCTTAAGCAATAGGGAAATATCTTTTTTAAATAAATTGAAAAAATAAATAAATTAAATAAAATTAAAACCACATGTTTGTTATTTTGGGCGGGAAGGGGTGCATTTTGACTGTTGGTTACTCTATATATTAAACTTGGGTCTGATTTCAGGTAAACTTGTGATTATAGAGCTAGTCTAGGGAAATCTCTGGTGTCATGCAGAGAAGGCGAGAGGAGTCAAGTTCAACAGATCCTAAAGATTCTTAAAGTTCACACAGCCCTTAATATAACTTTGAGGTGTCCAGCAATTGAAAGGGATGCTTTGTCCTGAGTAGGAAATTTTGAAGAGATATTCAGGAAAACATTAGACAGTTTGGACCATTAGATATGAACTTCCTTTAGGTTCTTCACAATCAAAAGCTGAAAAAAATATGGACCAGTTAGAACTTTCATCTTTTCCAAGAAGTTGTCAAGAAAAAGGATCAGGAGAAACAATACATTTTGTCTTCATCATTAAATCTAAAGAAGGAAGAGAGAATGAATTTCTGGAATACAACGTGAAATTTGTAAAAAAAAAAAAAAGTGCTATTATGGATTTACTTCCAATCATTCCTTGACTATATGATTATGTATTATGACAATGTCATAACACCGATTTTTTGATGGAATGTCAGAAACATTTTACAAGTCTGTGGCTCCCTGAAAACTCAAGTGCATTTATAACTCCAAAAAGTTTCTATAATAGGCTTTATTCTTTCTTTTAAATGACTGTCAGAGGGACCTACCATTATCTTGACACTTATATTTGAGAAACTTTTGCTCAAGCTCTTATACACCTTCATGGCAACATTCAATTTCCAGGCTCTTTTGTGGCTTCCTCTTTCTGCTTCTCATTATGTCTAACCAGCAGAATGTTTTGTCTGTTTTGATCAGCCAGGTTAGAAGTGAGCTGAATTCTGAACATTTTCAAACTGTTTTTTAGTTTCCCTTAAGAAATATTTACTGAAGCTCTGGACCTATAAAAATGAAGTGGATTTTGAGATTTTATTGATGTAACAGAAGAGAAAGTATTGCCCATTGTTACTATATCCAAAACATTTCAGAAGTACAAGCAGAGAAATATGTCTCTATCATCAGAATTTAATATGAAATCATGTTCTTCTTCTGTCATACAGAAAATCTGTCATTTATTTTATCTGCAATAAAAGCTATGTCAGTGGTGCCACATAATACATTTGTAAAGGTTAGAGATATTTTAACCCTCATCTGTGACCAGAATTATAATGGTAAGTAACCCACTGAAGCACCAACAGCAGATTGTTAAGAGTGTAAAATTTTTCTGCAGACATTAATGCAAAATAGCATAGGAATGCACACACTGTAATGCAGTAGGGTCATTTTGAATAATGTCCTTGAAATTGTAAATTTATTACATAAGTAAAAATATGTGATTACAAATTCCATCAATCTCATGTCCTTGTCATGGATTTGTGTTTTTACAGTCCAGGGAGATTATGCTGTCGTATTGGTTAAACTCTCAGAAAGGCCTGTGAAAATATAACAGCCACATTATTTTAATGACTTCCTTTCTGAAATATGTATTGTTGCAAACTATGAATAATGAACAGTGAATTCTCAGAAATAGAGGTTTTACTTATCTGGATTTCAATTTCCAGAATTCCTATAATTCTGTTTTTAATTCTGCTAATTAGGTATATAGAATATAAGAGTAAATATTTGTAGCTGAATGGACTAAATAGTCCTTGGAAAATTAGGTTCCTGAATTTGCTTAATATAACTTTGTGATATCTCTTATTTTCCTTCTATTTACACTTTTCTATATAAGTTTCCAGGCAGAATTTACTTTCTCCTTTAATTGCACATTCTATTTTTATATTAAGAGCTAAATTTCAGATGCTAAAATTTCTCAGTTGGGCAGTTTAGTAACTGTTGAGCAGCCATAGGTCACAGACTTAAGTCAGTAGCCTCAAACTTGAATCATAAAAAACTACAATTCAAAACTAGCTAGAAAAATGAAATACATACTTAGATTGTTTTTCCATTAGATGTACACAAGAAACAAATACAGTGTTTGCTTAGGAACATCCAAATAAAACTTTTATTTATTTTTTTGTATCTCAGACACCGGAATTGGTTTATGCTGGCTTCTGGTCATTTTATTCTGAAGTGCAGAATATATTTTGAATACAAGTTGATTTAATTTAGTTGGTTTAATCCACAGTTTCAACTTTTGCCTTCTCTTTTAAAACAAGTTTCATGAAAGCATCTGCGGAAGCCTTGTTTTGATTACTCTTTATCCTTCAGCCTTAGATCAATATCATTTTTTCCCCCTTGCTCATAATCCATTAGAGAAAATACTGTAGATTTCTACAGCATGGCCAAAACTCCACATTATGTTTGCAATTTTCCGTAAGATTTGTGTAGTATAAAGTAAAAATGTTTGCTTTAAGAGACATCTGCTATAAATAAAATGACAGTGTAAATTTTCAAGAGAGCTGCACAATTGCTGTAAGGGCTCAAAACATGAACCTTCTCTAGCAGGTTCCAGTACTTTGTGATTTTCCAAAGGGTCAATGGTATTCACCTCCATGCTCTTGAACCCCCACCTAACTTCTGGTTCTCCCAACCACCCTCTCAGCCCCCCAAATTGCAATGAAATTAGCCTGTAATGCTTTCAGCGCCCTTGCAGATCAGATCAGTTTTCCTTCTCGGGGAAACATGTGAATGGCATTAAAATATGCTTCCCACTCTCACAAAATATTTCCTCAAAATACTTTAGAAACTCAAACCAGTTACTTCAGACTCTGATATTATCTTTATTGAATAGCATCAGCCTGAAAGGTCAGCCATCTAGGTCAGTGATACATATTGCTTAAGAAGTTTCCAGAGCTACTCATTAAAGCTCTGTCTCAGGAGAGATTTGCTAGGGAGAACAGAGACAGTCCTGCATTTCTTTTCCCAAATTTTCTTGTCAATGGTCTTTAAAAACAAGTAATAGAGTTATTACAATATGCTCCTTTAGAATGACAAAAAAATTTTTTTTCCTGTTTTCTAAAATGAAGCATACCATGGTGGTGGTTATCAGAAATAAAGAGTTGAGAAATCAGTGATTCATAACAATGATGGGCCAAATATACAGTGAAGTTCAGAGAAAAAGCAGAGCCATTTTATTAAAAAATAGGCATTGAAGAATAAAAGAAGCTCATTCTAAACTTTTTATTGATGCCATTTATATTTTTCAAGTATAGAAAATGATTTCAGAGCATTTAAAATTCAAAATAAAAAATTTCATAGAGTAAAAAATATATTATATTCAAGCTTTAGCCTTCATAAGAACTTCAGGGGTTGTTGGAAAAACATGTAAACCAATGCTCATTATTTTTCAGATAACAAGAAAGGAAAGAGCACCTTGTATGAATATTGCTTCATTTATTTACTGCACATCTAGTGTGAAAGTACTTTTCAGTATTTGTAGAAATATATTTTAAATTGGTTTTTCATTATAATACCTCAAAGGCAAAATTATTTTATTGGAAAATTGATTTGCTATCAAATAAAATGAAGATAAGAGTCTAAAAGTCCTAAACTGGTCAACTGATAACATTTTAGTTCACAGACATTACAGGATGTGCATATGTGCACACATATATATTTTATTGATGTATGTTTATATGTATATATATGCATTAAGGTCTTCCCATATTTATTGTTCTCAAAAGTGACTTTTTGTAGCAATGGGGGAAATGTTAGGCTACCACTTTTTGATACAGCCGTTCCCCAATGCACATAGAAATTACATAAATTGTTAAAACCATCAAAACCAATTGTCAAAATAATTTTTTTTAACAAAATACTTCCTTCCCCCTCTTAAAAATGGTTTAATTTCCCCCTATCTTTTTGAGTCCTTTATCTTCTCCAATGTCCTACCCTGCAATGTGTGTGAAATTTTATCAAAAGCTTTCTGATATTACCATAAATTACTGTGTAAGCAGAGCTATTGCTTATCTGTCAAGGGGGGTTTTTTCCTTTTCTTTAGCAATTTTCTCTATTTCTATCTGTGTGAAAGGTTTTCCCTGCTATTTTCATTTTTTTTTTATAGCAAGAACTGTACTTTAAAAACTTTAACTTTAGTAGAAACCTGCTCATAGAATAACCTTGTGACACCATAAAGGGGCAAGAAAAACATTTTCTTTCATCTGGTCTTTCTTTTAGCAAGAATTTGGAAAGAATGATTTCTATATGGTGGGACATATTCCTATGTTAAATCCAGAAATAGTATTAATTGTGTTTAATGTATTTTTCTACTGTTCTAAGTTCGTTTTGGTTGTATATTTTGATGGCAGTGAGTTAAGTTTTTTAAGTTATTTATTTAAGATTATGTTTCATTAGTATTAATCTTCTGATAAGAATTATTTTATGGGACTCTATCATATCTCATAAATTTTGACAACCATGCAATTGTATTTTCTATTATGAGATTTCTTACAAAATATTCAAGACTGATTGGATACATATTCTGCTTTGGAAAGTAGTTCAGATGATATCATATTATGTATTGTATAATCTAGAAAGACCCTAAATATTAGGGTTGCTTTATTCCTACCCTAGGCAGAGAAGGAACAAAATTTCTATTTGGGGCAATGCAAGGAAAAGGTCACTTTGAAGATTCAGATTTTGGAAAGGATTGTCATAATAAGAGAGTATCTGGAAAGCACTTTAAGGAAGAAAACCTAAAGCCCTCCTGTAATGTCCCTGGGCTCATCAGTTGACTGGAATTTGGTTTCACAATCAATGACCTGCCCTGCCATGTCTCTAATTTTACCCAAATGCCACTTCAGATGTATTCTTAAATTCTTTACAAATGTCAGACTACCAATCTTTCCCTCCACAGCACATTTTATCTATTAGCCTCACAAAAGTGAATTAAAAAGCAAAATAGAAGAGCTATTCCTCTGAACCTGTCCACATTGAGATCTATGCACCCATGTCAAAAATGCTGATATTATCACCAAAAGACTATATGTCAACCATGATTCAGTGGTTTTCCAAAGGCAACAATGAAAATAATAAACAATGACAACAAAGAAAAGCTGTAAACTGTCAGTCTTCGTTTGTAAATAGAGAGCTTTCTCTCAGCGCCACTGCTCCATGCAGATGTGCTCACCCTGACCACAACGCCCTGGTCTCCTCTGAACACATGATAGGAAACACTGGAGCCTGTACGTTTTATAGTGCTTCTTTTATTGTGGTGTTTCCCTTGTACATTTAATGCCTTTGGAGTGTAATGCATCATAGTGATTGGCGGAGCTGCTTCTGGGGAAGATCCATCATGGTTACCACACCCGCAGCTCCCAGTTAGTTACTATGTGAGTTTGGGAAAGTCACGTGGCTTAGTGAGTCCATCTCCCCAGCTTTGAAATGGAGATAATGATAGAAACTATGTCAAAGTACTTTTGTGAGGACTAACAGAGCTAATATATTTATCTATTCATCTGTTACCAAATTAGAAGCTAGAAGAATTCATTTATTGAATTAAGACACTATTTTTGAGCACTTTTAATTTTACAGAAAAATAGCTCAGAAAAGTTCTGCTTCCTACTCCTTGAGACCCAGTTTTCACTATTATTGGCATCTTGCATTAGCATAGTGCATTTTTAAAAATTGATAAACCAACATTGATAAATGTCTATTAATGAAAGTCGGTAGTTTACATTAAATTTTCAGTTTGTGTTGTATAGTTCTGATTTTTTTTTTCAGTACTGGAAGTTAAACTGAGAGTGGTACTGTACCACTGAGCTATGCCCCTCAGCCCTTTTCATTTTTTATTTGAGACAGGATTTAAATTGCTGAGTCTGGTCTTGAACTGGCGATCCCACTGCCTCAGCTTCCCAAGCAGCTGGGATGCATAATGGCATACATTCACCAATACAGTATCACACAGAATAGTTTCATGTCCTAAAAATTCTCTGAGCTTCATCTATTCATTCTTCTCTTGCTGCAAACTCCTGGCAACCACTGATCTTTTTATTTTCTCCATAGGGTTTTCTTTCCCAGAATGGCAAGTAGTTGGGATCATAGAATACATAGCCTTTCAGACTTGCTTCTTGCCCTGAGCAATATGTATTTAAGGCTTATCCATCTCTTTTCATGGTTTGTTAGCTCATTTCTTTTTATCACTGATAACATTTCATTGTATGGCTGTACTGGACTATGATACATTCACCTATTGAAGATTACTTCCAATTTTTTATGATTATGAGTAAAGCTGCTGTAAACATTCCTTGTTCAGGGTTTTATGTAGATATGATTTCGACTCATTTGGGCAAATATCTAGAACTGCTAGATATGTGTTAGATATATTGTTAGATCCTAAAGTAAGATTAGATTTAGTTTTTCAAGAGGGCCAAACTGTCTTCCAAAGTGGCTGTATTTCTCTGAATTCCTACCATCAATGGAGGGGAGTTCCTGTTGCTCCACATTTCCCCAGTATTGGGTGTTGTCAGTGCATTTGATTTTAGTCTTTCTAGACTTTCTAGTCTTTCTAGATTTGTAAAGCTATCTTGTTGTTAATTGACTATAAATTTTTTAAATGAATTTCTTTGATGAATTTATTAGCTTTTATGTATCAAGTATTGTTTTAAGAACTGGGATTATAGGAGTGAATAAAACAGAAATGCCTCTAAAAGGGTGGAGGCTGGAAGCAAATGAATAAGTAAACTTATGTAATATGTCGGATAGTGATAGGTGTCAACTATGAAAGAAAGTGGAGGAAAGAAGACCATTGGGGTAGGGCTACAACTTTAAATTGCATGGTTAGAGAAGTTTCATTGGAAGGACAATTGAGTGAAGCCTAAAGGAAGGAAACAACCATGCAAACATCTGTGGGAAATGCTGCAGATAGAGGGGATATCAGGTGGAAAGGCCCAGGAAAGCAGAAAGCCTGGAAGTTTTAAAGAGTGGCAGGGAAGACATCGTGAGCAGGTGGGAGATGTTATCAGAGGTTGTAGGTGCCACTTTATGTAGGACCTGGCAGGTAGGACATGGTTAGATCCTTGCATTTTACTCTGAGACAGAAAAAAAGACTATAGAAAGGTATTGAGCAGGAAAGTAAAATGATAAGATTTATTCTTTAAACCATTTTGAAGCAACTGTACTGAAAATAGGCTGCAGGAGTCAAGGGCAGAAGCAAATAGACCAGGTAGGAAGCTATTGCAGTAATCCAGGTGAGATATGGTGTTGATATGGTGTTGCTTGGACCAGGGCTTAAGGCAATGACTGCTATACATGAAGTGCTTATAACACTGCCTGTGCATAGTATTAAAATTATTTTCTTTATTATTTTCATCACTAATATAAAATGTAAACTATCCTTTCCTACATTGTTTCTAATAACTATGACATCATATTCAAAATTAGTTACTCAACTATTTTCAATAAAGTTATTATAGTTATAATTATGGCTCTTAAAAAATCCAATCTCATCTATTTGGAAAAGTTGAAAAAGGTTTTATTATGGTTAGATTTATAATGGTATTACTAGGCTATATCTTTTAAATATTTTTCCCCTATTGGAATATATTTAGCTTATTTAAAATATAATTCATTTCCAATTTGCAGTCCTTCTAGCCAACAAGTCAAAGTTTTATATGAAATAGAGGCAGAGAGTCATTAAAGTTCCAAGCTCTTAAACATTTTCTTCTTCCCAGGAAAAAGAAAAATTGGGGGGAGGAGTATGGTTACAATAGTTATCATTCAGAATTATGAATAGGGGTACTTTGTTAGAGGTTCAGATCTATGAAGTAGGACTGGGGTGGAAGACTGTATAAGGATAACTTCTTTTTGAACATAAGATTAAATATATAATGTAAAAAGTCCAGCCAGCTGTGAATGGGAGAAACTGGAATCAACTCTGCTATCCTGCTTTTCCCTAGACTAAAGTACTGTCGTTGGGTCTCAGTGAGTCTATGAAAGCATTAGGTATACTAAAATACAGTAGGAATTCTAGAGAAGTTTTCCAAGAATTGATAACCCAATTGCGGTATTAGATGGTCATCTAAATTAGTTCCAGAAATGAGATATAAATACAGACCATTAATGGACCTAACAAAGATGTACAAAACATGCTCTATCTTCTAGGATCTCTTCTAAAGCAGGAAATGCAGAGACAAAGTCTCTGCCTCAAAGAACTTACATCATAGTGGAAGAGAGAGAACCAGTAACATTTAAGTAATTGCATATATATTACAATGCCACACAGTGATAAGGGATAGGCAGAAAAACATGAAGCAGAGGAAGGGAATGATGAACCAGAGTGTGCATTTTGAATAGGCTGTTTAGGGAAGAGACACCTGAGCAATTATTGACATATGACCAGGATACAAATGCAGCAAACAAAGATGCAAGCCATGTATGCATTCCCTGGGGAAAGCACTACTGGGGGGAGAAAATTTCAGGTGTAAAACTCTTCAGTGAGTAAGGAGTTGAGGGTGGGAGATGAGGCTGAGAGGTGCTGAGAGAGCAAACTGGGAAGGGTGTTGGGTTCTCTTGTTATGGGAGGCCATGGGTAGTAGAGAACCATCCAATTGATAAGAACTGCTTTTCATTCTGGATCAATCTTGCAGTAGAGCAGGATAGTAGGGAAGTCCAAGAAGAAATTGAGGGTCCAATCAGGCAGCTTTTGCAGGGACCAAAATAACTAGGTAGTGACAAGTTGAGATATATTTTTGTAGCTAGAGATGATGCTGTGGATGAACTGGATGTGGCATTACTAAAGAAGACAGGATTGGCTCACAGCTATGTGAATGGTAATGCCATTTTACCAAATGAGGAAGGCAAAATTGGGAAAAAGAAACTATGGTGCAGGGGAAATTTTTTCAGAGGTCAGAAGATGCACTAGCTTCTTGTGTTCTCCACAAAGCCCACAACAGTTTTGAGACATTGAAACACAATTACTCTTGTTTAAAGAATAGTATAATTTGAGATTAAATTTATTCCCTTGATAAGAGCATAAATATTTTCTGCAGCACTTTTTCTCAGGGAATGTTTTGTGCTTTGAGCAACCACCTGAATCTCAAGTTCACTGCAATGTACAGGTGTTCTTTAGGGAGAAGTTAAGCTTTATTCCAGAGACCTATCTTATTTTATCTGGACGAAGAGATATTTTTTGTTTTGTTCTGTTGAGCTTTGTTTTAGTAGACATTTAGGATATTAACATTTGTTATTTGTTTACCCAAACTATCAAGTTGTTAGAATTAGTTGAAGAGGAATTCAATTTCATACTCACAAGTGTTGACAGTGTTTGACAATCTTCCCCCAGTTTTAGGGAAGGATAATTTGTTATCAGTGAACTGGAAATGTTGTCGTGAGTTAGCCTGGGTTTTTAATAGCTGGTATCCTTGCTTTTTCATTATAAATTAATTTTAGTTTAGCTTAATCATTACCATTTCTTTTCTTATGGGATGTTAGCACTAAGTTTTCAGTGCATGGCCATATACATTTGATCCAATAGTGTTTCCAGATTGTAATATCCCAAAAGCATGGAATCCCAATGTACTGTAATTTGAATATGAATCATCCACCCCCCTATTGCTAAAACAGATGTCTACTTAATTTCTCTCTTCATCTCTCAGATTGCTTGAGCAGTGACACTTTATCGTTATCACTGAATTCATATTCCACAGGAAGAAGTGATCCAGTAGGGTGAACTATAGGGTCTTTTCTATGATCAAGTAATTTTTGTTGAAAAACTGTTGGTATGCAAACAAATCTTCATTTCTTCTAATTTTCTTCTTTGTCAGGAGTCACTTTATTGATGAGAGTTATAAGTTTTTCTCCTGCAATTTACTAGATGTACAAAGACAGGTAAATAGAAAAGACATTTAAAATTTTGGAAATCTTCCATACACTCATTTAGAATCTGCAAGGTCTGAAATCAAGTTTTTAATTTTTAAAATGTGTGTGTGTGTGTGTGTGTGTACTAGGGATTGAACCCAGGACATAGCACATGGTTAGCATGAGCTCTACACCTGAGATCCAGCTCCAGTTTTGCAATTAAGTTTTTGTTTACCTTTTGAACTTAGAGCTAGAGCTAGTTAGACCTCAGTAACCACATTGTAATCATGTGCAACTCAATTTTTTTGCAGTGCTGGGGACTGAATCCAGGGCCTTGCACATGATAAGCATGTGATCTACAACTAAGTCATAGCTCCAGTCTTCCATTTAAACTTTTGCTGCAGTACTAGTGAGCCATTTGATCACTGACAAGTTACCTAACTTCGTAGCCTCAATTTTTTTCATTGTAAATTGGAATCATAATTTTTCTAATTTATTAGGCTATTGTGAGGATTCAATGAAATGGTGATAATTTTGACAGATTATGTGAACTTTATAAAAGTCAGACATTATTTGAAGTACTTTGCAAACATATCAATGAGACAATGATAACATCAGCCAATATTTATGGCACAATGATTGGAAAAATAAATGATTTAAAAAATCACTCTGGTCATTGATAATGGAATAATTTTAGTGGAATGGATAGATTGGACCCTGTTATCAAAAGCATCACTTCTGGATACCAAGAATGAGTAAAGAATTGATGAGGCACAGAAAAATATAAGTAGAGTTTCTTCCAATTATATGCATTAAGACCAGTTTGAGAGACTTTTTTCATATGAGTGAACGTATTAATGGTTTAAGATAAAACTTTGCAGGGAGAATACATCTTTTTAAGTGGAGTAAAATCCATTCATTTCTAGAGGTACAAATGGTTAAGGCTAAATGAATCTGTTAGTATGTCTCAGTCAGACACTTGACTCAAATGGTTATTTTCTCCCTATTTAATCAAAAGAGACTGAAATTAATTTTGACAGATCTGACAATTATCTGATAACCACCAGCCTACTTTGTCAAAAACCACTCAATAGCAAGAAATTTTGATTATCAGAAACTTGTCTGAAAAAAGCCATGCACCAAGTGTTAAGGGGAATTGATGATAATCTGGGAACAAAATTTTGCCCTAAGAATAGAAGGACCATTAACAATTGTCAGGGAAGAACTGCAGGGCCAAGGAGGAAAAAGTCCCAGGCAAGATAGGGGCTGGCCTATCCAGTAAATCAACTAAAGGAAGGGAAAGAAGACAAAGAAATGGGAACAGAGATCATTTTCCCCTAAGTCATAGTATATAAAGACATTATTATTAACATTTTAACAATACTTTCACATTTTATCAGGCACTTACAACATAACAATGAATTTCAAAGTGAGACCAGGAGGAAAGGAATGAGGGAAGAGGTCCAAGCAGGCAAAAAGCATTCCAGATTGCTTGACTCTTATCAATGCCAGGTCCAGTTTTCTTCCAACTCCCACAGCTCTGCTAAACCCTCTTGGAAAGGAAATTGGACCATGGCTTACTTCTTATATTATTTCTTTCTATTCTGTGTCCTGGATTGTTAAATGCAATACTTGCTGGCTCCTTCCCACTCCCACCCTTGGTGTGGGAGTACTAAGGTCAGTGTATGGGTGGTTACGGATGGAGAAAGGGAATTTCAATGTTTAGATCTAGGCAGTCGTTTTACTAACTAGAAAGCTCTCCACAAAGTGGGCAAGATTTTAAATATGACACAGTAGGAATTAAACTGTGTACATGAGGAAATGAGAATCTATCAATAGTTGTGTTTGACATGTCGTTCTGTGGGGGCTCACATATTAGTGAAATGTCATTCTTTGATCGTGGAAATTGGGCTATTTTAAAAAGTTTTACTGAGCCTAAAAGGTGCTCGAGGTATTATAGAATTTCAGCGTAAAAGAGATATTTTGGGCTCGGCACGGTGGCGCACGCCTGTAATCCCAGCACTTGGGAGGCTGAGGCAGGAGGATCACGAGTTCAAAGCCAGTCTCAGCAATTTAGCGAGGCCCTAAGCAACTCAGTGAGACCCTGTCTAAATAAAATACAAAATAGGGCTGGGGATGTGGCTCAGTGGTGGAGTGCCCCTGGGTTCAATCCCCAGTACCAAAAAAAAAAAAAAAAAAGAGATATTTTGGGGTTTTGAGAAGTGATTATATCAGGAACTGGGGCTGACCAATGCAAAGTTATTTGTAAAATGTATTTCAGTAATCATAAACTAGAAGTTATAGTTCAACTCATTCCATGGAAAAGGAGATTGAGCACCGATGATAAGTTTTAATAACACCAGTCCATTTGTGCCAAAAATGCCATTTTTGACTGGGGGTGTGTAGCTCAGTAGTAGAGCACGGACTTAGCACATGTGAGGCCCTGAGTTTGAATTCCCAGCACACACATACACAAAAGCCATTTTCTGTTGACCCTTTATTTCAGGTAAGAGATGCAAAAGAGCTAGGAGCTTCGGTTTCCACAGGTGAAATAAATGTAGCCACACTCACATAAATATTTGTGGCAATGTCAATGTTGGTTGATTTCAGGATACTCACCAAACCTAAGCTTGACCAGGTTGAGGGCTGGAGGGTGGCCTGTGTTCTCTCTTTACTGGTCACATTGTGTTGGAAAGGCATCACTGGGATCCCAGTAGATTATTCCCAAACTGCGGCCTGATCACTGCCTAACTGCTTAAAAGTATTTGCTTATACAGAGGTGGCTGTCCAAAATTGAAAAAAAAAAAAAATTGCTATTTTTTAGTACAGGGAATTGACTGAGGGCCTTGTGCATGCTAGGCAAGTGCTCTACCACGGATCTTCACCCCACTCCTTTAAAATTTCTTTCTTTTTGTTTTGAGATAGATCTTTTTGTCTTGCTAAGTTGCTCAGATTGGCCATAAACTTGTACTCCTCCTGCCTCAGTCTTCCATGTAGCTGGGATTACAGGTACATGTCACAGCAAATTTCCCCCACAAATCATGAAATCCTGAAATGAAAATGGGAAGGGTCCTGAGTCAGTGAAGTGTCTGATAGAGGAGAGTGATGTTATTCCTTATTGCCACTGAGAATCCAAATACTATTACAAAGGGGGGGGGGTAAAACAAAAGCAAGCATGGAACATCAGCTTTGTTGGAATATTTATAAGTTAAGGCTTTGAGAATGATCCAAATCAGTTAAGTTTTCAACCATTAAAGAAGCTGTGTCTAAGCCAAAACATGATTAAGAGAGACTACAGAGGCAGTGTGCCTATATTCCAATCTCTGCTGCCATCTACTAGCTGTGTGATCTTCAGCATTATGTTTAATCACCCTCTGTTTCCTCATCAGTAAAATGAAGCCCACAATGGAATCCATCATAAAAGATAACATGCAAGAGTTAACATATGGAAAGTACTTAGAAAAGTGCCCAGTGCCTCAACATACTAATCACTGTTCATTGTTACTAAAATCTGCTAGCGCTTTAAAATTAGGTGTGAGTGCTACAGGTCAATTATCACCTGAAGGTTACTAAACCACCTCCCTATCGAAGGTCAGCCTTCTGTAAAATAGGAGGATGTACACACTGAACCAAAATATGTGCTTGTTACTATTTTCATCATTACTATTTTGTTACAATCTCAATGCATGGGACTTTGTTATTTTTTTCCTTTTAGTCACATAAAAAGACTATTTAATTCTCCAGTATCATTTAAAGAACTCACACATGTACTTACTCTGGAAAGCCTGCAATTGTGTTTACTAAAACATATGGATGTTTACTATAAATGCTTCATTCCTGGGATTTGCTTCCACATGTGCCTATCAGGCATACTGACAATATTTTAGTCCTAGTAAAGTAATAGATGCTACATAAATGTGTATAATGTGCTGCATAAGATAATTTTCATCCTCGTTAATTATTTGAGAAAAATGCAAATATTTAATTGAATGTAAAAACTGATCCTATACATATTTATTTGCTCTATCTATTCACAGGGTAAATTCACTATGATTACTACCAGCATAATTTCAACTGACTTCTTATGAAGGAGATTTCACAGTCACCTGACCCAACAGCCTAAAGCTGTCACTACGGAAAGCCCCTAAAAAGAGCTTGCAAAATCTTGGGAGGATTTCTTAAACCTTATGAAAAAGAAAAGAAAAAGGGGGAGAAGAAAGTAAAAGGAGATTTTTCTTCAAAAAGAATTTGAAAATGGAGCATTGGAAACTAAGGCGTGCTTAATCTATTGACATTTAAACTCTTACTACTCAGATTTCTTTTTCATTGTTCATTTTACGTTATTATGTCCTTCATTTCAATAGTACTTGGGTCACAAAATTGAGATGTAAATTTCTATACTTTAAAAGTAGTTTCAAAATTGTTTTTTCACAGGGATCCTATGCTAACAAGGGATAAAATCAATGCATTGGAGAGAATCTAGAATACAATATGATGTGGTTCACCATTATAAAATACATAGAAGAAAGGGGTTGGGGGAGGGAAAGGTGAAATACTGGGGAATGATATTGGCCAAAGTACATTGTTAGATTGTGTGCATGTATGAATATGAAACAACAAATCTCACCATTATGTGTAATTATAATGTACCAATAAAATATGGAATAAAAAAAGAAAATACAAGTGAGTTGATCTGATTTTGTTTTTATGAAAATGAATCCCAACAATGCCACTTGTTTAGATGATGTTAAGATGTTTAGATGATGGAGCAAAGTACAGACATTGATGGAGAATAAAGATACCCAACGGGGTTTTGTGACTCTCAGATCTTGCCATTAGTTCATAAACATTAATATATGAAGGTTATAGTCCAGCATTTCTTTTATACTCTTTGGGATTCTGTAGGTCAAAATATTCTATATAAAATGCACTGCTTTTTTCTTGTCTTGATTTTCTATCTTGTTACTTTCAAGTTATACATTTTTTTTTTTAAACATCATAGAACCTTGGAGTTTGTACCACTGAATTTAACTATATAAAAGGCCTCTGATACTTTACTTTTTAATACTTATATTTTTAAAATATAAAAACACTATACCTATGAGGATAAATAAAAATACACAATTGCATTATTTCAACTTATTTGAAACTTGATTTGTTTAAACGAAAGTCCTCTTATATACTTATAAAATAGAACATTTACAATTACTGTATTATCTATAGAATCTTGAAACTTTAGCATTTGCACTTCATGACATCTTAATAAAATATATAGATCATCTAACCTAACCTAGATTAGGTTAAATGTAATTTAAGTTTTTTAAAAAATTTTGAACAAAGACAAGAGAAATAAATAATCTAATTTGCTGCTAAGATCCTTGTTTGGATCTTAAGTGTCTTCTAAAGGTTCATGAGTTGAAGGCTTGGTCACCACCCCGCAGGGAGTGCTGGAACTTTGGGAGGTGAGGCCTAGTGGAAGGAAGTAAGCTAGGCTATTGAGGGAGGGCGTGCCCTTGAAGAGGACATTGGGACCTGGGCCTTTTCTGTCTCTTTTCTACTCTAGCAGTCATTAGGTGAGTAGCCCTTCAGTGGCAGGTGCTCCTGCCATGATATACTGTGATATCACAGGCCCAAAGCCAAAAGGGCCAAGTGACTATGAACTGTAATCCCTGAAGCTGGGAGCCAAAATAAAATTTTTCTCTTTAAAGTCGATTCTTTCAGGCAGTTTGTCACAGTGATAGAAAGCTGACTAACATACCTGGAGTTATTTCCATGGGAGACTATTGTTTTTCAGATGAGTGTTCTATGAATAGTTACCAATTGATAAAAATGATAGAAATAATTCTGTATATTACCTTTAAACTTTCTTACCATAATCTTTATTAGCAATTTTTACCAAAAAAACCTCTTTTTAAATCTTTATCCTTATATACTGTGCCCTTGTATCCTATTCCTGCATGCGATATCAACTGGTCCATACACCCTCACACATTACACACTTCATAAGTAAAAAGCACAAATTGATAAATGTGGTAAATTAATGTGAGTTCTTGCATATCTTGAAAATGTTCAAAAGATAAATAAAAGTAGTAAAACTGAAACAAATTCAACACCAAAAAAAAAAAAGAAAAAACCAAGAAACTACTCACAGAACTGTGAAAGACCTCTTCATAGTTTCCGTGGATTTCATTATCCATCAGTACTAAGCAAGAGTTGAAAAAAATAAAAACCCCATCTCCATAAAATCTTCTCAAAATTCAAAATATTTCATTTCTTTCACGTGAATTTCCATAGTACTTATTGTCTCCTTTTTCCAATCGGAAGGTATGTTCTACTCGTGGTAATGTACAATCAGTTGTGCCATTTAAGGCAAGACTCTTAACCCCTCTGTTAACTGTTCTACTGTACTATCATAATTCAGATAAAAATATCTATCTCATTGGGATGTTGTGAGGATCAACATTAAAAACCTGAAAGTGAAACTCCCAAGTGTTATCATCCCATTAACTATAAACATCCTATGTAATGTATGGAAGCAGTTCTTATGTTTCAGTTTATCAAAGATAAACTATTAATGTTCTATGTAACATATAGAAGCAGTATTTAGCTCCATCCAGTATTTGATCTGAATAGTCCTTCATTTTTAGTGACTGCTCAGTTTGATAGACACCAACTTCTGTTTTGTTTTCTAGCAACCCCTTGCTGAAGAATCCCATTCTGAGTGATGAGCCTACCGTTTAGATAGGTACAGGTAGGGTTCTGCACGGAGAGGCGTGTGTCTCACTTTTTGCGCCTGGTCCTGCTATTGAACTTCCGAGGACCTGGTCAGGGGTCCTGCAAGATGTGACTGTTCAAAGGGTGCCAGCACAAAGTGCTTCGTGGCTGAAGGGATAAAATCTAGCATCTGCTCTGCTCCTGAAACCATCGGTCCTGGCATGGAAGTGCTGTGTCTTCTAGGAACTAGTAGGTTCCTTTTTCAGTCTTCAAAAAGCAGAAGTATTGGATAACTCGGGATTTCCCACTCATCTCTATAGGTTGAATAGGATCATCCTTAGTTGTCTAGAAAATGCCTGCTTCTTCAAGATCTATTTTGGATAGCTTTTCTCTAGATCTTGACCATTTCTCAGACTACTATATGGGAAATTTGCCTGATCATATTTTTCTTCTCCTTCCACAAATCCCATTATGTTAGAACTACATCAGAGATGAGACTCGATCAACCAGATGGAGTATATAGCACCTGTAGAAGATATTCGGCATATCAACATTCTTTTGTTGTCACCGCCCTTAAACTCTCTGATCCACAAGATCACTTCTGTAGACCTTCATATGCTCATTTTTGCAGTTTTACCGTATAATATTTGGTTTGAAATTCTCTGGTATTTCTGTGAACCTCAATATAATTAGTGTTCTGAAAGTTGGCTATTGATATCGTTTGGAAAGTTTTAAATCTTGGATTGTACACAGAAAAAAGTTAAAACTTTAAATATGAATATACAATTAATCTACAAAGAAATCTTTAAATATTCCCATATATTATGTACTCAAAAATCCTTATTTTCCAATCAGCAGAAGTCATTGCACCATCCAAGAATAGAGAATCATTAAAACCTAAAACTTGTAACTTGTTCCTGGAAATAATTACACTGATTGAGTCACTGTGTATTTGAAGTAGATGTTTTTGTGAGTTGCTACAGGAGAAAACTCTTAGGCTTCATAAATCTAAACTGAGTGACTATGGAAAAAGAAAAAGGTCTATAAAGTTATGAATACCTATTCTAGTAAAGGATGCAAAACTTCAATAAAGAAATAATTGGTAATCCTGAATTCAGTGACAGAAAATTATAAATCTGTCTCTTTTATGAAGTCTCCTGTGTGAAATATGGATGAGTTGAAGTTATAAAAAAGCATGTTTACCAGCAGGAGCCTAAATCAACAGCTTTGAACATGATGGTTCAGAAAGTAGCAGGGAGCCACTGTTCCTGACAGGGGCAATGCTGACATTTATTTATTTAATTTTTTACTTTCCTACTGTATCCATTGCTTTTCCTGCTCTTGCCCTCCTTTGTCCTTGGTTAAAATAAACGATGATAGCATTAAATCTGTCTATCCTAGTTAATTACTTCAGTTATGTGCTAAAGCATTTAGTTCCAGCACCTTCTCTCTATGGGGTTTGAAGACACAGCTTGGTATTAGTTTGCATGGTGGTTGGTGTACATCTTCAAACCATAAAGACCATGTCGAGTGCTCTGAGGAATAATGAAATATTAATTTCGAGACAAAAAAATTAAGTGGCTTAAAGAAGAAGCTGTTGTCTATCCCATGAGTGGCTTTTAAGACATTGATATCTATGCTTTGAACATATCTATTCTTAGACATTCAAACCACATGTAATGAGCCCTAAGTAACTGTCTGCCTTCTGTGGAGAAGCATAGACCGAAACCACTGAGCCTTTTCTTCTATCAGATCATCACTATGAAGAAAGACCTCCCCGCCCCCTGCTTTTCTTATCCAGTCTTTTATTTATTTATTTTTTCGACAGCATTATGCCAAGATAAAAGACCTGCACTGTCTTGTAAACACTGGAGAAAAAATAATATATCTAATGCTTAAAGAAATAGCAGTACCTAAGTATGTAATGACATGTGTGCATATGGATGTGGCAATGCTGCCACACTTATTTCATTAGATACTTTATTTGTGAAAAGAAAACCACAAATGCTTATCGGAAAGCTTGTCCTTGTTCACTCATACAACAAATATTTGTAGATTTTCTTTTACATGTCAGGGATGATGCATAAATGATCTTGTTTACCCAAAGATTAAAACAAGATGAAGATAAAAATGAATAGAAATCAGATGCTTTAAGAAATGACTTACCACTGGCATCTCAATAAATACTGAGCAATGATGAGGTTGTTTGAGGAAGTAAAAAAATAGCAATTTATATTTGACTGTTGTTGGCCTTGAAATGGAAAACTTCAGAGGTGTTATGATAACTTGATAATGGCATCAGCTTTTGCATTCACTGTAAATTTTCCTGAGTAACAGGAGCTTTGTGAATGCTTAATTGACCTCTAAATATCAATATTTTGTAAATGGTTTGTGGGACGGGATAGGAGGGAAGGGGACAAATAGGCAAGAGCATGGGGATGAGGGGTGATCGCAGCAGGGACTCTTTTTAAGATAATACTTGAAGCAGAGGAGATGCTTCTGAAAATGCTGAGTGGACACACGAACGAGCAACCACTTAGGAAAGCCTCAGAGCAATGAAGATAAGAGGTTGGTGGAGAAACATCATTTAATGAGTAAAGGCTTAAAGGGATCCCTTTCTCATCAATAATTTTATTAAATATACATGACCCACATGGATTATACGTACACATTATGTTGAGGGACATGATGTCATGAGAATCTCTTTTCTGTTAATGTTCCCAGAACTCTTTGATAGAATCAATACTCATAGTCCGGATTCATTAAAAATTACATCTGTCTCCAATCTAATGAAAGCTTATGGAACCCAGGTTTCTAAGGCTTTTCTATTTAATATTCAAGACCTGGGTGACCAAACAGGATGAATATCTTTGTGGTTCAGGGGTTTAGCAACTGCCTGAAGCACACCATATTTATACTCAGAATCAGTATTTATACCAGAATTGCTATAGGAAAGGTCCATCATTTGACTTTAGGCATTAAACATGTTTATTATCTTATGAAAGACTGAACAAGCCCAGGCTATGCAAGTCAAGTGTGTATTATTTCAAACGAGTATCTCTTTATTTTTTATTTTATTTATAATTGTCACATAGCAATTGTATATGTTTATAGGGTGTGATGTTCCAATACATTGTATACTGATCAAATTGTAGTAATTAGCATATCCAGCATACCCATCACCTCTTTTAGATGGTTCTGCCTGCTCTTAAGTCTCTGTTTTTTGTTTTTTTAATTTTGTTGCTGTAGTACACTGGGATTTGTTTGGCTTAAAACTTAGTTTATTTCTAAGATGATATGACAAGTCCTATTTTAATTTCTCTGCAGAGTTTCAATTTAATAATCTCCCTAGGAAGCAGGACTTGAGTGCTGAATGATTACATCTGGAATTTTGTCCACCCACAGGTTGAAGCTACTGCCAATAGCAGAAGGAGAAGTCACAATGAAGGCTGTGCTGTATCCCCAGTGTTAATCTCTGCTGAGATATTTGCCAATTTACATCTACAAAACAACTAGTGCTACTATTGACACCTTTTCCAAGTTGTTACTTTTAGCATCCCTGCTGTGTTATACACTGAACACAGTATGTCCTCAATAACTCATTTAGAATTATGAATTTAGCAGTACTCAAAGAAAAATTTGCGTGTAGGAATAATGTATCCCAGCAAGACTTGAAACTGAGCTAAAAATGGGATTTTCAGCCCAGACTGTAAAAGAATTCAACACCAGAAAGTTGTCTCTTTTCAGGAACGAAAAAAAAAAAAAAAAAAAAAAAAAAAAAGAAAAAAAAAAAAAAAGGAAGAAAAAAAAAAAGAAAGAAAGAAAAAAAGAAAGAAAGAAAGAAAGAAAAGAAGGAAATAGTAACATAGGTACCACTCTATTACAAGATGTCGATAGTGGGGAAGGCTGTGTGTGTTGTGGGAAGAGGGCATATGGAACCTCTTTGTATTTTCTGCTCAATTTTGCTGTATTTTCTGCTTTATTTGCTGTATTCCCCCTCAATTTTACTGAAATTACTCCAAAAAACTAAAACATTTAAAAGCATGGGGAAGTAAAATTCCATGTATACAGAGACAACAAGGTGCAATTTTTTTTTTTTTGAGATTTGGTTGTATGCTTCAGATTAATTTTATATTTACTATTGTTTATCTGTTTAAGGTTGTTCACTTATTACTTAGAGAATTTTAAAAACTTCAGCCAGCGTTTCCCATTGCTATTTGCTGAATGAAGCTCTCTTTCAAGTTGTAATCATCATGCAGAAAATTGTAAGGCCTTCAGACATTATTTTTCAGCCTAAGCCATTTAATTAGTGAGTGCCCTTGATAAGATGTTGAATTATAAAAATAGCAATACAGAAATATGGGATTTTTTGCTGTTGATATTTTTATATATAAGCTACAATTTGGAAAAGAAATGAATTGGAGGAAAAAATATATGAGAAAGGAAGATAATAGAATAAATAAGAGACCAATCATCAAACAAGATTCTCAACATTAATTACTATTGGTTATTTCTCTGTCTCTTACAGGTTCATTTATATATTCCTGTGTTTTATTCACTTTATTTTGGTAATCAGTACATAATCTTTTTTTGGCCATGTCATGATCTAGAATACACCAACTATAATCAGAAATGACATGCAGTGTTTGTGAGAGTATGCATAATGTTGCAAGTATATTTAATAAAATGTAAATGAAACAATCAAATAGCATTAAAAAAAAGAACATAGATATACTAGAGTCATACCCACGGAAAAAAGCACATGCTTTAGAAAGAGTAAGAAATTCCGCAGGCAGAATCTTTCTAATCTCTATCCCACATGCATATTGCATGTAACCACTCAGGATTTAGAAACCAGAAAAACAGAATTCACAATGTGAGACTTGGTGTTCAGAATGTTGAACAAAGAACTTGACACTGTTCATTGCTTCACAAACAGAATTTTCAGAATCTCAGGCAGTCAGAGCTTCGTACTCCATGCAGAATGATATGCTTGGATCTGAGAGAAGAAATTCAACAGCACTGACACAGCCTGCCTTGATGTGAGACGGTCCTATGAGGCAAATGGATTTTTTTTCCCCAAAAAAGTTTAATTTGTTTTCCCAAAGTAGAGACTTCTTTTATAGCACTTAAAATATGTAGTTTTCTTAGCTCTCTTTTTTTCTTTTTTTTTCTTCTTCTGTCTTTCCTTTTTTATTTTTTTGGTAGGGCAAATGATTTGATCATTCAGAGACTGTCAGAAAAAGCATTTTGAGGGATTCCTGTTAGAAGGTGCTAACTTGCCTCTTGTGTAGTCCCAGATAAACAGAGAAAATTAGATTCTCTCACACTAGGGCAGAGGTATTAGTTCTATACAACTGAAGTTCAAGGCAGTCTCTCTTTCTCTCCTCTCTGGCTCCTTTCCAAATAGGTTAGTAGTAAAAGTTGGATACAATGAAGAAAGAACTAAATGACAGCTAATTCAGACTGCACTGGGATATTCAGTAGATTGTAGGGGTGGCTTAATACTCTTCATATTCACAATAAAAGAGGAATATAGGAATAATGCAAAATACCAAAAAAGTAGTATTCTATGGATTTGAACTTGGCTGTCTATCACGGGAGAAGAGAACAAAGCATGTGAAGTTTATATGCACACAAACTGAAATAGATGACCCCAATCAAAGACAGCAAACTAAACCACAAAGAAACAGAAAAAAGGACAAAGGGGAATCAATATGTAACACTGCAAAAAAGAAAAGTTTGGATCTGAATTTAAACTGCCAAATAGCAGATGAGCAGGTTCCTTGTTGTCTCTAAAAAGGAATCAGTACTTCAGCATTTTAAGTGAAAATTATACTTAAGAAAGGCCCTTCAGGCTTTGCCTATTTTACACTATCCCATTAAAACGTACCACTGCATACTAATGAAAGTAAACATGAGGGACGGGAGATGGGGGAGCCCAAGGAGGGAGTGGAAGGAGAAAAATGAAGAGAGAGGAAGAAATCAGTCTGTTGTTACTCTATTTGATTCTCTTTTAAAAAAGTTTAGACTTCAGAATTTCAGCAGAGTTCTCAAACTGCAAAAAGAATCACCAGTTTGTTTAATTTTAATAACAGCAGTAGTAATTCCAGAAGAAATCACCTAGTGACATTTTAAACAGGAATTAAGATGTGCGGTTAGAGGGGGTGATAAAAAAGTAAAATGACAACAAATGTAAAATAAACCCCAAATAATTATGCTCAGAGAATCAATCAAGGTGAGTTTGTGTGGTTTGTTCCAACTTCCCTACAACAATCAGGTTCTTAGTGCAGCTGCTTTTCCCAACTGCTTGTGGCATTAACTTTTAAAACTTTAATTTTCCAGTCTGATACCAAGCATACCTGAGACCACTTATGATGGGCATGATTAGCCCTGCTTGTTAGGCACAGTAACCACGGGGTCTTTACTGCAACGAGAAATTAAACTTTAAAAAGTCATTCTGATTTACAACTATACAAATTCTCACAACGTGGTAATAAAGAGGATACATGATGAAACCTGACAGGATGTTAAGCTTATTGCACAAGTGTGGACAGCTGAAGAGGCAAGAAATAATACAGTTGTCACTGGGCTGCTTCACCTCAACACCGAGCAAACAAAAAGAGCATTGTTAATCAGTTCAACTCTTCGGCTGGATAATCCTAAACCAGTAATTGATAAATGGGAAAACCATACGGCCTCAACTCTGTGATTCATAAAACACATGAATATTCATACCATCTCCTTTGGTCAAGGAGCATTCTACACACTCCTGAGGCAGGCTTTGAAAGAGGAATACAAATAGTTTCTTGCTCAGCAGTAAAATACTGCTTCCCTCTTAAGGCCTATTTTCCCCTATTAAAAGTGAAGTTTAGCAATACACAGAGGACAGTAAACACAGTAAATGTAGGTAAATGACAAATGGTTCCGCAGGAAGTGCTGTACTTCAGCTTTTTCACATGGCTACATTTGGAAAAATATGAAATCTTTAAAGCAAATGGAATATATACCCCACCCAAGAAAAGCCTGGTGCCATTACAACATTTTCATCCTGGAAATACTTAATCTCTGCATTTATAAGAATAATTTATTTTCCAATAAAATCTTAACATCTGAATTTCTGATCTGTTGGATACAAATAGTCTGGCTTGTGGAATATGTTAAAATAGTTTTCAGCATAATGTTGATGTGCAATTACATTGCAGCTTATGATATTAATTTCAAAATACTTGAGTAAAGTTTACAGTATTTGTGTGAACTAGATTTACTTTTAGAAAATGTATCTAAATTTACAGTAAGATTAAACTCAGCATACACATCAACACAAATTTATGCACTGTGGCATACAAATTAAAATGTTAAAAATAAATGTATACGTTAAAAACATCTGCATTTTGGGGCATTGTTGGAAAGTGGTTATATAAAATGAAGAATTCATTCATAGTTTTATCTTTTGTAGAAATTGATTTTCATATGTGACTTTTCCTTAAATTGAAGCACCTGTTGCTAGACCTCATGTATGATACAAATATCATCTGTCATCCCAGACCTCGAAGATAAGAGCAAAGGAAAAGCCAACAGTTAGGGAACGAAGGGATGGATTTGGCTATATAAACTTATCAAAACTAAAATATTCAATATTATTTAGAACCCTAGTTAAGTGCTCACCAAACATGATGGTTGACAAAATAAGGACTAAGGAAATAAATTATGTCCACATGATAGCATTTCAGGCAGCAATTAAAAGCCACAGCTTGAAGAATGATTAATGAATGCCATGAGCCAATTATCACGTTATATTTATAAAAATAGATACTCAAAGTCACTTATGTGGTATGATCCTGACATTTTTTAAAAATGGAAAAAAAGATAAGGATATATATCTGAACATTGGTTATGACTAGTTCAAATATTGAAATATTTTTTAAAAAAAATTTCACTTCCCAGAATCTCCTCTGTAGTTTTCCTGAGATATGTTAATTTTGCTTGATCACTGTACTTCAAATCTCCTTCCCTGAATTTCTGTTTAATGAGAGTTTGGTTTAAATGTTGTTTTTTGTTTTTTTTCATTACATTAGTTTGTCTTTCTAAGTAGATCATCTGCAATTTGAAGTTAGGAAAAGTTTTGCCTGTGTTTCCAGTGATGTACTTTCTATAATAGAATGAACACATACCCTGTTTGTGATCATTCTTTGAGCTTTCTATTATTTGTATCTTAATAAAATTTAAAGAAGTAATTTCTCTAGCACACCCAGGGGGAGAAAGAACCTCTCCAATTTGAGTGACACTATTTTTCTTTTCACTCTCCATCAAAAGGATTTATCATTCCAAGCAGTCCAGTGATCCCTTTTCTACAAATCTTATTTTACATATAAAATGAGCATAACTTTTCCTATCAGTTAACAGAAACTTTTGCATAAAATATAAGCAATTCAGATGAAGTAATATTTTCTTATTAATTCCTACCCTTTGCAGGAATAAACATTTTTAGTAGTATGCTGTGCAATTTCTGGACCATACTTAATTTTATTTAAAGCTCCCCTACCCATTATGAAAAATATCAAACATACAGAAAAGTTGAAAGTATTGCAAACACATACCTATTTCTGAGATTCTGCATTAAATTTTATGATATAGTAACTTCAGTTTTTAAGCATAAAAATTTTTGAAAAAATGCCTCTTATTCCTCAATCTTTAAATGACTTTCATTTTACAGTCACATGAACTATGTGATGAAAAGGAATTCTTCCTCAAGAAGAAAATTGTCATTTATATTTTTTCCTGGTTCTCTGAAGACTTTAGACTTGGAGTGAAACAAAGAGGCTCGGAATGAAACAGAAGGCATGACAAAGTGAATTCTCTCTCCTGTCTGGTTAAAGCAGCCTAAAATTGCACCAAGCATGCAAACTTCTTATTCATTCTTAAATAAAATAGGAGTTTACTGATTAATTTTGTGTCTAGATTTTTTTTTTTTTTCATATGAATGTTGCCAACAGCTATTGCTATCTTCCAGGGACAACCCTGAAGAGGTGGCTTTAAGTGTTGCAAATTTTACATCCAATTCTATCACTATCTCAGGGACAGAAAGCAGTTACAGTTTAATTTAAGTTTGTCTTCAAATTGCATAATAAACCTCCGAAGAAACGCCTAGATAAGCATCCTACAATGAGTGAAGACTTAATAGTTCTTAATTTAACCAAAGATAGATCATGATTTCAAGTGGTCAGAAAAATAACAATTTAAAAAAAAAAAGTCTTTGGCAGTGTGTTGGGCACAATACTTTGTTTTATTTTTTGATGTAAGAGATTGAATCCAGGGTCTCCTGAATGATAAGTGAAGTCCCCGTATGGTACTTTAAAAAGAAAATGGTCCTTAATCCTCAGTTTTCTTATCTATAAATAGGGCTAGCATAATCCCTATCGCCAGCAAATTTTCTGGTCTAAATGAAGTAATGGATTTAAATTCTCTGATAATAGTGATTGTAATGAATGATAAATAGTAGCACTGGCTTCCTATTTGGTATTGTCCTGATTTTTTTTTTTTTTTCAGTTTAGGTGATAACGTACTGTACTCACATTGTTTTTCTAAAAAATAGATAATGATATGGGTTGCATATACATATCTCAATATTTGTTTAAATTCATCAAAAATATTCCTTACAACTACACATATTGCAAGAGCTCTAAATTAGGTTCAAAAGTAGTAAATGTATTAGGATACAATGTCAAAAATCAGTATTGCACTGTGAAGTAAGAGAGGGAAAATTGGGGAAGCACCTTATTCTTTCATTCTACAAGAATGGTGGTTCAATTCTATTCACTACTTGCGACAAATTTACCACCAGAACTAGATGCTAAGAATCTCCTATTTATCATGAAAGATATGTATCTTTCATAGCAATCAGGACCTACCAAATTTAGAAAGATGCTTGTGCCTACCTATATTTATACCCATAGTTACAAAGGCCTACTTATGGATGTAAGTTTTAGCCCTATTTCATATTTTGTTCTAAAGAGTTTTTCAGTGAATAACATCAGTTTTTCATTAAATGATTTCCCCTTTAACCATCCGTCTCAGGGGTTGTTATAAATTATTGGTAATGCAATGTTTAAGAGGCATCTTAAAAATTTTTTTTGTTCAAATCTTTAAATTTATTTTTTATTTTGAAATATTCTTATTCTTTCTGATTCAATCAGTATGATAGTGAACTTGATCCCCTGGAGTTTTTGAAATTGATAAGGCCTCTTCCAGCAGTGTTTATGAACCCATTGAGAACATGCTTAACTTTTAGTGATGAGGATTTAAATAAGTTTAGAAAGAGATTTGGTACTAATTGGGAGAAAGCTTCAATACTGAACTTTCTGACATTTATTTACTAAAGTTATAACAGATATTATTAACTGACCCTTAATGTGAATAGCCTTGGGCCATCCAGACTCAACCTATTTTTGCCCGTCAACACTTTGCTGACAGGTTTAATGGACACCTTTGTAAATTATTTTAACTGGCATTAACAATACCAATCCTTAAGCCCCCTCAAACCTTATCCTACAGATTGACTTCTAATGGATTAACTGAATTCTACAGAGAAGAGCTGCCAGAGCATTAGCATTTCTTTACATTTCAGTTCTGGCTTAAGACTAAGATGTCAATGTTTATTTTAAAACTAAATTCAATCTCTGAAAAAATATTTATAGCTCAAGGGCCAATAACTTTGTCTCACACTATGATACAGGTAATTATAACTAATGGCAATAGGCAGTGATGAACTTGCTTAATAATCTATCTCAGAGATGCTAGCAGTACAGGGCGCACATGCATTCTCAATTCATGATTAAAAACATCTGATACCTCTGTGAGAACTGGAGGGTTTTTCTTTTCCCCTGACTAGTGTTCTGAGTACTGGGAAAACAGTTACAACTACAACATTTTTAAGAGACTCAAATTTTTTTTTCCTTCTCACACACACGAAACCAAGAAAGAAGCTTTTACAGGAAGTAACAAATACTCCTAAATGACATTTCATTAAAAATGTGTTCCCTTGGAAAGCGGACAAAACTAAAAGCCATGCTTTCACTTGGCAGAAAAAGTGGCACACCAGGCTATGTGTGAAGCTAAGGAGCATCAAAATCTACTTTGCCATGGATGTGAGCAGCATTCTGACCTAGAAAATAAAAGGCAAAGGAATTTTACACGTGCTTTGCTTTCTTCTGAACTAGAAGTTCAGTAGAATTCCTATTTTGAAGAAAAGAACAAACAGAAAACTCAGACAATTAAGTTGCAGTTAGAATAAAACTACCTGATATATTTTTGGTTTCATTCTTAGAAAACGAAAACAGAAAACCCTACATCATGACAATAAAAAAGAAAGAGTAAGTTGAATATGAATTTACATTCAATGTGTCAATTGTCTCTGGATAGATCAATGATGTCAGTCTTATATGTCGTTTTCTTTTTCTTTCTCTTTCTCTTCTTTTTCTTATCCTACAAAACCAGGATTTGTTAAAGCTTCAGAACATATAAACTTTCTGTGATTAATAGGAAAATAAAAATAAAAAAAAACCCACCCTGTTTTAAAGGTTGTAAATGCATTGGTCAAAGGAATATTTTAGGTCATTCTTGCTTAAGACATCTGCTTTTAGCTATTCTTACCCTGAGGATGAATGATTGATCTGAGTTGTTTCCTCTTCTGGATAGAAGCATGCCCAAGTCATCTTTCTCCTTGCCCCCATTCAAGTCCTAAAAAAAGGAGATTAAAATTGTCATTGAAAAATCTTCTGTCTGTGACAAGCTTTAACATGCTCAGCAAAAGAATTTGCAAAGCAGAGTTGAAATTCTACTGGGAATGGTATTGCCAAGTTGTTTTTCAAGGTTACTTTCTGTTCATTAAAAAACTTTGTAAAATAATGAAGAAGAAACTGCTTCCCGTTAAAGAAAGAGTAAGTTCACTGACAGGTTTTACTGCTCCCCTACTCTTTCTCTTGGTTCAAGGGTAATTCTGTAAGAATTCTTCTCTTAACATTCACTGTAAACAGAAAAGAGCCACAATTACGCCACATTTGATCCATATCAAAGCAACTGATCCATGTATCGATTTACATAAAGTAAAGCACATAAAACATTTTTGCTTTTCACCCCTACTTCACCACTTTCTAAGGAAAGTTTCCCTTTGCATACTGTATTTGAATACAAAACCCTCCCGTTGAAATTTGTGATGTTAAACAAACCATGCCAGTCATTCAACTTTTTAATTAAGGATTCAGTGTTCCATCCCTTTTCAGACATTAAAATTCAGGTGCAGTCATTAATCTTTCTAAACGAATTCACCTGTGGCTAATACTGATGTATTTTCTATGAGGCTTGTCATGGGCTGCATGCGGCATGCATAACCACTCCACAGTTAATTACACAGGGGATTATCGTTAGTGTCATAAAGATAAAGCCTTGCTAGCAGCATTATAGAGAAGGTTCTTTTTCTTTCCCTCCCCTCCCCTCTTTTTGGAGCAATGCCTATTTCATTTTTGTTAACATCCACATAAGTATTTAAGAATAATACATCGTGTTTACTTCAGTGGCAGTATGAAAATGTAAGTCAGGGAATAAGAAGGTAGGTGCAAAGTGATACCTATTTTGGCTATGAAAAACTACTTAGCAATCCTTGGCCCAAACCCAAACAGTTGAGGATAATATAAATGAAATATACCTCTTCAGTTATAGGTACTTTTATTTTTAATCAAATATATAAAATAGATGTTTTTCTGAATTTGTCAGTTGAATGGTAGCACATACACCTGTATTTAAAAAAAAAAAAAGGAAAAACTTTACCAGTTTTAGTGAAGAGACTTCTTGTGATAAGTAATGCGTGAAATTTACAGAGAAAAAAATTGTAAAGATAAAGTGGATTTATAGGCTTACAACAACAACAGTTAAAAATAGGACATCAGATTAAGTGAATGTATTTTATTTCAACAGTTTAGACTAATGATATATAACAACTCTATACTTTGGAAGAAATAAAATCAGAACAATTCTTTTTTATAGTTCATATTGAACTTTAAGTACGTACACTCTAATTGCAATTAGCTCATATTTTTTCTTCGAACCCGTTATCCACAGCCTATATAGTATATATTCTCAGAAAGAAAAAAGAATGTATGCATATAAAATGGGAATAAGCTTAAATGAAAATATAGAAAGAACAAAAGCTTCAATTCAAGGCAGTTTAAAATAACCTTAATCAACAAAAATTCTAACTAAGGTATTTGAAATGAAAGAAAAATTCGAAAACAGAAATTTTAAAAACCAAATTGCCATCAAAATGACAAAAAATGTAGTGGCGTTTCCTCCTAAATTTTTCAGCATAAACAGATTTTAACTTAAAATCTGGAAAAACATAATCCCTAGTATATTTTTGTCTTTAGATATAAGAACAAATTCTTTTAAGAAATTTAGGTTGTTTTCAAAATATGGGCAACTGCCTGGATATTATTTCTATTTTTATGTATGGTCAACAGCAAGAAGGTCTATTGTTCTCTGATTTTGAATAATGAAAGCATTTTTTTAAATCCCCTAGTTTATCAATTGGTCTAGCTTCTTTGCCAAATAAATAGTTTCATTGATTCCAAGTAGACACAGACTAATTGCTAAAATCATGAAGATACCTGATAAGTTTCAAGTACATTAAATTAATAACATTTCCCACAAAATTTCTACTTTCTTCGCATTAGAAATTTAAAGTGCAAAATCTATCGGGTTTTCTTCAAAGTTAATACCTACCACATCAAAACTGTTATACTTTACTTTTCTTTCCTGCTCCTCATGACATATTTCTGTTAACGATAGAACACCTTCAAATTTATGCATGCAAATTATTTAACCTGATTGTAACACTGAAGGAGTGATGCAATGGTAGATTCTGACCTTGGTTGCAGCCAGTCTTGTGCTGGCCCCATTGCCTTTGTCCTGAGTACTCTGAAATGGAAACAAATTTGACATAGGCCAGATTTATCTGATCTAATTGTTGGGTCACTAACATGCATCAGTATCACTTTCCTCCCCCCAAAGATGATTGTGATCCACCTGACCCTGTGGTGTTACTGTGGTCCCTTTTTCTTTTGATAAAGTGCGTGATGATAACATAAGTGGATTTTTTTCTGTGTCTTCTTTATGTTTTTTAATGTTTTACATTAATGTGTTCTGAAGAAAGTCTGATGCTAATGTCTGGACCGCTAGCAAAATTAAATTACTAATACAAGCACCTGTGAATATACAAAAATTTTGCTAATTAAGATCAAATTATTTTTTACCCACTTAACTTTTTAAAAAGCTTCCAAACATAAAGATGAGGGGGATTTTAAAAATTATTTCTGTCCAAGTTATGGCAGTATAATCCTAAAGCCCTGATAGGACTTTAAAAATCATTCCTAATGTCATGGAATATTATTTATAATAATATACCAGTTAGTTCTATCAGATTTTTTTTCAGAAATATAACATTTTCCTGGAAGCAATCTTTCCAAAAGAGAAGGCTTTGCTCTTCTTTCTTAAACTTAAATATAAAATTTGCTCTCTTGATGGATCTTAAATTTGAATTAATCCACTGAGGGAAATAGAGTTGGTATAAGAAAATAAGTGGATTTGAAATGGGAAGGTTTTCAAATTTTGTGGTATTTACTATTTTCTTACCCTGTGATACTGACCCTAGCCATTCCTATCAAAAATTGGGTTTCTTTCTTATTGAACTTAGGGTTAGCAACTTTATAATACTGTGCTTTGTTCTAAAAAAATCTTTTGCATTTTTAATACTTCCTATCCCTACTCCATTCATCTTAAAAATCATTTCTTATGAGCTTTTATAGGAAGATTCCTCTCCTTTATCAAAACTGTTAAGAATGTAACAAAATACTGAGAAATAAGCAAATTAGGATGTATAGCAGGCAATTCATTCATTCTTAATGCACCAGTCTGTATAAGATAATTGCTGTTCAATGAGCATGAATATTATCCAAGGATGCATATGTAGGTTTCTGAAATTCTTAAGTAAAGCAGAGTTAAAAATTAAATTAAATTTCAGATTTAAATATATATTGGCTTTCTGTAGGTGCTCTATAATAGTTGGAACTTAAAATGATGCAAAATTTCATGTGTCAAATGCAACAATAAATATATTTTGGCAATTTTTAAACTGCATTTGTGGCTCAGAGTTTGAAAGGCAATATAAAAGAGTTAGTCACGGACGGTTAACATGATATTTTCCGGTCAGATAAAATAGGTCGGTCTATTTCATATTAATCTATAATATTACAAACATTTTAAAGCTTTAAATAACTTCTAATGAGTTAATATAGCCAGATTGACTCACCATAGTCGGTTTGGTAGATAACCAATATCTACTATAACACCAAAGCTAACAGTTTTTGAAAATATGGTTGCAGTATTTCAATTTTGGTTTGCATTTATTGTGTACAAATTTATCTTAAAGATCAACAACATTACATGTATATCAGTATGCAAACACTCATGCATATTGCATAATATAGAGATGTTACATGAATTTAGAACAAAGTATAATGAGATGAAATCAGTATAAATAATATTTGAACATACTCCTACAAATAAATTCTGATTTAAATTTTTTTAAAAATATGACAATTTTAGTATGTAAAGTACTGATTAAAAATATTTTCCTTTTTATTTTCACTATTTTTGAGCAAATTTGTAATGGATAATTTTTTAAGAACCTTATTTTTGAAAAGAAATTTTGTATACACACAATTTTCAGTGTTAACTTCACCCTGATACCCTTACTAAAGAAATACAGATGCTCTTATTTTAAAAGCTGCTTAGTTCATTGGGTTGGAATCAATAATTATAATACCAAGTAAAAATTCCAGGAAGCCATTTTAAAGCAAGATTTTTTAAATGACTTTCAGGCCATGACCTTTTCTTTCCTTTGTTTTTAAAAAAAACAGCCCAGATACTAGATAAATCTATAGTTTGAATTTGCTGCCAGTTATTAAATTCAAAAACATTCAATATGAATTCAAACTTGTATATTGAAAACAAAGTTCAGCATTGTGAGTTAATGAGATTACCATTGACCACACAGTATTTTCCTTAATCCTAATGTTCTCTTCCAGTTTTTGCTTATTATTCACATTCCGAATCTTGTAATTTAGGGTCTTGAATTTTTCGTTCATCAATATCACTACTTAAGCTGAAAATATATTTCTGTGTCTTAACTATTGTATCTACCAAAGAAATAGAACATTCCATCTACCTTTCATGCTGGTTACACATAGTAGACATATGCTCTGCCCTCAATAGTCTCATACCATGACTTTGGTTTTATTGCAGACAGCTTGCAAACCTACTGACAGGGTACAGTATAAACATGCCAGGCTTTATGGAATGAGTTGATGCACTTGCAAGGTTAATGTAGCATCTGTGATGCAAATCTGTGACCATCCTAATAGCTCTATTGGTAGACCGATGCCATTTCTCAGATTTGCTCTTGAGTTCCATTAAGTAGTTTCTTAGTCATCATTAACTTCAAGTATCATTTACACAGTAAATATATGAATCTGTGGAAAGGAATACCAGAAGTGCAACCCATTTACACACCACAGGATACTGTTGAATCACAGGAGCACCAGCCACATTTAGAATATCCTGAACTTGACAGCACATTCTGAAATCTCACTTTGCATTTCTGGACACATGTTCAGTTTCTGCTCATGAGTAGGCTGGTCACTGGGCTGATACATTTGCTATGAAAGGCTTCATTTTTCTCATTTAGAAGTTCAGCAACATGTCCTGCTGAGGATATTTACAAGATGTCATATCTAACAAGCACAGGATAAGCTCTGGAGTCAGGAGCACATTTCACACAGGACAAGTTTGCTTTTTTTTATCCCAGAGTACTGGGGCTGAGAGCCCAGCAGGATTCATCTCATCCACAAAGGCTCTTCCATCCTGCACACAGGGTGTGCTTAGCCAGAACACCCACATATCATGTTTTCTCACCAAATGACATTTTCTGGCCGCTCACTTCATATTTGTCACTTGTATACAAAGTGTAATGTGTAAAGAAAGCATGATCAGCTTGTGCATCACTAATCTCATTACTGTAATGGCTCTGAAAACATATAACAAAAAAAGTAACTGGTAAGCCACTCCACATAGGCATGCCATGCTCAGCATGCACCTCATTGAAACTGGAATGCCCCAGCTGCTAAGAAACTCAGCAGTCAGCAGTTCCAATTTGACTCCTCACTCTCTGCTACAAATGAAGAATAACTCCTCAGACCTAAATGAGAGGAGAGCTGACAGGCTTATCTACCTTAACGAGCTATCAAGTCTATCAAGTACAAGGGTGCAGCCTATCACATACCAACCTTTCAAATCCAGTTGAATATTTCTCCGTTTGGAGACAGAAGCAAGGGAGCTCTGACTGTCCTTTTAAAGTTGTCATATTGTCATTTATTCTCCTCATGACTCCTAAGACTTCAATTTGAGGTCTACTGAGAACCAGATTACATCATTATTGTTACGTGGTATGTTACACACTAATCATAACCATTACCACTTACAAGTGTACAGTTTCATTCAATTAGCTGCCTGACATGGACTTTTAGTTAATTCATGGTAGGGTCGTCAGTGGTCAGAGTGTCGGGTACATTCTGCTACCTTTTTGAATGCCAATTATCAGTCTTAGGTAATTAGAATGATTCTTAGAGACAAGTGAATCAGAGAGAGCTAAGCTATATGGCTTATGGAACTGTCCAATACTGTTAAAAATCATGTGCAATAGCCTGTGTACTTAAAAAAATATATATCCCTTAATTTATTTAAAATTATAACCTGTTTTTATGCATCTCTCCCATATTCCTATTACAAAAGAAACTGTATTATGCATATACAGATATATATGGTATACTTCAAATAAATGATTGACATGTATTCGACATGCTTTAGGTAATAAAGCATTACATATTTTGGAAAATATTAATAATATTTTCAAATACCCTCTGTATAAAGTCTGTGAGCTAAATCACATTTATAGTTTAGGAAATTTTCAAGTTGTCTTTCTTGAAGCACTGAAATCTTCCTTTCTAATAATTAGCATTATCTATCATATGGCACATGTGTTGTGATTATCAAGAAGCTCAGAGCTCATTTTTGTGGTCATTCAAGGTATCTATATTAGGGACATCTTTCGCATACTGCTATCTTTCCTGATTCAGAGAATCTAGTTATTTTATTATTATTCTTTGCATATGGATTTAATCTTGGGGCATTTTACCACTGAGCCACATGCCCAGCCTTTTCTGTTTGTTATTTAACAGGGTCTCACTAAGTTGCTTAGGGCTTCACTAAATTGCTAAGGCTAGCCTTGAACTTGCAATCCTCTTGCCTCAGCCTCTGGAGTTGCTGCAATTATAAGCATGCACCACTATGCTCAGTAGAGGACTCCAGTTATTTTAGACATGTGTTTAACAAGCAATCTTCAAAAGTTAAAATAAAAAGCACATTTTTCACCCAGTGATTCAGTACGCTGAGGCAGGAGAGTCACAAGTACAAAACCAGCCTCAGTCACTTAGTGAGGCCCTGAATAATTTAGTGAGAACCTGTCTCAATATAAAAAATGAAAAGAGCTGGGGATGTTGCTTAGAGGTGAAGTGCCCCTGGGTTCAATTTCTGGTATACCTCCCAAAACAAAACAACCCATTTTTAGACAGCTTGCCTCCTATCTCAATGCTAATTATATCAACAATATATTTTATAGACTGTTTCTATTGAAGATGTGAGGCTCTGAATTCATAAACCATAAAGAATGTGCCTTGTGCCAGATTCTGTGCTGACTAGGCCATTGGCATTAACAGTGAATTAGGATGACTTTCTTCCACAGAATATCAAAGTTAAGGGTGCAGGGGTAATAGAATTTATAGACAACGTAATTTGAGTGTGGTGAAAGCCATGATTTTCACAATGGCAGTAGGTAACTGGAGATATAGTTAGTGGTTACATGGAAATCCTAAAACGGCTCTATTTTGGCATAGCTAGAGGACACTAAACTCATTTGCTTTAAGGTCAATTACATCTTTGGGGGAGGTATTTTATCTGTATAGGCTGAGCATGTTGGAGTGAGCAGTGGGAGAGGCTGTTCCTGTCCCAAGCAGAGAAAACATCATCCTCCAACACAGAAGGCCAGGAGGCACCTGCCACCCTTCCAGACATGATCAGAGTATAGTTCCAGATGGAATCTGAGGAATGAATCTGAAGCAAAATCTAAACCACCTAGCAGGTCCAGGCCATGGTATTAAGCTTTGATACTGAACATACCTTGTCTTGTCTGAGACCAAAGTTACTAAAAGACTATGTTATGAAAGTGATATGCTTTTAGAATACCTATATCTTCAAGGAGTTAAATTGATTCTTTGGGAAAAAAATGCTTTTGTAAAACAAAAACTTAGAGACTTTGAAAAGCATGATACAAGACGTTGAGGACACTTTATGAGAAGGCTAAAGATATCATATAAACTGGTTTTCCTAAATGTGCACTTTTAACATTTTAAACTTAAATTAGTAGCAGCCTCAGTACATTTTAAAATAATATCTCAGAAAAGTTTTGAAGGTGGCATGAATGATAGCTGGGACCATTTGTGAAAGTTCATGTAAACCAATTGGAAGCCAGGGTTCTGGAACAGTCTTACATAGAGACAACTGAATCCAGAGGAAGAGAGTGCATGAATTCTACCCCTCTGGGTATGTGAATATTTTTGATAAGTTTTGGGAATGAGGCTATAAAGGACCAATTGTAAAGTTGGAGCTTTTCAGGTATGGTGAGAAGGATTTTCATTGCCATTTTTGATTAAACACTTCTATAGATTTTGGTTTATAGGCTTTTAACATGAATCAAAAGAAATGGAAGAATCAATGTATCAATGACTGATATAAATAACTACAAATAAAATTAGGGTTAAAAGAACAAGATAAAAGGAATGCTAACTTATTAGGGTAAATAATACTTAGTATGTGTAGCCCTTCAAAGATTCAGTTTGTTTTAGTTTATGTCTTGTTTAAGCTCAAACTACAAAGACCTGTTGAATAGTCAGAGAGGTAGATTTGCATGTGCTATTTTTTCTAAGATTTTTTATATTCAGCAGTACAAAATATTTCAGAAAATGATCTTAATTTCTGAAAGGTAATGACATGGGAAAGTATTGATTTTTGAGTTTATTAAGAAAATAAGTCTTCAATCTAATATATGGATTAAATTAAAGACTAAACATGAAAATTTAGTAATCTTTCCTAACTTTATGTATTTTGCAATAAGAAATCCTATTCAGCAATGGAATCTGAGTGATATCTATTCAGTAGTGGGACAGATAGAAGCATAGATATTTAGATTTATAAATACCTGATGATTGCAGAAATGTGACTGTAAAAGGATCACCTTGATTTACTTTTTCTTCTGAAAAGCATTGTTCTTTCTATATGTTGATTGGATAGCTCTTTTGTTTGAAAACATAAATCACCCATCAAACGTCAAGGACAATATGCCATTGCTACAGTATGGTGGGTGATTTTAAATAAGATGTTAGAGTATTTTTATCATTTTACTTCTCTTGGAAGAAGTAGCATACAGTTTAATAATCATAACATGAAATTATCATGTTTACTTTTGAAATGTAGTGCAAAGCCATATAAAAGGTGCTAAATAAGAGTTATTTATCAAACTTGCGAAAATTCATGAGATATCAAATTTTGGGTTTTTAAAATCAGTATAATATATTGTCTGACTACAAGATTATGTTTTCTAAGACACTCAAAGAAAGAACATAAAATATTATTTTTGCAAAGCAGTACAAGAAAAGGGGGCCTGAGGCAAAAGCAGTGCCTACTGTTCAGAGTAAAAAGAACTTTTAATTTATCCATTAATTAGCAACTGATATTTCTTATGGTAATTTGTGGGTTTGTAATTTGAAATTTATAGATGGAATCTGGCTCCCCGTTGTAAAATATGAAGAGGGCAAATTTAAATATAGGATTTATAATATAGAAAAATGTTATAATTTATTCTAAAATATACAAGGAGAATACATTTGTCAAGAAAAAATAAACTGAGGGGAATAAACTCCTGTAATACTATACAAACAGAATTCTATTTAAATATATTAATTTTCTTGATTCAAAACACCAACACCTTTTCAATAGTACATAATGTCTGGATTAAGTCAAAGGCTTAACAAGAAACCTAGATAATTACTCCTGGCTTTCATGTCTTCTGCAATTGAAAGAAGAGTGTCTTAAGTAGCAACGGGACATGAACTAGTGTAGACATTCAGGTTACAAATTTATGACCATGGCAGAGACATGGACATAGATACATCAACTCAAAATACATACTGAGTTTTAATATGGAATGAAAGGAGTTTCTGGAGAGGCAGACTTGAATTTTGACTTTTTTGGAAAAAATATTGCACACAATAAAGTATTAGTGAATATTTTATGGTTAAGAAAAGAAAAAAGCATGTGTGATAATGGAATATATTCCTCAATTACGATTTTCCCTTTCCTGGGTAGTGATTGACTTGGGAATTATGCTTTGATATCTGTCATGAGAAGTACTTTGGTTTAAGCCTAGCTAGCTACAAAGGGTCTAAACTTCTTGAAACATTTAACATTCTTTTGTAATTGCTTTATGATTATTTTAGAAGATTTTAAAGGTGAAGCTTATTATGAAACTTTTTGTTTTGCTTAATTCACTTTTAAAATTCACTTTTTCAAACCATGTTAGAATAATATTAGAAGAAAAATTGAGATTCTACCTACAGATTTTTCTTTGCATGTGCTATAATTAATCTTCACATAAAATTTTTTATTCAGAACATTTATCATATGTATCACAAGTGAGGCACTGATAGATACTAGGATGTAAGGAGAAAAGTTTCCATGATAAAATTTTTTTATACCTCCTGTAATTTTGCAATAAAAAGATGTTTACTCAACTTTTATTTTTTATTTTATTTATTTGAGAGGAGAAAACTGTATTGTGCTTAGTAGAATTCAAACGCAAAAACCTTGCTTACAATGTAACCCATTCTTTGTAATTCACCAGTAAAGGTCACTAAACTAAGAAGTTAAGTAGAAATCAAAAGGAGTTGTAACATTTTTTGATGATTAGTCATTAGCTGACAAACTCAAATTAATTCTGTAAACTAATAGTGACAAAAGGGTTACCAAAAGTAATTCCACAAGAATTAAAGTTGCAGAGTTATGAAATTATTCCCTTTTCCCACCAAACTGAAGATAATACTAAATGCATTTGATTAGTTTTTAGAATATCTTAAAATCTTCAGATATTTGGATATAACAGATACTGCTAGTAAAAATACTGAGCTGGACATCTATTTATTTTAATAAAAACAAATAATACATAATAAAATTTCTTACATCCATTTATGTAACATTGACTTATGACACATATTTATCACATATACATGAAAAAGGAATATATTTAACAAAATGTACTATATATTTTATATTATACTCATTATTTTATATTTAAAATATACAAATAATACTATGTAATAATAAAATATGATTACACAAAATATTCATACATTTTATGATAAAAGTACTATATATGATGTGATGTGAAATAATAGGGGTTTGTGTGTGTGTGTGTGTGTGTGTGTGTGTGTGTATGTGTATGGTTGTATACTTTCCAGAAATATAACTAAAATGCTTTCATGAATTACTTCAATTGGTGTGTATGCTTCATGACTAATATACCCAAGTGTTCCAGAAGCATGAATATGTTTTATAATATTGTTCAAAAGTGATTTCTCAATATTTTAAAGTATAATACAAAATTTATTTATTATGGGGTTACCAGTGCATTAAATTTTAATAGTTTTGAGCTATATAGAGCCTAATGTCTTCCACCACAACTCGTCTTTGTTTCAACTCTAAGTAACCATTTTCAACTTTGTAATGTACACTGTGCTTTCAATAATATTCTATAAATATATATAAATCTGTCATTGTGTGATAAAAATGAATGCCAATCATTATGGAGAAATCCTTGAATTGACTTCATCACAGTTTCATACATTATTTTTTATTTTCAAATAATTTAAGCAGAAAACCAAGAATACTGAGCAGGACACATAATTTTTATTTGCTTAAACCACAAAGGAATAGAAGGCTGTGGAGTCACCTGTGTCATATAAAGCTTGTATCTCTGGCAATTGCTAGATGTGTTATCTTGAACAAAAGACTTCTTTTTGTCTCCTTTTTTTTCTTATTTGTAAAATGGGAAGATATATAGGGTGGAAAAATTGAATAATTCACAATAAGCTGGTGAGTAGGTAGAAGTTGATAAACATTGATATTTTTAATTGGTCTTATTACTCTCTTCCAAAGTATGTGATTTTTTTCCCACCTTAGTAATGTTTTGGACAAAAGCAAGAACATGAAAAATAGATTTTCTTTAATTCAGTTTCTTTGAAAATTGCCATTTACTTTTGGAAAAAATTGCCAAATTAGAGTGGTACTAAAGATTCCAAAAATAATAGAATATAATAAACATACAAATACTACTAGATAGAAGGACCGTTAGGACAAAGTCCTAAGTTTGCTTTCCTCTTCTTTTAGCAATACCCTATGAAGTAAAGGGTAAAACAAAGTAATTTTTAAAAATCTCTGAAATGAATTATTTTATTTAATTTTTATATCATACAAAATTATTTAATTAACATTAAAATAAATAATTAAGTATTTATTTACATTTGGAAAATAGAAGCAGAAAATACCATTGTAATTAAAAAACATATATTAGGCAACTCTATACTCTTGGCTTATTAGTAGGTGTTTTTCATTGCAAAATTAAACTATTGGTCTTTTATCTTCAAGAACATAAAAGTCCAGAGAAAGCTGATGGTAACAAATATTTAAACAACTTAGAAACAACTGAAAAAATAAAGAGCTAATACCAATGAAACAAAGTTCTTATTTGAAGTACACATTGGTGGGATTAGACTCTATTTATCCTGAGAACTGTGATTGTATTACCTGGGGAGTCGGGAGGGTTGGTATTATTGTATCCTCTGTGTACCCGCTGGGTTCAAAAGTTCACCACCTTCCTTCTTACCAGGTCATGTCTGTCTGCCTGTTTGGATCTTCCTGAGCTCCCTCTCTCTCCACCTTGCACACACACACACACCCTTGTAGTTTCACTGTAATTCGTTCATTGCTTATCTCCCAAGATCTGCCCTTGAATCTTGCCTCTGGTTCATAGTTTAACAGTGACCCTCTGTCCAGTTATCACAGTTCCATGAACTTCAGATACCTGGAGTTCATTCACTCGTTACAACTAACCAACTTACAAAATTTTTGTCAATGATTTAATGAACAAGTAGTAAAATATTTATTAAAGCTAATTTTATGAGGGTTACATTTTAGTCTTAAAATACTTCTATTAATCCAATGTATCTATATCTACCTAGAGACAATATTTAATTAAAAAGATCTATACGAAATCCTTCAAATGTGAGACTTCCAAAATACATGGTTTTCAAATATATAGTTTAAATTCCTCCTCTAATGTAAAACATTTATTTGAAAGAAGACTTTAAAGCCCATACAGATTTGATTAGGAGCAACTTCTTTGGGAAACTACCTGGTTTGTAGAGATGACAATTTTTTTCTACTTCCAGATATTTGACAACACTACTTAAATATCTTATTTTCTTTCTATTTCTCAGAACTCTCTTGGCTCACCTATGTTTTCTTTGTTCTTTTAACTCACTAGACAACAAAGACCCTCATGCCTGAAAATTCCTTCCCTTTGGATCTGCTAAATCAAGACCTTCTGCTAGTTCACTCTTCAGGTCTGCTTCTCTGAAGTTTGCAATGTGCATTAGATAGAATATCGGTGCAATTGGCACTCTAGATATGGACTGATAAATAATAGATGGACAGAGAGAGAGAGAGATGCTAAAGCCATTGACTCTTCTTTCCAAAATTAACGAGAGAAAAACGAGCAGGAGAGATGAATGGGAAATGGTACAAAAATTAGGGAAGCCTTTAACATTTGAATCTTTTCTTATAATACATTAGTGTACATATTGTACATAATCACTAAGAAATCATTATTTTTATTCTATGTACATGTAGAATAGCCATGTTAAATAAGGCACACAGGATATAATTGATTGTATTTCAACTACTAAACATAAATAATAGGAATTTTCAAAAACAAACTTAATTCAGTTAGTATTTATTTATAACTGGTAAATACCAATACCTTCTAATAAAATAGCTAATATTTTCAGTGTTTCCTATGTCTAGAAAATCTAACTCATTACACAGATTCACTTACTTAATTCAAACTAAAAACCCCTCTGAGGGAGTTAGTGCTTTCGCTGAAGTTCAGGGAGGTTGGGTACCTTTCTAAGGGGCTAAAGAAGCAAAAGAATCCAGGGGGGAATGCTGATCATTTGATGCACACAGCGCCAATGCATACAAAAGGCTGACCGACTAACAAAGCTGGCCTAAATGACATGACATACTTTATGAAGGACAAAGTGAATTTTAATTTGAATGGCATTGTTTCATGTTTCAACATGAGAGAGCCAATATAATGTTGTGTTAAAGTATTTCTGAACCACCCATTTTTTATCCATGGCCAAGAGAGATTTTTAAAACTATATATATATATTTTTTATAGGGATGTATTTTATAGGGATTTTTATAGGGATATATTAATTTTTTTAAAACTATATATATATATTTTTTTTTGCTGGCATATACACAATATAAATAGATAAATAGTTGCAGACAATTGTTAATAGATATTTCAGCAGAGCATTTTATCTTATGTATGTCCAGTAATTTTCATTCATGGAAGAAGGCAAAGATATAAAAATATTTGGCTAAGAAATACTTTTTAAAAATTGCCTTTAATACCATTGTCTATTCATATTTCCATTTGAAAAATATTTCCTTGTAGATTATCAATTTTTCAGGGAAAAAGGTTTTTTTTTGGTTCAGTTTTCACATTCATCTTTATATCTCCCTCTAGCACATTGTACCATTGTATTATGTAGGCATAAAATAATTATTTTTATTTCAATATTTTAGAAGATAGCTGTATCTGCATTTGTACCAACTGTATGAGAAATGATTTTATCTTTACATATGTCCAATTGAGACCAAATTAATGCTTTTATTCTACCTAAATAACTTATTTAAGAAGACCTCTTTGATAGAACACATCTCTTTTATCTCCCCAAGCAAAATTATTGATAAAATGTATTTTTTTAATAAGTAGGAAAAGCTATTTTTCACATTGAATTAAGATTGATATTGCATATACACATACATATATGCATTAAGTGTAAGATTTTAATAATACTAGAAGTCTAGATTGAAATGAATGTCAATAGCTATTAAAACTGAGCTTCTCTGAGTTCAAATGTCCTACCAACACAGAAGGAAATTTGGAAGTTCAAAATAATATTCTTTAAGAAAAAATTTGGTACATTCATACTGAGGAACTAAAAACTTTCATTTATATGACACATATTCATTTATGTGACATATATTCAGACCTTAGTAATAGTAATTGAGAATTTAAGGACGTTTTAACAACTTTTAAAAGCTGGTTTGGGGAAAAAAGAGAAAGGCTTTACTGCTTTCTGCCCTTTTTCTCAACATACATTCATGTGTACAAAAATACACAAACGCTTTAAAATATATTCCAAAGGAAAACTTGAAAACAACTGTGTATTTCCAAAAGAACAGAATTTAGTGAAAACCACAAGCAACCAGGATTCTCTGATGAATGCTACCTGGCATGCTTGAAATGCAAGAAATGCCACGCTTGTCAAATTCCATTGCAAAAACATGCAGGTTCCCAATCTCTAAAAGTCTCTTTTGGAGTCCTTAACCAAAGCTGCATTTTAGATATGAAGAATATTAGTCTCCAAAGCATATGCCCTGCTGAATTCTTTCCCTGCTAACAGTATTAAATCATCTTTGAACAGAAACCTTTTATAGTTTATCATAGCCTGGCAGCCTAAAGATACAGGTAACTTTTATTTCTGGTCATTCAGGTAGGGCACCTCAAGTCATTGATACATATCTATTCCTCTATTATAGCTTGGAAAGAAAAGATTATCTATTCCCTTTTCTTGTTCCTAATGTAAATATATATCCTCTTTTGCTCTCTCCCCAGGTATGCTCTCCCCACCCCTAGGAGAAATCTCATACACCCTGGAAAAGAACAAAAACCAAAAGTCAAAAAATAAAGACAAAACAAAACAAAATCCAACAACCACCAAAAAAAACAAACAAACAAAAAACAAAACAACAAACAAAAACCGGCCCAAACCTATCTATTCTCAAGAAAAGAAATGCAAATTAAGGAGAGTTTCTGAATGCTTTAATTTCCTTTCCACATTGCGTAACCCCTGTCACCAAATCTGACTGTCAGTGATGTAAGGATCCATTAGTGCTAGGCAGACAGTTAATGTAATATGCTGTCACCACAATGGCTTCTACATGAGCATGACAACACAGCTGAGTGCTTCTATCTTATAGTCAAGCAAGACAGACTTCATATGCTGTTTGTTAAATACCTCCATTGTGTACATAATTAGCTCACTTGTTTACTTCCAAGTTATTTCAAGCTTCAACCTAGACTAAACCAAGAAAATAGATCAGGCAGTTGCATTCGTTTGTTTGAAAATGAAAAAAAAAAAAAATCTAGGAATTCTTTCCAGAGAAAGTGGCAATTTTCTAAATTGTGATCTACCAAATGAGATAGCTACAAAATCATTGTGGATAATAGAAGAGCATAAATTTTATATTATTATTGGGAAAATAACTTACATTAATTTAGATATTACTATAATTAAATGAAAATAACTTTTAAGGTATGGGAGAATTGCCCAATAATTTGAAATATTTTATTGGCCAAATGTATTCATGGCTTTGTAAAAGAGCAAATTAGAATATATTTTTCTACTTCTATCTATCAGTTACAGATAAATGAGGCAACCAAAAATATTCTTTGGAGTATGGAAAGCAGAAGGCCCAGAAAATAAGAAGTTTTTCCAACGTGATGAAAAATAATACACTGATATGAATTTAATACAACTGACAAACTGAATAAAAAATTAGATTGTATTCCTCATTACTTCCTGATTTTGCTTAAATTTCAAAATTGACAATGATGTAATAATCTAGAGTCTCCTCTTGATATGAATTAAAAGGAATTTTTTAATGGAAAGAGAATTTTTCACGTTTGAAATGAGTGAAGCCACAAAATATTGTTTCTTATTTTAGTTGAAATTATTACCAACAAGATTCATTTCCTGTACTGAAATTAAGCAATTATCTACAGTATAACTTGAAAAAAAATTATGATTTGAAACTAAGTGTTTTGCTATTGTTCATATTATCTCCTCAAATATATATTTTTGAAAATTTGATCTTATCCCTAGAGCAGCAAGGACTTCTTCTCTTCCTCCTCCTCCTCCTCCTCTTCCTTCTCCTTTGTGTGTGTGTGTGTGTGTGTGTGTGTGTGTACCAGACATTGAGCCCAGAGGTACTTAGCCACTGAGCCACATACCCAGCCTTTTTTATTATTTTGAGAAGGGTCTCACCAAGTTGCTTAGGGCCTTGTTAAATTGCTGATGCTGGCTTCAAACTTGCCATCCTCCTGCCTCAGTCTCTAGAGCTTATGGGATTACAGGCATGCATCACCATGCCCAGACAGTACGGAGTTTTTTAATTGAAAATATGAACTGTTTTAAGATTTTAAAAGTCAAATATACATTAACATATTAGAGTTTAAATTCTGAGTCTCCTCTAGCTTTTTGTGAATTTGGGGAAATCAGGTAATTTGCAAATCTCAACTTCCTTATCTTAAAATGAAGAAAATATCCCTCTCATAGGGCATATGTAATATTAAATAAGATGTAAAAGAGCTAACTTGATATCTATAAAAAGCAACAGCAGTTGTATTTGAAAAGTAAACAAAACAAAACAACAAAAAATAAAACTATGGAGATAGTTTAGATATTCACACACTTGACAGCTTCAAGGGGAAAGGAAGGTTTCGGATGGGCCTGGGCATGTCTGGTTATCCTCCTCCTCCCTTTCCCTTCCTCTCTTTCAAGAGGCTAATCCCCTTGTCCTTTGTCTTCCTCCCTCTTTGCCATCTTAATCTCATCAAGTTTGGTGCTAGATCCAGTTGCCTCACAGCTACACTATGAAATAGCTATTATGATAGAAATTTTTGTCCTACCAAAAGTATACTAAAAACTGGAATGTGAATGGCCAAACCCTTGTGTTTAGATAACAATAGATGCCTGATTTGTATCTTTTTTTTTTTTTTTTTTAACACTCCCTTAGTGTGGATCAAAATGAACGTATTTTTTTTTTTTCTGGAATGTTTTTCCTACTTAAATAGTTTTAACAGTAATTTGGATCATGTTTATTGTATTTTTGGTATAAAGTAATGCATCGTCATTGCATTAAATAAAAAAATGAGAAAAAAATGAAATAATATCGTGAAAACAACCACATATAACTAATGCATATTGCTTTTCTTTGTAGGTATGGATGAAGGATAAGAAGAAAATTAGCAGCATTGTCAACTCACTACGAATGTGGTTAATTCCTATTAAGTCATTATTATTTTATTCAATGTATGTACAAAGAGTACATATGCTCTACCAGGCTCTGTCCCAGTTGTTGAGGATGGAACTGTGAACGAGAAAACCTGCCTTCTCAATTTGGCGTTTACAGACTAGTTGCAACTGCAGAATAAAGGAAATGTCAAGGTAAAGTTTTCTTAGTGGACATATTGTAGAAAGATTTGATTTAAGACACACAAATGTAGATATTTAGAAGAGCATTCTTAAAATATTGTTTATTGAATTTCTGTCTTTTTGAGTTACAAGAGATGCTTTCAAATGGTAAGACGTGCTGCTACCATGTTCCACTAAATGTAAAAAAATTTTTTTTAAATAACAGGAATCATACTCTATCACTGAAGATTTCAATGAAAATAAGGTTTTAGCCATTAACTATATTCTGCTTGACTTGATATGAAGGAAAAGGCCAAAAATAAAAGATTATAAAAAGCTATTCAGTACTGTTTAAACACATATAGATTACAAATAAACCAATTACTAAAGAACAGGTTTAGTTCTGAATTATATAGTTCATGCAGAATAAAAGAACTTCTGTCAATGCTTCTATTTTCTAGTTTTGAAACAATGTCTTCAATCTGAGGGTCTCAAGTTCTAGTCAGTAGTAATGAAACTGCAATCATAAGTAAAATGTACGCATAGGACTGTTTCCATTCCTAGCTGTGTCTGATCACCTAAAAGATTACCTAACCTATGGCTTTTATAGGAGTGTGTGCAGTGGTATACCCCAAGAGCATGTCCACTTTCTCCATGTCTAGTCTTAGCCTTGTTAGTGTTAACAAGACATTCAGAGTCATGGAACATTCTGAACAATAAACCTCAAAGCCTTAGTAAGAAAGTGCAGTCTCAAAGGTTGTATCATGTGAAAGTCAAGTAATTATACACTGATTACTTACTGTTTTTTTTTAAAAAAAAAAAAGACGGCTGGGAAAAGTTGTATTCGGAAGGTCTAATTTCACACAGAAGATTTCAATGAAAAATAAGCCTTTCGCCTTTAACTATATTCTGCTTGACTTGATTTGAAAGAAAAGACTAAGGGGAAAAAAAAAAAAGATTATGAAAGCTATTCAGCACTGTCTTTTTGCAGAGGAGCTTTGGGAGGTGACAAACAGCCACCAGTAATTCAGTCATCTTTTTCCCAAACAGCATTTGGATTCCTCTTCAAAATTTGGCTGCAACCCTTTGGTTTCATTATTCTTTCAAAATACAAAGACCCTTCCCTTCTGCACTCTTGGCACCAGTTAAAATGCTTTAGCTCCCTAGAAACAGTCCATTTCTAATAAAGTTTGCAAACATAACAAAGTCCATTTCACCTGATGCTATTTCATTTTTCATACATTAAATAAAGGGCATCTCTTCCTCAGAGTTCTCAGACTTATATCAATTCTATAGTCTTCCTAATCAGGATAGTTCAAATTTAAGATACCCTATACTTAAATTGTTTTTCCCTCCATCCCATTCTATTTCCCAGTTTATCCCAGTGGCTAGTGTGAAGAAGAAGGGCAGATTTGACACAGGCACTGAAAATATTTTTCTTACTTAAAGTCATCTAAATTTTTATCCCTCCCAACCCCACTCTTCCTGCATAGGAGGACATTCTTTTTTACTTCATGCATGAGATTAAGACTTTTCTAGGAGAAATAGTAATGGTATTTGTTAAAATTAGTTTCTTGGGACTATTTCCAACTATCTACTCACAGAACATAAAAGATTTTTATTTTCTTATTGGTGTGGAATTACTTGTGCCAAATGTATCAGATGCACTCATGCATTGCTTAATGACAGGACACATTCTGAAATGTGACATTATGCAATTTCATTGTTGTGCAAACATCATGGAGTTCACTCACACGTTCCTAGATGGTATAGGTCAACCACACCACATGACCTCTTGATGCAATCAAGAGACTAGTCAACAGGAGAGTAAGAGGCTGCTGCCAGCATAATGAGGCATGTTTTATAATAAATGTGTGTGTGTGTTTTTAAGTAGATGGAATAAACTCTAAAATGGTAAAAACCAAGTTATAGTGAATTAATAAACAATAAGTAACACAGTTGTTTATTATTATTATCAATTATTATGTACAGCAAATAATTGTGTACTTCTGAATGATTTACCAGTAGGTTTGTTTGCACAAACATCACCACAAACACTCATGTAAGCCTTTTGCTACCACATTAGGACCACTGCTACATCATCAGGCAAGAGAAAATTTTAAGCTCCATTGTCATCTTAGGGGACCATCTAATGTGAGGTCCTCTGATGGAAATGTCATTACAATGGCACAGGACCACATTTCCTTATCTAATTATTCCTAAAGGAATTTCTACTCTGTTTCACAGTAATCAGTTTAGATTACTAATATGTGCTGAAATACATACATCTGTGAGCATATTTTGATAATCCCATTTTTAATTGGGTCAGTTTTTTACTTACTATTGAGCTGTTTCAGTTCCTTATATATTTTGAATATTGACCCTTATTAGGTACATAGTTTATAAATATTTTATTCCATTTCATAGATTATTTTTTTACTGTGTTGATTGCAGCGCATAAAGCTTTTAAGCTTCAAGTTATCTCATTGGTCTATTTTTGCTTGTGTTGCCTTTGAACAGTGCTGCTTTGTGTGTGTGGGTAAGTTTTATTTTCATGAGAAATGTTGAAAATGGTAGTTGAGCCAAAGATGATTTTCATGTATCTTGGCAACTAAACTGAAATTTACGCTTAACAAGAACAAGATCATAAATTTGAACTTGTAAAATAATATTTTTAAAAGCTTATATTTTCAATGATGAAATATTTTAAACACTTGTTACAGTTTAGATAGGTGTCCCCCAAAAGCTCATGTGTGAGACAATGCAAGAAGGTTTAGAGGTGAAATGATTGGGTTCTGAGAACCTTAAACCACACAGTGAATTAATCCCCTGATGGAATTAACTTTGTGACAGTAGGTAGGGAGGGTGTGACTGGAGGAGGTGGATCCCTAAGGGTGTGCCTTTGGGGTTTCTATTTTGTCTGTAAGAGGAACTCTTTTTATGTTTTTTGATCATCATGTCCTGAGCCACTTTATCCACCACATGCTTCCACTGTGATTTTCTGCCACACCTTGGTCCTCTGAAATCATGAACCCTAAAATAAAATTTTCTTCCTCTAAAATTGTTCTTGTAAGGTCTTTGATCACAGCAGTGAAAAAGCTAACTAAAACAATACTTCATAGTGTAAGCAAGAGTATAAATTCAATATGCACCCCAAACCTCCGTTTTCTTCTATTTTTTGAATGTATTTTTCATCCTAAGAAACCACTTTTCAGTGATTCTCCAGGATCATTCGTACAGTGAGAAGAAAAAATGGAAACAAACAACTTCAGAGGGGTATTATATAGTTTCCCAGAAAGTGTAAGTAAAAATGTATTCTGAACCGACAGGTTTTTAAATTCAGATTCTTTTTTTTTAAGAATTTCTGATCTAACCTCTGAACATTTTAGAGATTGTGGATTTCAGTATTATCATGGGTGCTACATGTAAAAAGGAGAGTAAAGTGTTGCTTTTATGATGCACAAAATCAAAAAAGTGAACATGTTCTAATTAAGAAGCAAAACCCTTGATTTCACCAAGAAAAACAATGTGGTTGTAGACACATTCATATAGGACAGAATTCCAATGGAAACCCTTTGCCTGAATGACCTTAATAAAATAACACTAAGTCAGCAGTGTGGATGGGGTCTTGGCTGCTTCTCCCACAGAGAGAATGGAAAGGAACCAGGAGTCAGAAACCCATCATTTGATACAGGATTCTACTCTTATCTCCATTCTGACAGTGTCTCCCTTAACTTGTTAAAATAAAAATAGCCATTCTAAATTTTAATAAGGTTCAAAGAGACTGCATAAAAATGAGGACATTTCTTTGGTTTACATTCTTTTTCTGCTTTTGATTCATCTATGATGTCACAAAATAGCTTGATTATCTTACTCTTAAAATTAGCTTACCTAACAAGGTAATGTGGCCTAGTATTAAAAAAACAAAACAAAAACCCATCTACACACATATAACCTGGAGGAATATTTTGAGTGTAAATGCTAGTAATAATAGCTTATTAGTTACTAAATTTTTTTTTAGAAAGCATGCTTGCTATTGATTTCAAATTTGAAAACTTATTAAAGATTAACCTAAATTTAGAAATGCAAGTGACTTTGTATATCACAATGGCCATTTTGCCAAGCCTATTTCTTTAAATATGTAAAAATCAGTGGTTAATATGAGAAATAATCATTGGCTTGAGATTTATTTATTCTTTCACCATCAAAATCTTTGTGAGAGCTCACCTGTCTAATTATAGCACAAATATTTTCAGTTGAAAACTTTTACTTTATCCTCTGATTTTTTAAGGCAATAATAGCAAATGACCTATTCCTAATAAATTTAAAGGAAAAAGTGATCAAGTTACTCTGTAATCCAAGAATTTGGCAGCTGAAATTAAATTTGTTTAAAGATTTCTCATACAGTGGCTCAAAGATACTAGACTCACAATGATATTGAGATCGTATGCGTCATATTGGATATATGGAAACAGTTTTGGTTGTAAAACAGATTTTCTAGGCAGTTGGGGTTGAAACCAATGGAAATTTACTTTCAGTATTTCTGGTGTGAGTTGAATAGCTAACTGATATGAGGATCATTAGACTTTCTCTTCATAGTTGTCTCCATAGTTCATGGGCTCCAGTTTAGACATAAATTCTCCATTCAAGGCTGGAACTGGGTGGGCAAACAGTGGATGAAGGACAAAAAACAGTTGTCTTTTTTAATCAGGAAAGAATGTTTTTCTCAGATAAATCCCAGCAGACTTATGCTTATGTCTCATTAACCAGAAAGGTACAGCATGGTCATTGCTCCCTGCTTAAGGAGGCTGGAGGGAAGGGCTTAGTTGTCTTGAATTTCTTCAGTTTCTAAAGTCAAGGCAAATACTAGTGGAAAAATTGCCAAGGGATGTACAGTTAGCTTCAATTCTGTTGGCCACATACATTTTATTTTTCCTCCTTTAAAAAAAAATATAAAATAATAAGACATTGTTAAAAATTGGCTACTTTGAAACATTAAAAAATTCACATTTTAATATCATAGCAAAATAGTTGTCTTTTTGAGGTGTGTGTGTGTGTGTGTGTGTGTGTGTGTGTCTTGGGATGTAATTAATGGTAAAGTGCATTGATACAGGGGATCTAACCCAGGGGTACTTTACCACTAAAATACATCCCTAGTCCTTTCTATTTATTTTTTAAATTTTGATACAGGATCTCAATAAGTTGTTTGAAGCCTCCCTAAGTTGCTGAGGCTGGCCCTGAACATGCCATCCTCCTACCTCAGTCTCCTGAGTTGTTGCTGGGATTATAGGCCTGTGCCACCATGCCTGACTGGTTTTTACATTTTATTATTGTACAAACCTCTGTGGTCACATGTTTTTAGACATGGTTATAATGCTGTGTTACAGTTTTAATCTTAACAATTCCCATCGGACTTTTGAGCATTGGTAATTAGTCTTTTTAACCAACATTTTTCATGGCAGTTTGGTGGTAGAATTATCCTTGCCTTATTACTCTCACATTGTCAATACATGTCTGCATACATAGGGTGCTATCGTTAAAATATTTCAATTCAAATTATATTAGAAACTTCCTGAATTCTTTCCATAGTTGAAAAGTCTCTTGTGGGTGTCAATGAGCAAATGTGTCACAGACCCAGAGGAAATGTAATTAAACTGTGGCAGCATATACCTTGTTTAGGTATTGGGAAGGGTCTCAGAAAAATGAGGCTTGTAAGACATAGGAATATATTTTGGAAGGTAGAGGGATCATCACTATAGAATATTCCCTAGAAAAATTCCATATGGGGTGATTTAATTTCTGTTAACACTGGATTTGGAGAATAAACCAGGTGGCTTATGGAAGTTCCTTTAAAGTCTGTGGATCTATGGTCATGTCTTATTTATTTATGATTTTCATTTGTAAGTTATGAGTGCCTTTTAGAGGAAAGTGATTTTCTTATATCTAAGGGTCCTTAGAAGTTGCTAATATTATGATTTACTACAGATTTTATGTTAAAATAATTGTTTTTTGATAGTTCTTTTGGGCACTAAGATATAAAAGAAAATAAACTATCATCTATTTCTAAGCGTATAAAGCATTTATAAAAGAAAAAGCAGTAAGAAAAAATTATTAAAGAATGCCTTTTGAAACTCAACATATTTCTTCCAAAATTCTGCACCAAAGGATTTCACTAAGTTGAGTGCTACAAAAGAAAAGTCCTGAATAGAATGTAACAATTTGATAGTATTTAAAATAATTCCCACTTTAAATAATAGGCTAGATGAAATGGTCGAGTGGCATTGTATGCCACCCCATGGGAAGGTTTTCTATAATTCAGCTCTAAGATTAGATATAAATGGAGCTATTACCATGGTAACTATTTTTGAAGCTAATAAAAGTGTAACAAATATGGACTAAAAAATACCTACGAAACCTCCACCCAGACAGTAAATTTTCCCTTCTTAGTCAAAAAGTCATTGCAAAAAGTAAAACCCCTTAGATATATGGTTGCCTTTGTTGTTGTAGAGAACACTTGTTTTCCGCTGGCTGCTTCTTTTTGTGGCATGTAAAGCTTCCCTTCAGGGTAAATGTGAGATTTATCCTGATGCATGAAGGGAGGAAAGGGTGGAGGGAAAGTGAAATGTGTGCAATACTCGCACTTTTAAAATATAGTGTCTCTCCTCACCCAAGCATAAATCACAGCTTATATACAAGTTCTATTGTTCCCTCCTTTCTTTTAAAGCAGACAAAACTATGATGCAGTATTGGTAATTTATAACTGCTGGGAATAAAAAAAAAATTGAAATTCTTTCTCTGCAGGATTCCCTGAAAATCATTTCATAATTTTTTTTCCTTTTGGAGGTAAAATATACTTATCTATGATACTGTTTAAAATTAGTATTCATTTGCAAGTAGAGTGGTAAAAAAAGTAGAGATAAGAATTTGCAATGGAAGAAAATTTTATATAAGTAGTTTGTAAGAAAAATTTTAACCTTCACAGTCCACTGGATTAATACCTCATATCACTTCAGAGAAATACTGCTAATCAAATATTGTTTCATAAAATAGATTGCAATATTCTGATTAAGGCAAAGGGAATAGAAGCTAAATATAAGATAATTCATTTCTGATTCCTTAATAGAACGTTTAAAAAAAAATCTAGTGACTAGTCTACTGAACTGTACTACATTCTTCAATACTGTTGGTCTGTTGGTGGAGTTACAGGCATAGACCTCTGTCCGTCTGATATTTTCATTAGCATTCCTTATCTCTCTCCTTAGAGAAAGACAGTCTCCTTTCTGTGAGACTTTTCCAGGTAGTGTTTGACCAGGTTACCTATTTAGAGTAATATGCACTAAATTCAGATTAAAGTAGAGTGGCTGTGATAGCTATTGTGGACTATGAATAATTGCTGGGTTATGGGAGCACAAAGGTAGAAGAGACACAAAGGTATTGCACAGCACACCTTCAAACCCTGTGAAGCTGATACATACTGCCTGAAAAGAAAGCCTGTCAGGTCAGCCTGACACACAATAAACAAAGATATGAGCTAAAAATAACAAAGTGAAGGGCCTGCATATTGGCAGAAGCTACCTAATAACAGAATTCTAAAAAGGAAAAAGACTGTTGGGAATGTCCCTTATTTGAAGGCTACTTAGGAAAGTTGCCTGGCGGTCAGGAGTGGAATAGTATGTTCATCCAGTTATTAAGCCCCTGGCATTCCAAGTACTCTGCCCTGAGAACAGAGCAGTGAGTCAAAATCCCCGTGCTCTAAAAGGAGACCTGATATATATGTTAAGATTTGAATAAAGAAATTGTTATTTACAATTTCACTTAACTGTAACCACCTTACGAGACAGTAATCATATATATTTTACAAATGGGTAAAATGAGACTCAGAGTGAGTCACTTAGTCAAAAATCTTAGTACAACCAGAATATGAAGTTCATTTTATACAACTCTATAGATTTTACCATCTTTCTTACTTTCTTTTCTTCTTTTTCCTTCTCTCTTCCTCTCTTTACAAATCATTCTTTTTAATTTTTTAAAAATATTTTTTTAGTTGTACATGGACATGATACCTTTATTTATTCATTTTTATGTGGTGCTGAGGATCAAACCCAGTGCCTCATGCATGCCAAGCAAGCATTCTACCACTGAACCACAATCTCAGCTCTCTTTTTGTTAATTTTTTAAAAGACTATAGCTTTATTTCTAATGGGAAAATGTATCTAAATAGAAAACCACCACATGATTAGTAATTGATAATACATAAACACTTCAAATATTTATTCAGGAAGGAATTATAGGGCAACTCTTACTGCTGTTATCTCATAGAATTTCCTCATGACTTATACCATCTTCATAATAATTTTGAAATCAGAATCACACAAAAGACTCACTATTTTCATTGGTTATTTAGATGCTCAAACAAAATCCAAACTACTGATTCCAAATGCAGATACCAAGGTTGTCAGGTGAAGGCAGTAATAACTTTTATTTATGTGTACTTATTATGGCCAGGTGCTAATCTTACTACTTACCTTCATTCCAGCTAAACACCAAATGAGGCCAACATTATTAACCCTATTCTGTATGTGAAGGAACTAGAGTTTAAATCAATAGGGTAACTTGTTCAAGGTTACAAAAACAAAAAATGCAGGAGGATGGGATTCCAATCTACAATTCTGTCAATGCTTTAGTTGTCCCAAGCTTTAGTTACCCAACTATCCTACCTCTCAACCAAAATAATTTGCCCAATTGCATTTTCACATGGATGAAAGCTAACCATATTTTTTACTAAAATCATGGATTTATTAGTTTGGGGCTTATGCAGACCTGATATCCTCTCCATATTCAATCCCTCACTCCCCAGGCTTGGAAAGATCTTCTCCCCCTGTATGTGGTAACTACCTTTTTCATTGGTGAAGCAAAGACTAGTACTTGACCCATCCCACTTCCTGCCAAATCCCTAGGCCTCTTCTGCTGGGAAAAGAAATCACAAATTTCATGTAGTCACATAGACCAGAATAGGATCATTTTATGTATAATGGATGCTACTTTGTGGTTCTCAGCTTAAAGAGAGCACACACTTCCCATACTTACATTGCTCGAATGTGATTATGACCCATTTTGTACAAAGTGAAACAAAATAAACCAACAAGGAGCCTTATGATCCTGACCCTGTGGTCCCAGCATCCTTGGTCTGATCTGCTTTCACCATGATTGTTACATGGAAGACAAATAGATTTCTGTCTTCATAAAAGTAGCTACAAATTGGGGTCTTTTATCTAAATCAACCTCTTTTTCCCATTTTTCAAGCAGGCAGCTCTAGTAATCCTTACCTCTCTTCTGAATCATCAAGTATTTGTTCTCTACTGGAATTTCCCCAACATCATATAAACATACTCTTATTCCTACTTAAAAATATACCTCATGAAATGCCTTCATCTTCTAACTATCACTTCTCTGATGCTCTTTATTGTTAAACTCTTTGCTATCTCTGCTCTGGGATTCCACTTCAGTCAGGGTGCTCCTGTTAATCATCACAATTGCTCTTGTCAAAATGAGCAAAGACTTCCATATTGGTAAATCTACAAGCCAAATTTATGCTTCTGCCTTAGGAAATTTCCTTTCAACTCTTCTTTCTGCTTCTTCCTGCTTCAACCTTCCCTCTGAAGCATTCCTTAATCAGGAATCCCCTCCCCTCAAATCTCTGTAATACTTCACTGTCTCATGATCTTCCCTATCACCATCTACTGCATAGTTGACTTATTTGTCACTTAGCCTGATCTTCAATGAGAATATAAAATCCATGGAAACGCGTTCTACGTCATGTTCACTGTTGCCCTCTAAAGTCCTAGAACACTGTGGTCATATAGTAGGTGTTGAATGAGAAAAGGAATGAGCAGGCACTTAGCTGTCATTCACTCTGCTGGATGCTGCCAGGTAAAAAGTGAGCAAGACAGATGAGTCTTCTGTTTCAAATTACTTCTGATGGAGGTTGGAAGAGAGACATTCTGGGTTCGCTCAATTTCTACACAACATGAAAACCACCTTTAGAAATGTAGAACAGGAACATGCAGAAGAAATACTGAACCTAAATTTGAAGGATCAAGAAGGGCAGTGAGAGTAAAGCAAGAAAGAGAGTCACATGAATATCCTTGAGAAGTAAATGGGACAAAGAAGGGGAATCAGATCAGGCAGAAAAAGTTCAAATGAGAATGGTATTTTGGAAGAATTTTTAAAAATAAAAGTAATTGTTAGGGTGCAGATATTAGGTGGCCCCCAAAGCTTATGTGTGAGACAATGCAAGAAGGCTTAGAGATGAAATGATTGAGTTATAAGAGGTTTAAAGTAATCAGTGCATTAATACTCTAATTGGGACTAACATGGTGGTAACTGTAGGCAGGAATAGTGTGACTGGAGGTGGGTAGAGGTGTGTGCCCTTGGGGTATATATTTGTCTTTGTTTAACTCAGTTTCTGCTTCCTGGTACAATGTTTTGAGCAGCTTTCACCTACCACATTCTTCTGCCTCACCTCAAGCCCCAAGGAATGGAGCTGGCTGTCTATGGACTGAGACCTCTGCAACTTGAGCTCCCAAATAAATTTTTCCTCCTCTAAAATGGTTCTTGTCAGGTCTTTTGGTCATAACAATGAAAAAGCTGACTAACACAGTAATGAAAGAAGAGATGAAGTTATATAGTAGTTAGAGTTGGGGACTTAAATGACAGAGGGCTATAATTTGCAGTGAAGATTATTGTACTGGGACAAGTTATTTAATCTCTCTGTGCTTCAGTTTATTTATCTGTGAAGTGGAAATGATAGTATCTTAGTATTTTGGATATTTGATAAAGTATAGATTTAAGAAATTTAGCCTAGGGTCTGATAAATAGTATTTAGTAAATCCTAGTTGCTGTTGTTTGATTCGTGAGAAAAAGAGAGGAGAAAGAATCCTGATTATTTTAGGGCATATCAGAGAACTAGATATCTCTTTCACTCCAGATGACCTTTGAGATACATGTTGTTAGTTCAATTATTTTTCTAGTATTATTATTGCAAATAAATACTTTTCCTGTTTCCCAGAATCATCTCCATAATATTGAATGAAAAATTGATGTGTCGGTCTCATGTTGGTTCAAGAAGGATTGGAGATGGTGGGGTCGAGGACAGAAGTAGACTGTCTTAATTATAGCACTTGCTGGAATACAATTAATTTTATGTACAGAGATGCATTTCAGGGCTATGTTTGTGATAAAGTAGAGTACAATCCTATCAATCACAGACAATACTGTGAAATAATGCATTTATCACATAATCATAAACATATTCTCCTGTCATATTTAAACATACATTTCTATTAAAACCAGATTTAATGGTCAAATGATGTTTGTTAAAATCCAATTCTGGAGCAGTGTTACAATGGGTGTTCCCCAGCCCCCACACAGTTCCTTTTACCTATTCTAGGAAAGAGACAATCTAAGTAATTTAGTGCTTTGGGGAGTCTCAATCATCACAATAATTACTTTAATTCTCCATTAAGAGAAAGTTATCTTAAAAGGGACCTACTTTGATTGACATGTGCTTGCATTTTTTAAAAAGATAGACAAAAGATATATTTAGTGTAATTATTGACTTTCACTTACTACACAATACGGAATGTTCAGACCCTAAATACCAAAGATGTAGGTATTGCAAATTCTTTTCTGACCATTTTCTAGCCAATCTTTATGTACTATTAATTAAATGTCAACTGTGAAAGTAATCCCCAGTAAAACTGATAATCTATTTGTAGGATGGTGATTAGAGTTATTTTTAAGCAACATTAAATTCTTTGTGATTCTGTGTTCATTTGTTGCATTGTCTGCTTTTGGCATGAAAGTGTCAACAGGTGTAACAAAGTTTAAATGGATGCATGATGCCAACTGCTTCTCTAACTCTGGCATGAGGAAGGACCTCCTGTAAGAAGAGCTGCCTCCTGAAACATTTTGTTAGCTGTCATTGGCTGGAACTCATGTCATAGTATAAGAGACCAGCCAACTTATGAGCAGGCAACCTGCCATCTACACAGATGGGCATAGGTTTGGCAGCCAAGAGGCCAAATGTATACAACAAATATAGGTATCAGGGCTTCATTTCCAACATAGACTGCTGAGAAGTCTGTTTGTCTTGATATCATATAAGCTGCTATGACAGTTTTGATCAGCTTTTCAAGGCACAAATGATGCTAAATACTTATTCTAATAAACATTTCAAAATTTGATCCATTACTGAGAACTTATTAAGAAAAGTGGAAAATAAAACTGGAAAAAGAAGCTTTTTAAAAGAAAATCTAGGCCTATGAAAACTCAGTTTTATACTGATATGTTCAAGTGACAAAGGCAGAACTTCTGTAACACCACCATTCTGATAGCAAGAAATTGGCAGGCACATTTGTGATAACAAGTACAATAGAATTTAATAAATTATAGGTAATTAAAACAATACAAATAAGGCACATTGTTTTCTAAATGAAGATTCTGAGCCAAGGGGTCTTACTGTTACTTTCTGTTGCTGCATCTCTCAGTGCTTAAGTGGTGCTCAGTAAATGCTTGTGAAATAAGGATATAGTTAATGTCATTCTCTGGTTACTATGCAACATGTATCATATTTCAAATAAGCTCAATGTAATGGAAAGCTTAAAATATTTGACAACAATGAATCTTATTGGACCTCTCTGATGACACAGTGAGTGCTTTTAAAAAATATCTCGCCCTCTAAATGTTTAGTTGTTTGAATGAAATCTAAGCTGCCTTAAAAATTATATTGGAAATTTTGTCACAGTCAGAGATAATGACTTGATCTCATGTTTATTTTTAATATATGCAGACAGATACAGAAATAACAGACAGGTAATATTTCCTAGCTTTGTCCAGAGAGGTACACTTGAAGTACAGATACCCTACTAGCAGTAAGCACACCTAGTACCCAGATCTTGGGGACAAGATACCTTAGAGAAATGATTATTCTGAGGGCAGAGGCAGAAAATTTCAAAATGAGCTTAGGTCAATTAAGAAATTCAGAGACAATAAAAGAAAAACAAAATGAGAAGTGGGGAGTAGAGCAGAGGCAAGGAAAGAGAAGAGGGAAGAGAGAAATAAAAGAAAAAAAAAAAGGTTCGTGTCAAGAAGGCCCCAAAGTAGCAAGATGATTTACAATAAATAATCTTGGATAATGCTGTGGTTTCAAAATTCAGATGTTGAAACATAATTGCCAATAGGATAGTATGAAGAGTTAATGACACTGAGGCCATGAAGGTTCCTCCCTGGTGGATGAAATTAAGACATTTGTAAAAGCTTTATGCAGTGTTTGGCCATCTTTCTTTTCCACCTTCCACCCTGTGAGCACATAGCTCCTTGCCTATAAAGAGAGTAGCCATGGCCACCATCTTGGGAGGAGAAAACAGCCCTCCCCAGACAGTTTTCTAAAAACTGGACTTTCCAGCTTTCAGAGCTGTGAGAAAATAAATTTCTGTTCTTTATAAATTACTTGGCCTACAGTATTTTGTATAGCAGCAAACAAAGATTTAAACACAAGAATAAAATTAAATGCTCATAAATTCATACTGATGTAAATAAATGATAACATAATAAATAATGGTGAAGGACTACATGTTCTACACAGAAGAATTCCAAGTAATAAATGTACAAGGAATGTGGAAAATAGAAAATCGCAACCATAGTATTGTAACTCCTACAGGCAAATTAACTGATGAATGCTAAAGTTAACGGATAAAACTTTAGGGAGAAATAGGATATTTGCAAACCTAAAAGCATTAGTGCAAATTGTTTGACATTTCTTTTTTTCAGGAAAAGAAATTTAATTACTCATCCTTTGAGTATGGGGTAGACTAGTGACTTGTTTCCAAAGAACAGAGAGCATGGGAAAGATAAAGTAGTAGAGAAACGTGGTGGACACCCTTTAAGCAAGTGACAAAGGTGAGCCTCACCAGGTGGAGGTGACATTTATTCATGCACATCATGATATGGGACAGTGTTCTTAAAAGTTTAATCATGAGAGACCATCAAATAAACCTAAGTAGAAGGACATTCTACAAAATTTCTGACCTGTACTCTTCAAAAGTGTCATGGTAATGAAAAATGACAAAAAACCAAGAAACTATCACTGAGTTGAACTAAGAAGACATGACTAAATACAATAAGGCATACTGGTTCACTCAATCAACAGAAAAAGACCTTAGTGGAATGCTTGGTGAAGTCTGAATCAAGTCTCCAGCTCAGTTAATAGTATATTGGACCACTGTTAATTCTTAGTTTCAAAAAAAATATCATTGGTTATGTAAAATGTTAGCATTGAGAAAGTCTGGTGAAAGATATACAGGAACTGTATCTCCACTGCTTTTCTATAAATCTAAATTTATTTTAAATTTAAGAACATTGGGTTTGAAAAGAATATTCAGGTCTGGGGTTGTGGCTCCGTGATAATGTGCCCCCTAGCATGTATGAGGCACTGGGTTCGATCCTCAGCACCACATAAAAATAAATAAAATAAAGGCATTGTGTCCATCTACAACTAAAAAATATTTTTTAAAAAAATTAATGTTAGTTTACTAATTTACAGGATTTAGAAACAGAGTAGAAACAATTTTATTTATATGATTTCTTGTTTTAAAACAAGAATTCTCTGGATTATTTTTATTAGGGAATAAATTTAAGGTACTTTACTAAAATTGTTCTTGAATTCAAATGTGAATAGGAGAAATTCATATTAGGATTATCATATTTCGATCAAGCTGTAATGCTAGAAATAGGGCTACTTTATATTTTTTACCTTTCAAGAGTAATCAACTTTGCAGACTTCAGGTTTGACCACAACTGGTTACAGATGGTCACATAAGGGTCACTGTTTTCTTTCCTGAATATGACTCATGTGAATATCTGAGATAGATATCAAGAACTAATTTAGTTTTTCCTCCAAAATTAACCGCAAACATGCTTACTTAAAGTGGAATATCCTTTCCACCAAGTGAAAACTGGTTGTTTTCATAAAATGACTTAAAATTGCATGGTAAAACCCTCAAATGCAGTCCAAAAGATGGAACCCAGGGTCTCACATGTACCAGGCAAGCACTCTACCACTGAGCCATTGTCACCATAATTTCACTGTTCTATACAAAATTGATATATTTTCGTGTTTTATATCGCCATTTCAATTTGTCTTGCAGAACATCTTCTCAGCTTCTCCATAGTAACTATAGTCCCATGTGCCAGTACTGACACAGGTCCCAGGATCTTGCTATTTTGCTTTTGGACTCCTGCTGGATTCAATCATGAGTTGTGAGGTACCCAAACCTTAATCCAACCAGATGAGGGTAGGAGAAGGGGGAGAAGGGCAGGGTCCAGGGTTCCAGATGTAATAGCTAACATCTTTTTCCACCTATTGTCCTATCCTTATTTTTAATATCAGGTTTTACAATCATTTGAATTAGTCAGACCAATATATCCCTTAGTCTCTGAAAACATCAAGTAAATTTCTGTGTCAGTGCTGTGCTCACTTTATTTTTCTGGCCTGGATTTTATCTGTTCTTTCAACTAAACAGCTCTGACTGTTTTCAGTGCTTCAAGGCCTAAATCAGGAAATGCTTCCAGGCTCTGTCCCCACCTCTGAACTCCTACAAAGCTGGTATGGTCACTGCTGTACTCAATCCAGCTGTCTCAATTCTCATTCATATTTTTTTCTGTCTCTTTTTCCCAATCTCAACTGAGGTAATTTTTGTGCATTGATTGATATGCCCATTGATTAATTGAAAGAAAGAGGATTTATAAAAAACATTGGAATAGAAAATGGAAGTTGTTGGACTGAAGGGGAGTGGAGATATTTAGAAGTTCAATTTTTATGTCATTTCGCCTCACTTTTTTATTCCTTAAAATTAGGACAAAATTTCAATTCCTGATGAATAAAGACTTACGTCTTCATTTTTTCCAGTCTGTTACGTTTCCAGGTAAATATGGGCTTTGATTAATAAAAAAATGTCTGCCTAACATTGAATTGTATTTAGGTAATTCTTGAATGCATTTAACATGTAAATAACTTAAGAATCAAGTTCTTTGAAGTGTTCCAATGCTAATTATAGACATAGTAAATTTTTAACTTGAGAAGGCAATATAAAACATGAAAACATATCAATTTGGTATAGAACAGTGAAATTAAGGTGACAATGGGCCAAATCTGGCTGGCTCAGTGGCAGAGTACTTGCCTGGTATGTGTGAGACCCTGGGTTCCATCTTTAGGACTGCATTTAATAAATCAAATGAAAAGATCCATTAACAACTAAAAAATATTTTTTTAAAAAAATAGGCCAAATATTAAAAACTTTAAATAATTAAATGCCATATGTGTTTTGTTATTTCCATTTCTGTTTGTATACTTCATTATTTCACTGAACTGAATACATTTATTATTTTTAAAAAGCCACTTAACATAATTTGGATTTATTTCCCCAACTCCATTTCTAAAAATTATCTTTTGTTGATGAGTTTTGCCAGGCTTACCTGTGGATTTGTGAAGATTAGACATGTCAAAATGTGGAATTCTAGGGCAATTTGTCTCACCATCCAGGTTTTTCATATTGTAATTGTCACTTAGGGTTGTATTTTTTTTTGTTGTTGCTATTGTTGTTGTTGTTTTAGTTCTGTGTTTTATTTGAGATAACACTAGAGATTTGGGGCAAAATAAAGCTTTCTAGCTTTATGGGCATTCATTCATTCAACAAAAATTCATTGAGCAACAACTTTGTGTCATCATTTCAGGTTTGGCCTAAAACAAAATGATTACCCAGGCAGTGGTTGATTTTGCCAGCCTTTCCACCTCTCTCTTTGTGAAGAATTCACTTCTCAGGTCAGCAGACAAAGTTCCACAGCACAGCATCAGCTTCAGTCTCTGCTCTGTAGGAAAGAAGTGCTCCGTAATCATTCTTAGTTCAAGCTTAGGCAACATATTTATTTTTCTCAAGGAAATTCCAGAGATACAATATTGTATCCTAATAAGGTTTTTTAAACTATAAGCATCTCTACTCAGAGTAAGAAATACATGTTACACTGTGACCTAGTAAGTATGTATGTGTGTATCTGAAATTAATCTTAGAAAGCAATTCTTACCCTTAAAAATATAACAAGCAATTACAAAGTTAACATTGAATGTGACTTTGTTAATGATGAAGTATAATGTTGTATTCTCCTTTGTTTTCTCAAAATACCAATCAGAACCTGCTAATTTACTTCAAGACCTATTAAAGGGTCATGCACAGGAGAGACTTTATTGGAAGTTGTTTCTGGCGAGACATGTCTTTTATGCATACCTCAGATTATGCAAAATGAGGGGCATGCTGCTCCAAGCATTCATCCACCTTTCTCCTGCACTTCAACTTTGTTCTAAGAGGGTCTCCTAAGTATAAGAGAGTTTGGACAAAAGTGAAGGACCAGCTGAGGGAAGCTCACCACCTTAAGGAGCACTTTAGTTCTCTTTTTATCATTTAGAATCCACAGGATTCTTGGGGAAGGCTTTACAGAGCAATTAACTGCTGAGAAATTCATTTGTATATCCAAATTTGGGAACGTGATGAATATGCAATTTTGCCTTTAGATACAGCTCCAGTCTCCTCCTTCCTCCAGTCAAATAAGTGGATGCTTATTGAGTAAGTATCTCCCACAGTGTTTTCAAGTTAAGTTTAAGTAGGCGTCATGACACAAAAAGTTATTTTTTCCATGCTCAAGAGGGTTGTATAACATCTAATGTGATCAGACTTCTTACTGAGTAATGAATATGGAAATTAGATAATTGGGCTACAGTAGAAGGTTAAAATGAACTCCAAGAATTTAAATAAATAAGGCCCAAGGATGTGGGTAACTGTGATGCTAAGAGGGAGTATATGTGGTAATAGTTGTTGGAGGAGATATCTATTTATCTGTATATGTATAGGTATATATATATACACACATACATATATATATACACATATATATTTAATCCAATAATTTTTAATATAATTGTTTTTAATTGAATTCCACTATGAATAGCTCTACCATAATGACTTGAGAAATACCCTGAACTTGATGAAAAATATTTGATTTCACTTAGAAATCTTAAACAATTCTATTACTAACTTGGGGGGAGATTTTGGGAAGATGTTTCTTAAAAGCTAGAGTATGACATAGGAACCCACCTGAGGTACTTTGTTGATTATAATTAGATTCTTTTGATTTCCAGTACACCAAACACACAAACTACTTTTAATGAAGGAGAGAGTACACAGCATTTGTTGCACTATGTGGGTACAACTCCAATCTTCTTCTTTTATTTTGTCCTTTAAATTTCTTTTTTTTTTCTTTTTTTTTGGAGGGGGAGTTATTGAGATAGAACACCATGGTTGTTTTTCTACTGAGTTTCATCCCCAGCCATTTTAACTTTTTATTTTGAGACAGTCTTGCTAAGCTGCTGAGGCTGGCCTCAAACTTGTAATCTTTCTGCCTCAGTCTCCTGAGTTGCTGGGATTACAGGTGTGCATCACGAAACCCAGCTTGTCCTTTAAATTTCTAGTCTTTCTAATTTCTTATAATCTTTGGCTTTGTGCATATGGCCACCTCTGGTTATGGTTGCACAAGTGGGAGACATCTAAATCAATAGACTCTGTACTCTTCTTTCTCATTAGAGAGTAACCTTCTTAAGGAAAGGGATTGTATTCTTTGCTTCCTTCACAATTACCTGTAGTACCTAGCATTCTGCTCATAAATACGCTCAGTAAGTGCTATTGATGTGCTAACCAGCTGCTCATAAACTGAATATTTCACAGATTTTTTTTCCTAGACTGAGGGTTCAAGAGAGTCAAACCTTAATTAACCTTCTTATAAAGCCATTTTAATAAAAGCAAACTTAATTCTAATTTAAGTCAGATCCTCAGGGGTGGAAAGAAGGTGCTTTGAAGTCATTATGCAAGACAACCATGCAATGCTACTGTGGTCAAGTATCACATATTTGAGTTCAGTGTCCATGCAATAAGTATATATGGAATGCTTAGTCAAGGTAATATGTTACATTTAGAAAAAGGTTCAGAGTTAATTTCAAATTAGTAGAAAGTATGACATAACAATTTCTATACTCTAATCAGTCTATGTATAAGGATTCATGTTTATATATACACAGGCACACACAAAATAAGAGAGAGGAGATAGACATAGAGACAGAGAGATCAAATGAATAGAATAGTGAAAAAAAAAGCATAAGCCATACTTAAAAACAGTCTTCTACTCATAGTTATAAACTCAGCTTCTCATTTCTAAAGGAACAAAAATAAAATATAAAAATAAAAAATAAAACACACATAGAATGTATCTAATATATTTTGCCCCCAAGAAAGATAAAACTTCTTCAAGAATTGAAGTTCTAGTACAATGGTCCTTTCAAATTATTTTAATTTATCCATTATCTTAATGACTAGACTAAAAATCTCTCTCTCCCTCTCCTTCTCTCTTTCTCTTCCTTTGATACTGGGGATTGAACCCAGTCAGTATTAAGCCACATCCCCAGTCCTTTTCTGAAAATTTAGAGACAGAGTCTCATTAAGTTGCTTAGGGTCTCATTAAATTGCTGATGTTTGTCTCAAAGTTGTGATCCTCCTGCCTCAGCCTCCCAAATGGTTAGGATTACATGCATGCACCACTGCACCCAGATCTCTCTCTTTTTGATAATTAGGTAGCTCAAAAACAGATAGCCTTGATAAATTAAAAGAAAGAAAAAAGAAAAAAGAAAGTGTGATTTCACTTACTTAAAAACACAGTCATAACCAGAAATGTCTACAGAATCCTAGAAACTGAACAGAACTCACAAAATTTATAACATCCAAATTGTAAGAACTGTTTTCTGTTGATACCTCACATGTGTGTTTTTAAACATGGAAATACTGAGCAGGGCCTCTGTCAATTTATTTATGCACATTTTTTTATTTATTCAACTTGTTTATTAAGCCTCTACTTCATCCATTCACTGTGTACTCTTTCATGAGTATTATCTTTCACATCAAAATTTCAAAGTATTTGTGACACAAATTACTATTCAATATATGGAGTTGAAGTGGAAGTTTGAAAGTAGACACCAGAGAGAGCACACAAAAATCCAGAACTATGTGTTAGTCAGTCAGCTTTCCATCACTGTGACCCAAATATCTAACAATAACAACTCAGAGGAGGAAAAGTTTATTTTGGCTTACAGTTTCAGAGGTTGGGTCCATGGTCCATTGACTCCGTTGTTCTTGGCCTGAGGAAACACAAGAACATTATGGCAGAAAGGTATGGCAAAGGAGAGATGCTCAGCTCTAGGCAGTCAGGAAAGAGAGAGAAAGTGAGGAGTCAGGGACAAAATATAACCCTCAAGGTACATACCATGAAACTATTTTCTCCAGTTGCACCAACTGCCTACAGTTACCACCTAGTACAATGGTCCTTTCAAATTATTCATTAAAATTGGTTAATGAACTGATTAGGTTACCGATCTCTAATCATTTCCCTGTGAACGTTGCTACATTGTCATAAGCTTCTGGGGGGAACCTCATATTCAAACCATAACAACCACTGAGACTCAAGTTCATCAAATTCTCAAACTGTGGGAACATAAGAATGGTGATGCTGAAACTGAGGCAGCATTGTCTATAGTGAAAGTCATGTGATTGTCCTAAGGAAAACTTTCTAAGTAATATGTGCACAGGATGTTTTTGAGAAAGTCAATTTTCAGAACTTTAACTTCCATATATAGCTTTTTCAGAACTGATTTTCCATAGAAGGAAAATGAATTTATAATTGTTCTTCCACTTAAGAAAGATGTCCCTTAACTTCCCATAAATTGCTATTATGTATAATCCTGTTATAAAAATTTCAGGTGTTTCAAGGAATCCTCTAGTGAATAATCAGGCATTTTAAACTGCAGGACTTCCTATCTTTGTGCCTTAAATATTTTTCTGTTCAGAGTGAAGCTTGATGCTAGCATTGGGATATCAGAGTCCTTTGGGGAATGTTCTGAATTTATAACAGCCAAAGCTGTACAGATTAGCGTCAATGATTATTTTCAGTGAAACTGTAATCTTTTTGTGGGACTACCCAAATTATCAAGATATATTGGGTAAAGTGTTTACATAAATTTATGTGATGATTTCCTTCCAATTATGTGGTTTTAAAAGCTTATTTTCTATCAAGCCTGTCTCATTATTTTTATTCCCATAAGTCAGTCTTTTCCTTTATCTCTTACGCATTTTATGTATTTTGTATTCCCTGTTATCAGAAATGAACTCATTTGGATTTATGTTGAAAATACTAATTTGATGTGTGAGGAAATATGCATCATTTACTACATTATTTCAGGGGACACAGGAACAAAAACTTGAAGATTGCTGTCTCGAACTTAATATCACAATGAATGGAAGAAAAAGAAAAGATGGAAGCAAGATGGTAAGATGTTTCTAACATGTTTGGAACTAGATGAATGGGATTCTGTCAATAGTGTCGGAAGAATTTCCTCAATTCTTGGGAATGCAACTCCACTGCTCCCAGGTCAGCCAGTCCCCACTCCACTGTATTCTACACTCCAGAACCTTCCTCTGGGAGCAGAATGGGAAAAGAATCTTGTCAAAAATTTTCAAGGAACATGAACGAGAAAGGCTTCCAGTATGGGACAGTTTGGCTACTCTTGTTATGTGAGGTCATTGTAGAAACAGCCTCTGATTCTCTCAGTCAAAATATTGAAAAAAATTTTCATTTTATTTGGTAAAACAATAAAAATTTAAATAAGAATAACTGAGTTTGAAAACTGGGGAAAAAAAACAATGTTAATTTTCTTTACATTAGTTCTATCCATGGGTTCAAGTCTAGAAAGTACTCTTTTTACCCACCTCTTCCTCTTGAGCCATGATACATCACTGAGCTTTAGTTTATTTGAGCTTCGAATGAATGTCTGATCTTTACTTTTCTTCATATCCTACTGCCTATCCTTCTCAAGTTAAGGCAGCCTAATACCTCATTTGGAAAGGAGCCTTCAGTATGTATCTCTACTTCTGTTCTTACTCTTTTAATCCACTATTGAGTTCACAGCTGGCTTGGTATTTAAAAATATCTCTACTAGATTGTGTCACATCCTTGGTTTCTCCTGTATGTGGAAAGAAACAAATGAAAAGGCCTACATGTTTTCATACCTTTTATGATGTGGCTCTGTTCTTCACATTCATCTAGTAACACCTGTCACATTTCTCTAGCCATGTCCATGATGAAAGTTTCCTGAATTCGCCAAGGTTTTGGTTCTTGCATGGGCTGTACTAACTTTTTGCATTTCTTTCTTCTTAGTATTTCATTTGGCTGAGTCCTTCTCTTTCAGATCTCAGCTTCATTTTTGTCACCTCAAAGAAATATTTCTGGATTTCCCATTCTAAATTGGGTCTTCCCTGTTATTTCTTTTCCCACTGAGTTTATTCTTTTCTTCCCTCTACTTATTAGGATTTACAATTATACAAGTTTGATTTTCTTTGTTTGCATGCCTCATCAAAATATGAAATTCCAACAGGGTGAGAATCTGGTCTGACATTGTATCCAACAATCAGCATAGTTTTTGAATCCTTCTAGGTACTTATGAACTATCTGTTGAATAAATTAATTACTTAGTATCATATCAATAAATGATGTAATTAGTTAATTCATATGATAAAGGAGAACATATGGTTCAGATGGAAGTTTTTAAGTCTCTTCTCTTCAGGAATTAGAATAGAATCTTAAGCCTTTTCATAGTTTAGCTTGCATTATTGTCCCAAGTATTATGAAAGGTTCTGTAGTTTTACTTAACAGACCGACAATTATTTTTTGTTTTAAAATGTCTATGTTCTGTCTTGCCTGATGTATGGTGACCAGCAGTGTCCACTTTTTCATAATCATAGGAGTATATTTCATGAAATTTTTTTTTTTAAAGTGGAAGGACTTTTTTATTTCAATTTATTTTTTAAAAAAATTTGAGACAGGGTCTTGCTCAGTTGCTTAGGGGCTCACTAAGTTGCTGAGGCTGGCCTTGAACTTGGAATCCTCCTGCCTCCGTCTCCCTAGAGGCTGGGATTATAGATGTGTACCATGCTTGGCCACAGGGGTATATTTTAAATTCTTCAGAATGGAATTGTATTATGAAGAGACTCTAAATAGAAAATAATCCATCCATAGGTGAGAGGTGTGGAGAGGCTACTTCTAATACAAAAATATCAAACATTCATTCCTTTAGCCTTAGCTGAAGGATAATATGAAGATAATTCAATTTAACTATTCTGTTCTCAAGATCCTACTTAGGATCAGATCTGGCTAGAACTCAGTGGAAGCAACTATGTGAACTACTCCTTCATTCATGTCCTGTCCAACCTGATGATTAGTATAGAAGAGTACATTTCTTTCAAACGGACTGAATCATTCCCGAACCAACATCTTTCTAATCCATGTAACTGGAATCACTTAACAGCCAACTGGCAAATTAAGTGCCATCTCTGGTTCTTGGAACAATCTTCTTCCCAGGGAGAGGAAATTTATCTTCTTTAGTCTAATGTCTACAGGAATGAGCCAAACTGCAATTTGCTGCTACTTCAACTTTGATATTGGATCTCCTTTTTGGATTCTCTTTTGATCCTTATGACCAGGCCTCTTACATCCAGATTCATTCCCCTGAGACTTGAGAATGGCTTTCTGCCTTGAAACTTCGGTAAACTTTTTCTCTACTGGGGACTTTTTTCTTGACACTTAGTATTTCAGAACTTGGGTACTGGGGCTGGCCAGTTTTGGATCAATGCATAAATGCTGTGAATATGTATATATAGAAAACACTATATATATATATACATATACATATATATATACACACACACATAATAATAATACAATATAATAGAATATATAATATACAATATGTAATATACTATATAATACAATATAAACAATATACATACATATATTTGCACAAATAAAATAATCTCTCTAAATCTTAATTTTCTCATTTGCATAGAGAATATACTAATAACAGTTTTCTCACAAGAATATTGTGGCAATAATTGTTATTAGTCATGTAACATAGGTAGGACTGCTTTACAAGTTGTAAAACTTATTTCCTTGACAGTGATCATGCAGTGGCTGAAGGTTCATGTCTACATCATTCTTAGGTTGAAGAAGGCACCCCCATTTAGGGAGACAGAACATTTGATTTTATCATCTTCCTTAAGCCATTCTTCCTTTTTGTTTTCTCTGTTGGTTAATGGGACTAACATCTTCCAAACTGCTTAGGTCCACAATATCAGGAGCTGTTCTCGAGTCCTGTCCCTCATGCTGTGTATGTAATACATCAGCAGGGCTTGGGATCCATCTCTAAGTATTTCCTGCTACAAAATTTCTCATTTTCACTCTTAATCACTCCTGTTCAACTTAAATCACATCTTACTTGACATTGCCAAAGCTTTTTAGTCTCATTTCCACATATCAACAAACTGATATTTTAAATATATAAACAGTACCATAGCACACCCTTCCTTAAAACCATACAAAGACTTTTGATTGAATAAAATAAAATCTTCTTACCATTGTCTTTGACGCCCTCCTAATCTGGCCTCCAGCTAGCTCTTTATCTCATTTCTACCATGTCTTGCACTTGCTTGATTATCTTGCTTGATTTCCTCATACATACTAATTTAATTATTACCTTAAGCCTTATTTATTTATTTATTTATTTGGTACCAGGAATTGAATCCAGGGTCACTTAACCACTGATCCACATCCCCAGAACTTCTTAGTTTTTACTTTGAGACAGGGTCTCTCTAAGTTATTAAGGATTTTGCTAAGTTGCAAAGGCTAGTCTTGAACTTGCGATACTCTTGCCCCAGTCTCCTAAGTGGTTAGTGTGCACTATCACACCCAGCTTATTATCTTGAGCCTTTGACCTGCAGTTTTCTGTCTGCAAGATTCTTTTCCAGGTTTACCTGGAACTCATTGTCAGGATTCAAATGTCAGCATCACTATTACAACTTGAGAGTTACTTTCTTTGTTATCCTTTTCCAGGTAGAATTCCCCAACTTGATTGCTCTCTATCTTCTACACAGTAATGGCCACTATCTGAAATAATTTTATTTTGCATCTAATCTCTTCCTTCATTCCCTAAGAATCTGAGCTTCACTATCTCAGGAATCCTTATCCTCCCTATGTCTCCAGCATGTAGAGCAGTGAATGCACAGGGCATGTGCATAGGAAATGGTTGATGCATCTTCCTCAATGAATGAGATTTGGGAGTCTGCACATCTTTATCCTGCTAATTGCCACAGGAAAAAATATGAAAAAAGAAAGCATAACGAGAAGAGTTTGTTCTGCAAATGACTTTTGCTATGTTTTCAACAATTAGAACCACACACAAAAAATGACAGGCCCTATAGACCTGACCTTTTAAAGGCACACCTACAACTGAAAGGGCATTCTTCATCACTTTTCCACCACATCTGCATACTTAATGAAACAACAGCCACCAGAGCAATGAGAAACCAAAGGTGAGAGTAGTTTCTTTGTCATTTATTTTTCAACTGTTTTTAGAATTGTTTATGATTTGTGTTTCTATCCTCATAGAACAAATTCTTAAAGGGAATTTAATAAGTAAATAATATGAAAATAGTACCAGTATTATATGCAATCACTAATTCTCCTTTAACCTCCATTCTAAGATTAGCCTATCAAATTAATTACTTTATCTGCTCCAAGAAAAAAGATTGTTTAGTTATCATGGTTTAGGTGCATTTATTTTTCCTTTAAGGAAAGAAGCAGTTTAAGTAATTTTCATATGTTACTATGACTAGATATTTTGATATTCACCACATAGAAAGAAGACACTATTGGTCAGTAAAGGAACTGTGAATAATGACATAGAATTAAACCTCACCTCAAGGTATATTATCCCCAGGGTTCTGAAACATTCATTTTTGAATAGCCAACATTATTGATCACAAACAAGACTGAAGAGTGTACACAAATATGACCCTTAACTTTTGTAAATATCAAAGTTTAGGTTTGGGTAGACAAAATAGAGTAGGAAATTGATACTGACTAATGAGTGTCAATATGGACATTGCTGTTTGCCTTAGAAAATTTGATTTTTTCTAAGACAACTTCTCAAATTTCTTTGCCTGCTTCAGTTTTTGCATCCAAAATAATTAATAGGGAGGGGGTGGGGGTATGAAAAATAGTGGAATGAGACAGACATCACTACTCTATGTACATGTATGATTACATAAATGGTATGAATGTACATCATGCACAAATAGAAATGAAAGGTTGTACCCCATTTGTGTACAATGAATCAAAATGAAGTCTGTAAAAATTAAAAAAAATTAAAAAACCAAAATAATTAATAATATAAGAATAGAAATAATTTTATATTTATAGAAAGTACTATAAGCCAGGTGTGGTGGCGCACACACGCTTGTAATCCCAGCACTTGGGAGACTGAGACAGGAGGATCGAGAGTTCAAAATCAGCCTCAGCAATTTAGTGAGGCCCTAAGCAACTCAGTAAGACCCTGTCTCTAAATAAAACATAAAATAGGGCTGGGGATGTGGCTCAGTGGTGGAGTGCCCCTGGGTTCAATCCCCAGTACCCAAAAAAATAAATAAATAAAATAAAGTACTATAATGTCACATATTTTTGTGATCTTGAAGTAATGAAGGAAGAACAGATAAAAACATCTCTGTAGCAAAACAGAAAGAAAAAGCAGAAAAAGAAAAGTGGAAGCAGATAAGGGATTAATTTATTAACTTAAGTTGAAATATGCCATACATTGCATTTTAAAGAGGAAACTAGACTTGGAAATTTCCATTTTTTTACACATCTAAACATATGTGCATTTTTACATATGAATCAGAATATGCTCATGGATAGATGATCCTCATTTTAGAGCTACACAAAGCAGGAATTACAATTTGCCAATCAATGCACAGTCTATAATCATATGACTGTAAGGCAGTGGAATGGTGAAGAAAAATTTGTGAGTTTGGTTTAGACATAAATTTTGGATTATATTTAGGCCCTGGGAATATGCTGGTTGTCCTAACATTCTTTCAGTATCTTCAGTTATTTCCACATGCTCTATTTCCACTGTTGTCATAAAACATATGGACCATACCTGAGATGGTAAGTTGTAGTGGCAATGAGGAGGTAAGTGAATCGTTGCTGAAGGCTACCCTCTGGTTGGGTGGTGATGAGAGAAGGACGTATGAAGGATGTCTCAGAAGACTTACAGTACATTGTGAAGACTGATGAAGATACTCAGTGTATGCTAAGTAATAAAATAATTAAAATATGTCAGTAAAAACCTAATTTGTTCAGAAGACAACCTTTTACCTCGATATTGAAGGAAACACGCTCAAACATTAAGTCTCTAAATTGAATGTCAAAAATTTCTTATTCATCTACCTTAAGTCCCTAAAGTCCTGACATGAGATTTAGAAAACCTTCTAAACAAATATGGGATCTAAACCATCTTCACTATTCAATTTTCTTATAATATTTTAAAGAATGTAGTTTTCAGAGGTAAGTTCAATGCAGCCTTTTTAAGATGGTACATTAGAGGCACCCAACACTCAGCTATATCTCCATGAGATAGAATTAAAAAGCTGGGATGTGGCTACCAGGGAGGTGGATGTCTGCAGGAAAACACTGGGGTTCTATAGTGGACAGACAGAGACTTGAAGGAAACCAGAGCCATTGAATAGTGGAATACAGAGTGAAATGGAATGATCCAGCATTGATCACACAGAGGTACAGCAGAGTGGGGAGGGGTGCCCTTTTGGTGAGGGTATGGGAGAAAGAAGGAAAGTCACAGTGAACACTTCTGGAATAGGATTCAGCCCCCTGGAGAAATACAAGCTACATTAACAAATAGTCCTAAGATTAGTCTGGTGAACTGGCTCAGGATATGCTCATAGTGCTGTAATCAGGAGTCATCTTGAGAAGGTCCCTATTGTGTAAACTTGCTAATTTGTGAATTCGTGTGAAGGGGAACAAGGCACTTCCTTTTGGAATCTGCCATTTTCCAGGTCAGCTGTTAAGAGTCTGGGGGCACTGAGAAGTCTTGTCTGATGGCACACAGGAACCAGGATTGGGAGCACCAGAACTATGGATGGAGAACTATGTAGAACCCACCATCATCACTCCCAGCACAGACTTTCGATTCCAGTCTCTCTCCACCATTAGAGGCATACAGGTACATACCATATCTCTGAGTATGCAACTCTAGAGAGAAGATTTAGGAATTTCTGCGTTCTGACACACCAAGGCATTTTGCCTGCCCTGCTTTCACAGTGTGTAACCCAAATAGTTCTGAAAAACATTTTTCCCCCTAGGAGCTATGCATTCTGCTTTAGTTTGTAAAGTAGCTGAGAGTATTCTAATCAATTCCAATCACAAATCACCTCTGCTATTCACCTAATGAGCATCATAAAGGAAAGAAGAGGGGGTTGAATAATTCCTAGGCTGTCCTTTGTCCAAGGGACACAAAACCTTAGAAGACCAGGGGAGAAGCTCTGATTGCCATAGGCTGTGAGTTCCCACTCTTCTTCACTAATTCAACCATCTTGGTGGTGAGGAAATTTTTCTTTTTTATTAATACTATTTTGTTGTTACTGTTTTGTTTCTATCTCTTCTCCTGTTTTTAATATTTAATTTTTCTTTCTCTCCTTCCCCCTTTTTTTCCTTTTCCCCCAACAAAATGACTTGTCCCTAATTTGTCATGGCAGGTGGAGAGAATCTGAAGTCCTGCTCTGGAGTATTCACTCCCATAGCAACAACAGTGAAATAACACAACTGTGGGGGCACCACACATATGAGAGACCTCAGATTTGGTCACTGTTCTTTCCAATCAGATCACACATTGCAGACAAGACTGGAGGTGAGTGCCAGAGAGGAGGAGCTCTGATTTTGGTACTGTTCTTTCCATGAAACAGCGGAGCTGCACCAGTATCTAAACAGAGGATGAAAGTTCCAGGCCCATCATACTGATTGGAACAGTCACTAGTAAAATTTCTTTCAAGTAACTGATCAAGATCAACAGAGTCTGAGAAAATACCCAACAGCTGAAAGAAGCTTCATTCCCACAGAATGGAAGTAACCACAATAGGAGTAACCACAGAGGCTACACCTTCCATATGTTTGTTTCTATTACACCTGCCTAAACTACAAAGGGAACCCATTCTTATGAGCCCTATAGAGAAAGTGGGTGGGTCTCGCCTCTGATCCAGTATGCATTGTGTCAAAACCCACTAATCACAGTTAAAGAAAACACAGAGAAACTACACTATGAAATCCAATTGGAATTAATCTCAACACTACACAAAAAATTGATATCCTAGGGAATATCATCAAAGAAATTATTAAGAAGGCCCCACCATAAAAATGGAAGAGATACCCATACCCCAAAAGGCACAAAACTCAACATAGAAACATAAGAATTTTTTAAAAAGGCACAAGACACCACTTAAAGTTTATAAAACTATACAAACTGATTCAAAAGATATTGAAGTGGGTGAAATGGTAGAGAAAGAATTCAAAAGAGTGATTTTAAGAAAGCTCAATTAATTCTAAGCAAATACAAATAAATAGTTGAATGAATTAAGGAAGAAATTAAGGAAGAAATGCAGGAAATGAATGAGCAATTCAATAGAGATTTTGTAGAAAAATCAAATATCTTGGAAATGAAAAGCTAAATAAATCAGATTAAAATCTCAGTTGAAAGCTCACCAATAAGCTAGATCAGGCGGAGGAAGAATATAAAGGCTTGAAGGCAAGGTTGAGTAATTAGGATAATAAAAGGGCTTAAAGACAAGGTTGACTAATAACCACATTTAAACAGTAATAAAGAAAAAATAAAAAATACTGAATAGAACACACAAGATCTCTGAAACACCATTAAGAGACCAAGCATACACAGAATTGGAATAGGTAAGGGAGAAGAGTTAAAGACCAAAGGCATTGAAAATCTAATCAGTGAAATAATAGCAGAAAATTTCCCAATGCTTGGAAGAGACATGAACATTCAGGTACTGGAGGTGTGACCAAAAAGGAACCTCTCTACATTTTATTTCAAATGGCAAAAGTACAGGACAAAGAAAGACTATTAATAATTACAAGAGAGGAGTGTCAAATCACATTTCAAGGTAAACCTATCAGAATAAGAAGAGATTTCTTAGTAGAAACTCTAAAGGCCAGGAGAGTATGGAATGATGTGTCCTGAAATTAATAACTACCAATAGATTATTATATTCAGAAAAACTGTCCTTTAGAAACAGAAACAATGACTTTCTATGAGAAGCATAAACTAAGGGAATTTATGACTACTAAATTAGCATTACTTAAGAGAATTTTAAAACCAGAAGAGGGAGAAAGATCAACCCAACCATGAGAGCAAATGAAAGAATAAATCTCACTAGAAGAGTATATAAACAAATGATAATTAGGAAAGAATCAAATATTATTAATACAGAAAACTATCAAACCTCTAAGATGAAGAAGAAATTAACATAGAATATTCAAGACATCCAAAAGAAAACCAAAACAAAAATATACAGACTGTCTGATTAGATTAAACACAAATCCCGACAATTTGCTGCCTATGAGAAACTAACCTCTCTGGAAAATACATACATTGAATATCAGAGCTCCTAATTGTATAAAACGAACACCTCTGGACCTACTGGCCCAAATACAATAATAATAGGGTGACTTCAATACCCTATTCTCAGCAATAGATAAATCATCCAGACAAAATTAAAAAGAAACAGAATTAATATAGACTATAGATCAAATGAACTTAATAGACATCTACAGAATTTTTCATCAAATAACTGCAAAAACCATTCTTTTTATCAATTCATGGAGCCTCCCTCCCAATAAATTGTATTTTAGGCCATACAACAAGTTTGAGCTAGTATGAAATAATTGAAATGATTTATTGAACCTTATTAGATCATAATGGAATGAAACTAGAAATCATCAACAAGGGAAACTACAGAAATCATATAAACAAATGGAGATTGAATGCTGTCCTGTTGCATAAACAGTGAGCATTGAAGACATTAGGAAGAAATTAAACATTCCTAGAATCAAATAAAAATAGAAACAAAATATGCCAGAATCTTGGGGATACAGTAAAAGCAGTATTATGAGGGAAATTTATAGTTATGAGTAATTACATTAAAATGGAGATATTAAATAAGTAAACTAATGATGCATCTCAAAATCTTAGAAAAACAGAACAAACTTAAACCCAAAATCAGTAGGAAATAAATAATAAACACCAGAGGAGTAATAAATGAAATAGGAACAACAACAACAAAAACATACAATAGACTTAATGAATCAAAGAATTGGGTCCTTGAAAAGATAATCAAAATTGGCAAATCCTCAGCTAAACAAGCCAAAAGAGAGAGAGGATCTAAATAAATAAAATTACAGATAAAAATGGTTAACATTTTCCACTGAAATTTACAGAACCATTAGTGAATATTTTGAAAACCTATAAGCCAAAAACCTGGAAAATCTAGAGGAAACAGAAAAAATTTTGGATGCATATAAATACCAAAATTGAAAAAACAATATTTAAGAAATTAAATCAATAAAAAACAATGAGACTGAACAATAATAAAAATTTACTCAACAAAGAAAAGCCTAGGATCAAACAGATTCACTTCTTAATTTTACCAAACTTTTAAAGAAGTACTAAGGCTGCTTCAAGTGTTTGGTAAAATTAAAAAGAAAGGAATCCTTTTAGACTCACTCTACAAAACCAATATAACCCTGTTACCAGAACCTGATACGGATGCAACAAAAAGAAAACTGTAGACGAATGTTCTTGATGAATATAGATGCAAAATCCTCAATAAAATATTTGCAGATTGAATTCAACAACACATTAAAAAGATCGTACACCATGATCAAATTGGTTTTACACCAGGGATACAAGAAAGTGCATTATATGGGTCAGCAAGCCGCAGATCCAGGAGACTTATGCTGCAGAAGTCTGAAAGAATTCTGGAGAATTCCCCCTTGTGCAACATTTTGAAAATCATTAAGTGTAATAAAGCACATAAACAAAATCGAGGTTAGAAATCACATGATCATCTCAATAGATTCAGTAAAAGCCACTGATAAAATTCCACATCAATTCAACTTCATGATAAAAATCCTAAGTAAATCAGTGTGGAAGGATCATACCTCAACATAATGAAGAGGACAGTGTATGTTCAGGGATTGAGAGAATATTGTTAAAATGCTTATACGACTGAAAGGATCTACAGATTCAATACAATTCCTATCAAAATACCAGTGACATTTTTCAACAGAACAAGAAAAAATAATCCTAAAATTTACATGGAACAACAAAAGACCTAGAATAACCAAAGCAGTCTTGAGCAAAAAGAATTATGCTGGAGGCATCATAATACTTAATTTTAAAATATACTACCAAGCTGTAGTGACAAAAACAGTATGGTACTAGCATAAAAGCAGACATGTAGATCAGTGGAATACAATGGAGGACCCAGAAATAAACCCATGCATCTACAGCCAAGTAGTTCTTGAAAAAAGTGCCCAAAACATACATTGGAGAAAGTCAACTTCTTCAACAAATGGTGCTGGAAAAACTGGGTATACATATGTAGAAATTTGAAAGTAGACCTCTATTTCTCATTCAGTACCAAAAATCAACTGATATTTGATCAAAGACCCTATTGGAAGACTCGAACCTTTGAAACTACTAGAAGAAAACAGTGGAAACACTTCAATATATTGGCACTGCAACAGTTTCCTGCTTCAAACTCCAGTAGCTGACCAGACAAAAGCAAGAACTGACAAATGGCCATTACATCACATATAAAAAGCTTATGAAGGAAACAATCAACAGAGTGAAGAGACAACGTGCCATATGAGGGCTGATCTTTGCCAGCTATGCGTCTGAAGAGGATTGGTCTTCAGAATATATGAAGAACTAAATAAACTTAACACAAAAAGAACAAGTAATCCAGTCAAAAACTTATGAATTATCTGAACAGATACCTCTTAAAAGAAGTATGAATGATCAAATGATCAAAAAACATGAAACAATACTCAATATCTTTAGTCATCAGAGGAATGCTAATAAAAGTACATTGGCATTCATGTCATCCCAGTCTGAAAGGCGATTGAAAAAGAAAAGAAGAGAAAAGAAAAGAAAAGAAGAGAAAAGAAAAGAAAAAGAAAAAGAAAGGAAAAGAAAAGAAAAGAAAGGAAAAGAAAAGAAAAGAAAAGAAAAGAAAAGAAAAGAAAAGAAAAGAAAAGAAAAGAAAAGAAATGTAACAGTTGCTTGAGAGAATGAGGAGAAAATGGAACCCTTATACACCATTGGTGGGACTTCGTATAGTCATTATTAAAAGCAGTATGGGGGCTCCTCAAAAAAGTAAAAATAGAACCACCATATGATTCAGTTTTACCACTCCTGGGTAAAAGAAATGAAAAAAAAAAAATCAAGAGTCAAAAGAAAATGAAGTCAGACACAAAAAAGATTGCATACCCAAGGATTTGGAATTAGCTTAGGTTCCTGTCAACAGATGAATGGTTAAAGAAAATATGGTACATACAAAATGAAGTACTACTCATCAGTAAGAATGATGAAATCCTGTCATTTGCAGGAAAATGGATGGAACTAGAGTATAGCATGTGAAGCAAAATCAACCAGACACAGAAATATAGTTATCGTATGTTTTCTTTCTTATGTGGAAACAACAACAAAAAGATAACCTAGAAGAAGAGGAACTAGTAGATGGGAAAGGATATCAGGGGAAGAAGGAGAGGGGAAAGCAAGAGAGGGTAGGAGGAAGGGTGGACAACACCAAAGCATGACATATGCATGTATGAAAATGTTAGCGAAGCCCATCAATGTAGAGAAAGTATTGACCCATTACCATTTCTTTTCTGTTGTTCTGTAATGTTTTATTTGAAATTGATAGCTATCTTAATTTATTGCTATTTACATATTATACCCTCATAATTATATCTACAGAGTTCAATGATAAAAAAAAATATTGTCTGAAACAAACAAAAAAAGAAGTAAATTCAATGACCAGTGAAACACATTACTTGTTCAATGAGGCCAAAATAAAAAAGCTGGTATCACTACCAAGGAACTTAAAGTACAAGTTTCATTGAAACTATTTATTTTATATCACAAAGTTTCACATCCTTCAATACAAATTAATGCAAATATTTCTGGAAAACATCAACTCCATTCAACAAATTTTAAGTTCCTTGAGGTAGTGAAGACATACCACAGTTAAATCTCCAATGTGAGTATGGTAACTGGCACAGAATAAAGTTCTTGTTGTTGAATGATTGACTTTATCTTTTAAACTCTGGGGAGAATACATTTTCTTTCTCTGTATATGTTTTTTATCAAACTATTCACTTTTTCCCATGTGGAAGACTGTTGCAGTGGAAGTCTTTAAGTTAATTGGATGATCATTAGCAAAGTATATTTCTAATAAGCCACAACATGGCCAATTTGCCAAGAAGTAGGTTCTAAATGAGGATACACTGTTTTGCTTGAACATGCAAGTTATTCGTTTGTCAATAATGTCCTATATGACCTTGGACAATTCACTTAATGTTCATATGACATAAATTTCCCATCTGTGAAATGTCAACACTAGTACCTGTCTCCTGCTTACTTCATAGGAAAAGTATGTCCATACCTGAGACAATTGCTATAAATCCCTTGGAGCCCACTGAAGGAAATTACTGCTTCATTATAATTGCTGTTATTTCTTAGAGTTGATGATGAGAGAAGAAGAGATGTATCAAAGTCCTCCAGAGAGACAGAAACAATAGGAACTGTAAGAATAGATATTTTAGAGGGAATTAATTATGAGAATTTGTTCATGTGACTTTTGGAGGCTGAGAAGTTCCACAAGAGGCTGTCTGCAAGCTGGAGCCCCTGGGATTCCAGTAGCATGGCTCAGCCTAAGTCTGAAGGACTCAGTACCAGAGGGGCCCTGGGAATAATTATTAGCCTGAGGCCAGAGGCCAGAGAACCCAAAAGGCCTCCCATGTAAGTCCTGGAGTGCCAAGGTTGGGGTGCTAGGAGTTCTGGTGTCTAAAACAGGAACAAAGAGTACCCCAGAGCAGAAACAAAGAGATATTTTGCCTGTTCTGTTTTTGTTCTCTCTAGGCCCCCAGACATTTGGATTGTGTCCAGCCACACTGAGGGCAAATCCTACCCAGTCAATACGTTCAGGTTTACAAGCTAATCTTCTCTGAAAACACCCTCACAGACATACCCAAAATAACAATTTACCAGGTTTCTAGGTACTCATTAATCCATCCAAGTTGATACCTAAAATTAACCATAATAGCTACTACCCAAATTTATGTTTAAAGGCACCTGGATTTGCAGCAAAAACAAACAAAACAAACGAAACAAAAACCAGGTAAAGGAGAGCCTAGCATTCTTTACAAAATAAAATCAACTGAATTATTTTTGCTTTGGAATGACCAAAAATTAGAATATTTTTTTCTAAAGGGACAAAAGAAAAATTCCAAAATATGAAAGTACAGTCTTTGTTTGATTGTATCTATATATTTTAATTTTGGGTTTAGTTGACAGATTTTTGATAAAAGCTGAGGCTGGCTTGGAAATTGTAATTCTCCTGCCTTAGTCTCCCCACAGTTGCTGGGGTTACAGGTATGCACAACTACGCCTAGCTAAAAATATCTTCAAAAAAAGAAAAATATAAAAATGAAAAGTTTATTTTATTTTATTTTTCATTATCTTTTATTTGATAGTGATAAATCTTAAACAAATTTTTTCATATATGTATAATAATGTTTGTCTTATTCTACCGTCCTTCCCATCCCCACTGCCCCACCCCTCCCCTCACTCCCCTCTGCACAATCCAAAGTTCCTTCAAGAATGAAAAGTTTTAATAGATGATCATGTTTAGAGACAATGGCCTCTTGGTTGTGTTTGTGGCTTATCCACTGTCTGTACTATCTAGGTTAAATCTGCACCCCTGGGCAGACTTCTCCCTTGTCTACATGTTTCTGGGTCAAGTCCCTCTTTCTGTGCCCTCTCCCTGAGGCAGTTTTTATGTCAAGGAATGCAAACCAATTTTAATATTAGCCTAAGGTAAACATAATTAGAAGGGTAAATTTTCTGCCAAAAGGGGGGAAATTATACAATCCATTTCAAACTCAAATGTAATTTTTGTAAAAAAAAAAAAAATCACATCTTATATTTCTCCAAATAGTATCATCTCAAAGAAGCGTAGGGTGAGATATCATCCATAAATCATTACCATTTGTCCAATGAGGAGAACATCTTTGAGGATAACTTTTTAAAGTGACTATACCCATACTCTCTTGTAAAATTTTCAACAAATCCTCTCCAACTTAACAATGAATTTTAACACAGTCAACAGATATATAGAACTCCTTAAATATTTAATATATATAGGAGGCATACCAAATAATTGAACAGAAAATAAAATAAAGGGCATATGAGGAAAAGACAGGGAGAATAATTATCATTAAACAGTGGCTTATTTAATGAGTAGGAATAGAAAACTGGGCATTGAGAATGTAGGTATTGGTTGGACCGGAATGTGTTTTCTTTTCCTGCCTCTCCCAATAGAGAAAGGCTCACCAAATGAAGGGCAGCATAGGGGAGGCGAGGAAGAAAGAAAGCCTGACACAGGGAAGGAGAAGGGCCAGGAAGATGTTAAAAGGTAAGATGTGTGAGAGGTAAGGAAAACCAGTTTTATTTAACTTCTTTAAAGCCTTGAGTTTTTTTTTTTCTTTAATTCCATGTATAAACTTTCAGGTCATTGTGATTTCCATGCTTATTTTCTACTCTACAATATTTCCTAGTTGAACTAGTTTCAATCTGTTTTGCATCTCTGTAATTCACATACCTGAATATGTTCTTCCTCCTGAAGTTCAAGTCTAAGAGAGATGTGTGATTTTTGTTCCTCTTGCCTAACTGAAACTTTGTACCCTTTATATGATTATCCAAAGGAATTAATATCAGTATTTGAAGAGACACCTGTACTCCCATATTTATTGCTGCACTAGTCACAACAACCAAGATGTGGAAACACAATTGGTACATACACACAATGGAATATTATTTGGCCATAAAAAGAATGAAATCCTGTCACTTGTGATAACATGCATGGAACTGGAGATCATTATGTTAAATAAAATAAAGAACACACAGAAAGATAAGTACCCCATGATCTCATTCAAATGTATAATCTAAAAATATGATTTTTATATACTTAAATTTGCCAATCTTTTCTCTCTCTCTCTGGTAGTACTGGATAGAACCCAGGGGCACTCTACCACCGAGTTATGTCCCCAGCTGTTTTTAGTTTGAGACAGGGTCTTGCTAAGTTGGACAGCCTGGCCTCAATCTTGCCATTCTCCTGCCTCAGCTTCTAGAGTAACTGGGATTATAGGTGTGCACCATAGATAATCTTTTCTCTCTTGTAAGCTTCATTAGTTCACTTGTTTTTGGTGGTGCTGAGTATTAAACCCATGGTCTCACACAAACTAGGTAAGCACTTTACCATTGAGCTACAGTCTCAGCCCTTAAATTCTTTAATTGATTTTCTAATTAGCAACCAAAGGATCACCAGTCCAGATGGCAGCTGGGTTCTAAGTGTCCTGCTGCACCAGGGTGATTCAATTCTTAACCCCAGGCAGAGATGCCTTCCTTTGCCTAGGGCCCCGCTGTGCCAGAGGATGCTAACTCCTGGGACAGGAAATAATGGTAATTACAAAGCAGAAAATGCTCACTGGACAGGAAGAGGGGACAAATTCCACAAGCATTTACAAGCAATTCCACCCCATGTTTTTCCCTGTTGGTGTTCATTTTCTCTTGTAAGTAGTTTTTAAACATCAACCCCACATGTGCCACTTGTTAAACTTAAAATATTTACAGTTAGGAGTTTGGCTAGTGCCCCTGTCTCCTAATTTGAGGAACTCTCATCTCTCTTCCTTCATTGACTTAGTGTCACACAGCTTTCTGAGGGAGCCGAAGGAGAAAGTCAATACTAAAGAACAATTTTAGGTTTTACTCTTGAGCTCACAATCCACCAGTTTTTTTTTTTTGCTAGACAAACTTGGATAGTCTAGAAAGGATTTGGCCGGGTGCTCTTTTTGATCAATTGTTTTGATTTTTTAAAATCTACCCATCTTAGGCAAGGACTAAGGTGTTTCAGTGATTTGGAACTGCAAATATGGCATCTGGGGGTACAGCATAACAGTTGGGAGATGACCCTCCAAGTGAAAGCAGCACTGTGGCACCACAACTCCAAGTCCTATGTGTGAGTGCTTCCTGGAGACAGAAGGTAAACTACATAAGCAATTTCTGGGACAACAAATGATCCCCAAAAGCAAAAAATTAAAAAAACAAAACAGCAATGGTGAATTTCCCCATATTAAAATTCAGTACTGGACCCTTTGACCTTAGTCTGTGGATACAAATGAATCTGTGATGTTAATGGGGGTTTTATGAATATTAGGTGTAGAAAAGAACTCAACCTACACTGTGAACTGGAGGAATAAGCAGCATATTTCTATGATCTTTGAAGACTTGAAAAGTTTGTGAACAAGCTGATCTTGCCCATCTATGATTATTAATGGCTTTCAAGGTTTCAGAGCTTGGCAGTATATTGTTTCCAACATTTCATATTATTCTGTCTTTGTTTATATCTCCCCAGTAGATGTACACTCCACTTTAAATGAGAAGCTCTTCCTAAGAGACAGCCTCAACAGATTCTATTTATGCACACAATACTTGAAATAAGACATATCCTAACCTTTAATTATGAATTACTACCTAAGTTTCAAGGAGTGTGAAAAGGGTAGCAGAACAATGAGAATCATGCTGATACTATTTTTTAAGATGACAATATCTGGAGGTTGATTTAACAGGGTTCTTTGACTTTAAAAGTTGTATGCTTAAAGCTCTTGTTAAAAAAGATCTGGCACAGGTCACATTGTCAAGGATAAACAATCATTCTTAAGTCCTTTGTTTCAGGCCACAGTGAAACTTAATCCCCAAGGTGTTCCTGTGTGTCCATGCATGCATGTGGATTTCACTGTTCCTCCCGTCCTGGTACTTGCTTTCAAGCTCAGAGCTCTGGACTGCAAGGCATTTGATTTCTGGTAATTAATCAGCTCATCATACACGCTGTGTTTCTCCCCCAGGCCTAGCTCAAGTGAGTGATCCAAATCTGGCTTCAGGAAAAAAAGAAAGCATTTATGCTCTGAGTGCACAGAATGAAACACTGATAAACAGTTCTTGCTAAAACATTGAATTCAGATGGCATTATTTTTCTTTTTTAGCCATAAGTCATCTTAAAAAAATACACAGAGCAAAAAACCCAAACCAAAACAAAAGCCCAACAAAAATATGTTGGATGCCCTTTAAACAGAAAGCATTTTGTCCTAATAAAAAGAGTTATCAAAATTTGCTGGTATTTGTGAGTCTGGTGCTGCAGCCTTTTAAAGTGTTTGCCTAGAATGTTAATGTTCATTTTTAAACACCTTTTTGTTTGACTCTTTACCCACAGTACTTTATCTCAGAATTTCTTGTTCGCCTTGTCTCTGTAATAACCCAGTTACTACTAATTTTATCAGTTGTTGTGAAAAATCTGAACTTGTATTAGCAATTCTTCATGCCAAGAGACCTGGCAACTTTCATTCTTTTCAATTACTTTCTCGTCTGCCTCAATGGCCATTTGTGAAGTCAGGTTTTGTTATTAGAACTGAGAATACTCTCAGATATTTGTCTTGCAGGTAATTTTGAACCCTCTTGTTTCTATAAATAATGTAGTCCTATAATGGGTTCCCTTTTCTTGCCAATTATTCTGCTCAAACCTGAGATTAATCAATCAATCTGTTGTCAAAACCATTTCTGAATTGGCTGTATTTGATTTATAGAAGTTACGTGTGAACGTTAAGCAGTGGGAAACACGGCGTATCAAAACTATAATAAACTTTAATGATTTTGGAGACTGCATGAATTTCAAGTAATGCCAACCCACATAATCTTCTCCAAGCCTGATAATACTACTCACGGTTATGATGCAATGATCTTATCTTAAAGAATTATTTTTTCTAGGCATATGACTTGTAGTCTTTTACAATGCTAAGTCTCATGAGAGGTGCTCAGGAGATTTTGTTTTCCAGGAGACATTTTTGACTGTCACACTGGAGAGGGGAGATACACTGGCATTTATGGGGAGAGGTGAGGAATGACTGCACTATCCTACAACGTACAGGACCACCCCCATATCAGAGAATGATGTGGTCCTATATGTCTTTAGCGTTCAGAAGAAAAACTCCTTGGTTTTGCCTTTATGTGTATGTATCAATGCAGAGCTTAAACAAATTTTGCAAATTTAATAATCCATGTAAGTAATAGCAAGGTCAAGAAGAATCAAGATGATCAGTATACCAAAAGCCCCCTCCTGCTTTTTTCTAGTAAATACCTTCTCCAGGGTAACCACCCTGTGGTTCCTTTGGGGATCTAAATGGAATTGCAAAGTTGGCCTAATGTGTGTTTTCTTATAAAGCATATTGACACTTTTCTCTTTCCATTTGAATCCTATCTTCTACTGACTCCTAGAAATTGAAGACAGGACTTATTCTGAGTCAAATAAAATTGAAGAGCTGTGGGTTTATAATGTATTTTTTTTGAGGTTGCTATTTATAATTGAAGGAGAAGGTAGCTCTTTCCAGTGCATTATCTATTTGCACACCTTTAGCTTACCTGATCTCATCCTTCTTGAGCCTCCTGTTGCCAGGTGATGGGAAGACACCTGATCCCCGGTCAGGGTCAGAAGCTTTGTCATGATAGGAAAGGGAGACATGATTCATAAAAGAAAGCAGCCAAGGGTTGGTCAAATAAAGTGAAGAAGCATTCCCCGAGCTTTTGTTTGTTTTACTTCAAATGAACTCACATACAAAGAGAGAGCCCTTTAAGTAATAAGTAAATGATGCAGACTCTTAGCCAAATGGGAAAAAGCACCTTATATGTCCTGTCTTGTTCCCTTGTGCTGTTTCCAATTTTTCTTGCTTCTTAGTTCTAAGCATACCATCCACGTAAGTAAAATAAACCACATTGGGGTAGAGCTTAAGTTAAATATCAAAATCATTGCATGCCGACCGTGAAAACTCACTCATGCTGAACATTTGTGGGTTATCAGGATCAAAGAAAACTTCGATATTTATCAAAAAATTTAGCCCACCGTGGGTTAGCCTTCATTAACCTGGTATGTATTTGAAGAATTCAATAGAGTTAATGCAGACCAAGCCTGAACGGAATTTTTTCTACTTAGCAAAACACTTATCCTCTTGAAGAGATAGATATCAGTTTTTAAATATTGGGAAAGGGCAGAATAACATAAGGTTCACACATGGTTGTCTGAATGCAGTGAGCTCAGTCCAAGGACTGAATTAAGCTTATACATGAAGAAACAGAGAGCAAATTTGTCTTTGATATAATGCTTCTAATACTAGGTTGAGGTGCTATAGGAAATCATATCAAGTCTTGACAATACAATTTTTTCTAGTTTATTTCCAAAATTATTTTAAATGAAAACAAACCTTGATACAAAACCATGGGTTGCTGCAGACATCAGAATAAGCAGAGTCCTCTCACAAATTTCATTTATGAATCTGTTTTTGGCAAGGAAGTCTGAGTGATATGATGATCTCTCTTAAACCTGAGATGGGGGGGTGGAATTACTTTAAAAAAAAAAGGACTTTTTAATGTGATATCACAGCCTTGCTTCATAAAAAACGCCTTAGATAGTCCATTATTTCATTTAAAAGTTTCCATGTTATGATCATTAATATGGTTATTCCCACATTTCAATTATTTACTTGGAAACAGGGACCCTTTATTCATTGTACCATTTGGGAATAGCAATGTTGGGGGTGACAGTAGAGGTGGGTTGGCAATCAAAAGAAAAAAAATTGGTTTCATCAAAATGTGAAAGATGCTCCTAGTAAAAAGGAAAGTGCTCTGAATAAGAGAATGGGAGCCACATATGGAGGAAC
>JAJEJO010000304.1:47016-58854 GCA_020662805.1 Glaucomys volans | reverse complement strand
TTTTTTCTAGTTTATTTCCAAAATTATTTTAAATGAAAACAAACCTTGATACAAAACCATGGGTTGCTGCAGACATCAGAATAAGCAGAGTCCTCTCACAAATTTCATTTACGAATCTGTTTTTGGCAAGGAAGTCTGAGTGATATGATGATCTCTCTTAAACCTGAGATGGGGGGGAATTACTTTTTAAAAAAAGGGCTTTTTAATTGTGATATCACAGCCTTGCTTCATAAAAACTGCTTTGATAGTCCATTATTTCATTTAAAAATTTCCATGTTATGATCATTAATATGGTTATTCCCACATTTCAATTATTTACTTGGAAACAGGGACCCTTTATTCATTGTACCATTTGGGAATAGCAATGTTGGGGGTGACAGTAGAGGTGGGTTGGCAATCAAAAGAAAAAAAATTGGTTTCATCAAAATGTGAAAGATGCTCCTAGTAAAAAGGAAAGTGCTCTGAATAAGAGAATGGGAGCCACATATGGAGGAACTAAATTGGAACCTTCAATCAAGAAGCCAAAAACTTTCCAGGCAAATATTGAAGACAGCTCCTGTTACTATATGATTTAAAATATACCACCTTATTTAACATAAAGATGTAAGAGATAATGAAAATTCCTAGTAAACATTTGGAAAAAAAAAAAACTATTTGCTCTTATAGACTTCGTTTCTTTTATTATGACCATTATTTATATGACAAAAATTAGAGATTTGTCATTTGCTCCCTTAGTATAGTTATAATCCTATGCTGCGTTACTTCCAAGGTCAGTTTTCTCTCCTACTCCTCTTTTAAGAGGAGTTCTTTTGGGGGAATAAAGTTGCCCATGCAGAAGTACACAATGCTGCAATTATTTGAAAATATCAATTTCTGCGACTATACAAGCAGTGATAAGTCAAAACTTTAATGTCATATGAGGCGTCCTTGTATTTTTTGTTTTTTCTAGTGCAAGGTGTTCTTTGTAAACCAAGGCACATATCACTGAAAACTTACACAGGACTAGGTCAGTGAAAAAAAAAAAAAAAGAGATTTACATTCATCTTAAAACAATGTTTTTTCTAAATGTGATCTATAAATTGCCTGTCAGTGTATTTGAGGATTGGGCCTAGAAAAATTCACTTAATACATAACTGCATAATTCTTAGATATAGAAAAGTTTGAAAATCCCTCTTCTAGAAAACACAGATACATGATTTCCAAAGAAATGATAAGTATTTAATAAAACCTAATCAAAAGACATTTAGAGATAAATATCTTCGGCAGAAAATATCTAGATGTGAAATCATTTAAGAAATAAAACTTTGCTTCTTTTTGTATTTTTATATTTCAATCTGAAGCATAAACAGAGATCTGGATTTTAGAAAGGAAGTTCTTATTCTTATTGCTAACTTGATATATTGATGTAGATAAACCTTGAAGCAGGAATATCACTATTGCATTCTCCAACTGAGGAAATCTAGGCTTTGATGTTAAGTGACTTATTCAAGGTCACACAGATGGTTAGGACCTGTCATTTTTATGAGGCAACTTAATGCCACTTTACACAGTGTCCTCTGTATTTTTCCTATATAAGTATCTCATGATCTTGAATTTTACTTTTGCTGTAATTAGTGTCAAAGCTGAACAGAAAGGATTCTAAATAAGCCCTCATTCCAAAACTCAGCCCCACACTACTACTGTCTGATGTGGCAATGGTACTTGAATTTCCTATGAGGCTGGGATACCATAGAAAGTAAATGAGCTCAGGTGGTGTTGCTGGACCCCCACCTAAGATAAGTCAGTCTCCACAGTGGGTGCAGACACCTTCTTAACTCTATTTTTAGGATCAGAAGATTTCAAGTGGAGCCTGAGTCTGAGTCCTATACTGAGGAAACTCGACTGAGCTCCTTGAAGGGCACACGTAGAGCCCATGAATGGAATTATTGGGCATTTATGACTAAGAGGGCATAGTTAGCACTGGCCAAAGAAACAGCAACACTGTGTTGTTACAAACCAAGACTTTTCCTCTCTCCCTGATTACTCCACCCTAAGCAAAATTCAAAATGGTGTCATAAGGAAAGCATGTATAGTACAGAAAGAACACTATCTTCACCCTTACCACAGGACATGAAGATCTCATAGGTGCATCACTGTTGCCACATGAAGTTGCTAACATGAAAAGTTTACAGTGAGTTCTTCAGGTTTGGAATGGGAACAAAGGAGAGCTTATCTATGCATTAATGCTGGCACTTAATTCAGTTGCTGGTGAGAAAGTTCATACCATTCAAGCTAGTGGCTGACTCAAATTTTAATAGTGGTACTCTAGAATAAAGGACTATCTATAGCTCCAGGAAATGTGTACAGAATAAAAATGTTCAATTCAAAGCCAGTTGGAGAGCTTCTGATTTATATCACCATAAATACTTTATACTCACGTATGGCTAAACTACAATGTACATATCATTCATAGCACAGAGCAGAGTTCCGGTATGAAGAACCAGAGGACCACCTGTCTTTATTGAAAATGACACAATGGAATGTATCTGCAGTTGTTTGAACTAGGAAAGTGGGCCAAATTGTTTTACCAGAAATCCTCTCCTAGGGACGGAATGTTTGCACATGTATATTGTTACAGCGCTCAGGGATTGACAGAATACTTCACCATTGTTGGGGACCTGTCTCATCATTCAAAGAATGTGTCTGGCAGGCCATACGGGATATCTCATCACATTATGGAAGACTTATTTCAAAATGAAACAACAAGTCCTAGTGAGACCTTGCTATTAAATTCAATTCTTGCTGTCCTGTTTTCTTTGGTATTTTTCATCTGAGTCGGTAGACAAAATTGTTTGGTGATAAGCTTAATTGAGAGCAAAGCTTTGACCTGCAGGCTGTTGGTCATCTACAATGTGTTACGAATGCCAGGAGTCAGAACACAATTGAGTACCACTGAGTAAGTTGGAATTATTGGTCCATTAATTAGGGAAAAAATGAAAACTCGATAATGGAATTTATTTGGGGGTATCATGTGTTTAAAATACTACATAATTGTTAAAAATTAGGTCATAGGTTGAAAGCAAGTGCAATTTTTTCTGATATGATCTTAAAGGAAATTTGGATGGAAAAAGTTACAATAAAAATTAAAATGGAAACATAACATTTATTTGATGTTCTCTGTCTCTGTTTTGATTTATTTTTGCTAAGTTCATTGCCTGATATTCTATGAGCAGTGTTTCTCAGTTGCAGCACTACTGACATTTTGACTTGTGTCCTTCTTTGTTACAAGCACCATTCCCATAACATAGTGTTTTTTGGGTACAATTGTCGAATGCTGTTTAGCAGCATACCTGGCCTCTACCCATTAGATGCCACTAGCACTTGCTCCAGGCTCCAGATATTGCCAAATGTCCTCAGGAAGGTAAAATCACTCTGGATTGAGAGCTTCCATTTAATTACTACAGTATTACATAGGGATGAGTCATCTTTCATGCAGTTGGTAAATTTGGCAAGAGATAGTGGTAACATTGTAGACATTGCAGTGCGTCATAACTTTCTGAATGTTTTCAGAGACATGCAGCAAAATTTTGGCTTATTATCAGATGCAATTGATATTTTGCTTTATTTAGAAACATTTCCTTCTACCAAGGGATGGACTAGGCTTGAATTCTATAGGCACTTTCATTTAATAGCAATTGTTCAATATAATCATAAAAGGTCATATGAGCTATAATAGGTCAAATTAGTTAATCATCTAGCCAGCTTATGATTTGGCCTCTGATGCTCACCACAGTATTCTTAAGGTTTTAGAGATGCTTCCAATAACATAACACTCCAAAAAGAACGTCAAAAGTTCCTCCTTTGACTAAAATACCCATTATAAATTGTTTACTCCACAAATGTACTTAAAACTAGTTTGAACTTGTTTACATATGAACTCCCTATTTTCTAGAAGAGATAAATTTCTAAATGTTAAAGAGGCAGAAGGCATTTCGATAGCATAGCTGCAGGCCCATCTTGTGTGGGGCTTTGCATCTTTTTCTTCAAGTTGGTGACTCCGCCAGTTTTCCTCACTGATAGTCGTTGCCGCCAGGTCTATCTTCTGGGGTTTCCTTATCCACCAAGAAAGAAAGAAGCCTGTGAAGTCTTGCCAGTTTGACCCTTTATTTACGTACCCTTGACAGAATCACACAGACCTCTTTTATTTTAAGGATTTTACTGCTAATTCCTCTGGGAAAAATATTGAAAAGATAAAAATAACAAACGTGGGAAAGGGATGAAGGTTACAGGGGCGTATAAAGTTCTTCCAGGCTTATTCCCTTGTTGATGGTTCCTGAGTCTCTTCTAAAGACAGGAATTGGAAACTTCCCTTTGAATTCCGTCCTGAGATTTTATTTCTAAGAGTGGGGCTAATCCAAATGTCACTTCTCCTCTGACCTGTCTATGGAGTAGGTGATGTGCAGTCTTTTCTCCTTGAGGGCTCCTGGCTCACCATTGGAAAGATTTGAGGCAAATGCAAATTTTCAGACTTTCCTCCTTAAACTGGCCTCCATCCACATGGGAATCACACCTTTCACATATTTCCTAGCAGTATGTTACATTCTAAGGCTTTAGGCCTTTAGGTCTTGATTCCTTAAATTTTTTTAAAAAACTTCAAAGAATGTTTTCTTGTTCTAGTGTTCATATTTCACTGATAACTCCTTCTTAGTCGGACCTGTTATCATTTTTCTCATATCTAATTGTATTTATCTACTTAATTTTTCTATTTTGCAGAGACTGTCTTGCAGTATGACACCTAGAAATGCAAATGATTATTTTGGTACAAGGTCAGATTCCTCTGTTTAGCAAATGTGAATATCAGTCAATGAGTGCCAGGGATTCTTGCAGGCATCAGGGGTATAGCTGTGAACAAAACAGAAAACTGCCCTCATTCCACAGGGTGGAGACAGACAGAACAAAGAAAGTACAGAATGCATTAAATGGTGATAAATGATATAGAGAAAATAGGACAGAGAAGAACAGAAATTCTACAATTTTAAGTGGAGGGGCAGGGAGAACTTCATAAAATAGTGATATTTGAGCAAAGATTTTAGACAAACAAATAAGAAAATTAGATAGATGTCTAGGGAAAAATAAACAATAAGGAGGATCACCTGTTCAGTTTCTATAGATAGTAGGGGAGCAATGCAGAAGGTAGGAACATACCTGAAATAGTCTATGAAGAGCAAGAGGTTTAGTGTAAGTGGAGTAGAGCAAGAGAGGAGGAGAAAGTAGGAAGTAGAGAAAATAGAAGACAGAAGAACTGGAGAAACAATACTTTCAAAAAAATTTTTGTTGTTGCTATTCTTCCTAACATACCCAGTGCTTTTTAGGATACTTTGACAAGAGTAGATACTGTGCAATGTCTTCAAAGATATCTTCAAAGAAATCGGTTGAGAAATTTCTTGTTATTCAGTCTCTGATCAAAAGTGCTATATCAGGTTCAACTACTACAAAGAGTTATAAAGGTTCTCAGGCATTTGTCCAATGCCCAGATTAGTTGTTGGCAATTATACAAGAAATGAATCAAAACAAAACAAAAGAAAGAACCCAAATGAAGACCATTGACAATCAGCTAACTAATTGATCCTTCGTGGCTAAATAGCTGAACATCAATGAGAGATCCATGGAGCTCAAAATGTAGGCCAAGTACAGTCCGGGCTAAGAGCAACTTATTTTATTTTTGTTTCTCAGGGCTGTGTTTCTCATGAATATGAAAGATAAGAACTTTAGATTATATTCACTCCAAGAGTTTGTAGAAAGCTGGAACTGTTATTTATAAGAAAATAAATTCCAATTCAACTGGCCTAAATAATAAAGGGAATTTATTGATTCACACAGAACCAAGAGAACTGAAGGGTAGAGTTTCAAGAGTGGCTTAATAATAGCAATTTAATAATAGCTTCCAGGATCTGGTTTTTTGTCATTTTTTTTTTTTCCTATTTGAACACTCTGGCATTTCTATAGGATTGATTTTATCCTAAGATGAGTTTTCCTTAAGATGGAAATTTGGTAGACTCTCCAGGGACTTCATAGGTACAAGATGCCCACCTAATGTGAGAAAATCAATGCCTTTGTCCCCAAATGCTCAGCAAACTCCTGAGGGTCAATAGGATTAAATAGGAGTAATGGATATACCAACCCCTGAACAAATTAGCATGACCAAAGGGATGTCATGTGACAAAAGCCAGAGGATATTATCAGGTTCTGGAGGTCACAGGCTTAGAGTTAAGGAGTGAGATTTAATTTTTCCAAACCAAATTGTGGGTAATCTTACCCTAAGAAGGAGAAGGATACTAAGTACTGAGAATGACAAATGTACCCAGGGTGATTCAAAATATCAAAATATTGTCTTTTTATTCTCTCAGAGGTTTTTCACTGTGTCTGGTATACAGTAGGTACTTATTTTAATTGATTTAATATTGATCAGCCTAAGGAAAAGAAATTTACTGAATGAATAAAATTATGAAGAATATGAATAAAATGACCACAATGATTCTTGCTTTGTATAGTTATAGAAATCTTTATTTTCTGAACTCTATGCTGAAAACAGATCATCTCAGCTATGCTATTTCTAAGGAATGACCTTACCTCTGATTTTACCTTCAAAACTCTCAGTAGAATAATTTGGAGGATAACAGGAACCTGTTTTGGAATAGAGTTAAGATATCTTGGAGGGAAGAACTTCACATCTAGAAAAGTGCAGCAAAGTTCAGGTAAATGTTCTTCGCTTCTAAAAAAAAAGAGCGACTTTTCATTTCCTTTTCCTGTTAAGTCACAAGTCAAGTTTCACTTTCAAGTAAACCCTTTTCTTTTACAAAACTTCTCAGTTCATCAGGGAATCAGAGGGTGTTTAGAAGTTATAGCTTTGCACATTCTGTAGAGCTTATATATGTTATTTTATTTTATGCTCACAGAGGTCTCAAAAGGCAGTGAAGAAGAGAGGTGAAGCAACCTCACGTTGGATTTGGACTGCCTGGGATCAAATCCTGGCTCCTCCACTTGCAGGCTGTGTGTCCTTGCGAAAATTTTTAATCCTTTATGCTGCCATTTGGGTATCTAAAAAAGTGAGATAATCAGGTTTTCAAGTAAGGAAAATCTGAGCTAATATTATCAAAGTATAAAGAATATGCCTGGACTGTGGTAAGCTTTCAATCAGTATTATCTATTCTAATAATGGTGCCACTGATTCTGCTTTTTCACATGTGGAAACAGTCTCCAATCACATTAAACCTGAGTTGGATTGTCACAAAGCAGGATTCAAATGCAGGTATGCTTGACTATGCCTCCACAGTTCTTTGTACCACACCCTCACCCACCCAATCCCTTTTCACTGGAATGTACATGAAATCCTTTCTTAGGATTAAATGGCCACCTGGGAGAAATCAGGGACTTTGAATATTCTTCATAAGTACTACAGGTTCCTACCACAGAACTTTATACTCTGTAGGAGCTCAATAAATACTGCTAATGTGTTCAGAGATATCCTGCAGGGAATCCCAGCTCAAGGAAGGCATTAGGAAATGACACCAATACTAGAAGACCTACTTTATTTATTTATTTATTTTTGAACTTTTTACAAATTTATGGGGTATGTTTTGCCTTTATTTGGTATATGTATGCAGTGTGTAATGATCAAATAGGGTTGTTAACACCAGAGGACTTCCATTAAAATGGACATCTTTACTGGGAAGATAGTTACAGAGGCCCTTCTCATTAGTCTTCTCTCAGAAGCATCATGACAGATAGTAATTCATCACTACAACTGTTTGTTACTTTAGGAAAATTGGAATGACACCGAAAATCAGAGTACTCAACAGGGCAAGAGTAGAAAATAGTTGTGGTATGGTGCTGTGCATCCATTTGTAAAATGGGCACCAAAAGTTATGCAGAGATCTTGAGTGTCCACAGATGGATGAATGTTGTCCCGCTTTTATTTATTGTATGCCCACAATAGTTGTGAAGTCATCAAGAAAAGTTATGTCTTTTTTAATGCAACTGGTAGGAGAAAAACATACCAAGAATGCTAATAGTGATGAGCATAGTATTTTTAGCTACTTTTATTTTTCCTTTGTCCCCAAATGTCCATTTTGTGATGTAGGAATTACTTTATAATAAAACAAATTTGCTTTTAAAAATATAGCAACATTGAACCTTCTACACCACTTGATTGGAATCATTTTGAATCATTTTAAGTCAAGAAGTCATGTTTATCTTGATATATGCTGAGTTGATGGTTTCTGGGGAGTTATATCGGGATAAAACTACATGAAAGACGATGTTATATATCATATAGAAACAATATTCAAGAATTATAAAGTGTATATTCAATGGGTGACAGAATACACATGTACACACAATCATACACACAAACGCACTACAAGTACCAAACTTAGCATAAACAAACACCCAAATTAAAAAAACCCCAAATATCCCAAATATTCAGGCATTTGCCAAGGAAGGTAGTTATCTTAATATATCTTGTCTATTATATAAAAAGAATTTCAGGACAAATTGAGTTATTTTACAAGATTCAACATATTGAAAACATTGATGTCAAAAGAATTTTTTTTTAAATCAGAAGAGAAGGCTATTCTCTGTGTGTGTGTGTATATGTGATATGTATAATTTAGGTGATTTATAAGTCATCCAAAGCACATTTAATGACATGCCATAAGACTGAGAGCTAATTACATTTCATAGAGAACATTTAGTCTCCCAGTTCATGAGTTTTTCCACTCTCAAATATTCAGAAGGAAGTTTAAAGACCAAGATGTCAAAGGATGCTCCTTGTGTGTTCAATTGTCAGAGAAGCCTGCAATTTAGTAGGATCTAGAACATTTTGCAGTAAATGACCCAAAAGGAGAAAACCAGATTAATCTGATCTCACACCATGCTAAGCGTGATCAAATTAAGTTGCAGAACTAACCCCAAATAGCTAGCAACAGAGTGATGGGCAACAGGCTAAAAAGTCAGAAAAAATAAAGAATTTCCACATGAAAAAAAAAATATGACCTTTTTTTTGTCTTTGTAAGTAAGGCTCCTGTCAAAAGAGAGATAGCTTTTGAGTAGAATCTAATTCCGAGCACTGAGCCTATAAAATTCCTATGTCAGCACTTTAGCACTTAACACATTTTGTCTGTAAACAAAGAGAAACTGGATCCTTTTAATCCTTTTCTAACACTATCCCAGTATGCAAGAATTATTTTTGCTTCTTTTTATTTTGGAAACAATTAATATGCTGAAGAAAAAAAAATGATTAGAAGCAACCTAATGCAGATCACGATTTGGTTTAAACCTGTTTTCTTTTGTCCTCTACATTCATAGATTTACAATAATTCTGTTTCTAATCCTCAGGAACTTTGGTCCATGGTGCATTACTCTTGTAATTCTTATGCTCTAGTTTCTCTTCAGTTTGCATAAATCTTTGTCTAATTCAGCTGGAAACAATGAAATATATTGATAATTATAATTGGTGGGTATTCAGCTAGAGGACTCGAGACACAAACAATGGCAGGGGTTATAGGAGAGGAACAATCTCACAGGAGTGACAGTGTATTCTGGGCTCTCTTTGTGGCCAGCAGCACAAACTCTCAGGACCCACTCAGATCCAGTGGTTGATGGAGATCTTGGTGAAATGTGTATGCACACTCTGTCAAACTTTGCTCAGTTCTTACTTTAAGGAATTTTGGCAAACATGACTATTGATTTTATTTTAAGCACAGTTTTCAATTCCTGTTTTACCTCTTGGAGTTAATTAAGAACTGTGGGAGGCTTGAAGTGGACTCCCTGGAAACTGGGTCATTGTAGACTGCTCTGGAACTATACTGAGCTATGAATGTTTTCTGTCACTGAGTAATATGGAAGAACTCAGGTCTGCACCAGAGTCCTACCAACTGGTGTGGTGTGTAGGATATGGACCTGGTTTTGTCGAATATGTATTGAAATGGAGTGGAAACTGAGTTTTGCCCTGACCTTGGGTTGGCACCATCTTGCAACAGGGTCGATAAAATAACAGAGGCAATAATACACTAAAGTGAAAGAGATACTCATGTAGTTTTTTTTTTTCTTTTTCTTGGCCTATTTTAAAAAATGAAACAGCAAGAGAGGCAGATACACTTATTGTGAACTTCAGTCTCAAATCAATATTCAGAGCTTACAATTTTCCCATCCATTCAATTCCCAGCTTTGTGTCTCTTCTTTGCATTGTTACAGCTTTATTTATTTAGTTATTTGTTTACAGCTACTTTGTCTTCAGATTTTTCTTATTCAAGACAAATTGCATTTAAAAGTACTCAAATAACTAAATATACTTTATGGAAAAGAAAGACCAAGCAGGTACATCTGAGGCAGTGACAGCAGAACAATCCAATCATGTATTTAAATAAAGTAATCTAAATGTTTTATGCATAAGAAGTTCAATAAGTTATAAATCTCAGAAGTTAGCCTGTATTTTTCAGAATTTAAAAAGCCTCTAGTCTCTGCAAAGTATTTCTGCCTGCATCATGGTCATGACATTTCATTTACATTAAAAGGAGGATTCTGAAAAATCCACACAATTTTCCCATCTGTAATCAGCAATATTGATTAACACACGCTCAGTTTTCCATGACAGGGTAACACAGTGATAAGATAAAACTTTCATTTCAAGGTTGAAATAATACTGCTTAATTCTGCTGGGTGTTTTCACCTTGAATATTTGGTTTTTAACTGGAGTCGTCAGATTCCAAGTAATTAAGATGCCGAACCCCCCTTTGAAGCCCATAGAATCTAATCACTTGTATAAAAAAGGTTTTCTTCTGATAAGTTAACTGCTGGACATTGCAGATGTTTTAGAGCGCCCTTACATTCCAGAATGCAGCCACACCTCCTGACTAAAGAATAAGATGAACTTTGCTTCTTATTTTCCTCCACAGTCTGTAAAAGAAAACTGATGTACTCTCAACTTCACCTAGAGTTTAGTCCCACAACAGCATATAAGAAATGATTTTCACCATTTTTTTTCCAGAGAAAGGCAAGATTTTCCAAGCATTAAGCTTCATTTTCTTTGTAGAAAACAATGAGAATTTGCAGTCATCCCCACTCAGCCTTGAGCCTGGGCGACTCTCTGTTTATGATTTTTCCACAGAGCTTCAGCAGACCAGACGGAAGTCCATCAGTAATCTTTCCTCTAACATTGTGCAATACTTTCTTGATTTTTTTTCCCATTAATCAACATTGGATTTATTTATTTATTTTGGGAAGAAAGCTAACCTCCTTGAATTCATAACATGGAAACATTTTCATCTGTGACAAACATATAGTACCAATTAAAAATCAAAGAGAGCAGAGAATGATTAAAAAGCAGCTTTACAATAGACACTTAAGTTGATCTGGGAGCAAGACGACAACCTTCACAATACATATAACCACTTCTCACACATTCCAGAAATAACGAGGGGTATTTTGAGGTAGACCCTGACATCATGCAGGAGGGAACTGCCTGAGTCAACATATTTTGAAATTTAATCTGAAACCAAAACAGGTATTGCTCTGATAACCAATGTGCAGTGTATTTATGGTCACGTGGTGACATCTGTTCTTACACGGGAGCTTGATACTAAGTTTGGAAAAGTGTTTACTACTACTATTCAAATGAAAGCCAAAGCAAATGGGAGGAGATCCTAAACCAAAGCATCTGGCTCTTGCTTGGGCACAGTTAATGTGCTATTGCACATGAATACATTACAAAATACTTACTTTCAGTAATTTGTTGACCTGAAAAGTACTAATGAAAGTGAAATTACATGTTTTTAGTGGAACTTTACAACAGCCCTTTGT
>JAJEJO010000304.1:0-33084 GCA_020662805.1 Glaucomys volans | reverse complement strand
TTCATAGAGAAAAACAAGAGTGTGAAAAAGTGAAAGATGTTCAGGAAATTCTATTCAGTACACAAACATTTTCTAGTATATACCCTGATTAATAGACATCATTCATCTGTATTGGGAGAGAATACTGATTTATATAAAAGTGCAACTACAATATCTTAACCAAATCAGTTCAAGTTTTAGTAGGTGTTGAGAAAATTTGGATAGAATTCAAATGTTTGGCCTATGGCTCATACAATTTCACAGACATAGGACAATCTTTATAGAAATAAGTCATCTAATATATATTTGGCAATTCTGTATAGTCTACATTTACAAATATTATGTTACCTTCTAGTTTTAAGAAAGAATAATATAATTTGTATGTAAAATATTTATGTATATCTATGAAAATTTTGAATTCACAGTTCAGATTAGCAAAAAACATTTTTAGTTGAATGTAAAGAATTGATTAAGAAATGAGGAATAATGTTCATTTATGATGAACATTTATGGTATTCATCTATCATGTTTTTCCTAAGATAAAGTGAAATGTGGTTGAAACACAGAAAACTTAGAGGAAAATGAATATGAAAATCAAAACTGCCAAATAAAAGTTGATACTCTGGGGTAGTTGATAGTTTCTGGGATAGTGCAAACTTAGAGCTGTAATTATATATATTGATGAGAAACTATATTCCCACTTCTCCCTGAAAATACATTTCAATATAACTATAATTTGTTTAGTTTCTTATTCCTATGTTTTATAGTATTATAATGTTATAAAATGAAAAAGTAAACCACTTCTGTCACTTATAATCTTGTTTGATTAGCAAATAGACACAATCTGTTATGACACTTCGCCTTAAAATTGTCTTGCACCATGTTTAATGTTTTACTTAATAAAGTGGAAAAAACCATTTTATTCATTATAGGCTTCTTTTCGAGGAAAGTGAAGTAAGTAGATCCATGAAACATACATTGATATGAAATTCACACTAGATAAATAGCATGTTAGGATCCATGGAAATAAAATTTGTGAGCAAAAGATTGCCCAAATAATCTGAAGATTCTAATATGGTATCACTCAGATGAATGAATTTAATGCTTTCTCTCTCCTAGAAATTATTCGAGTATAAGAACTGAGATCATCATTGGTGGGGGCACTGTGTTTATCTTGGTATCAAAGCATATTCAAAAGGTACCCTTCATTTGTGTTCATAATCACAGTGAGCATCTTGTGTAGATTATTCTATACACCTAACCTAGCTTGAGATACATAGATGAAATTCTGTAAACAAAAACAAATTTGAGTAATACATTTTAATTTACATCATAGCATAAACATAATTAAATTATGAGAGATGTTTGTAGTTTCAGAGGTCTTGTAAAGAGCCTCATTTTTCCACATCTGAATTCTAAATTGTTGCAAAATAAAACCAAAGGGAAAGGCAGATGTGAGAAAAAAAATCTGCTTTATTATTGATATTGCTCCCGATTGTCACTGTGGATTTCATCTAAAGATAAATCAGCTACTTGATATTGAAACTCAAAATTAAGTAGAATTTCTAGCAGTTAAAATCTTCTACCACAAGAACAACTTCTTCATGGCCCACTAGACTATTTGGCCATAGCAATCAAGAACCTATATTCTATAGGTCTGCTTTTGAAAAAGAAGGGAAAGAGTGCAGCCTGACAGGATCAATTTTCATTTCAAACTCTTCAGTCTGATTAAGAACTCATATGTGAGGAGGGATTAATGAGGAAGTAAAGAGGCAGGAAATTTGCCTAAGTGAAGCTTGATTTTTATATATATGAAAATAGAAGGATGAAGGGGAAAGTATTTATTCCAATAAAGGACACCACTCAAATTTTATACCAGAAATCTAGGTAGTCATTTAATCTTAAATAACTTAGGGTAAAAATAGACATAATTCTATAATTGAAGCTCACTCAAAGACAAACATACAAACAAAAACTCAGGTCACTGTGTAGTCAGCAAATATTTGTTGAGTGCTAGCTATGTGTACTAGCTATTGGTAAATACACAATTAAAATTATGTTTTCTGCTTTTAAGGTATTTATAAAGTAAGGAGATGGATTTTCAAGGAAATTCATGGTGTACAATGTTAATTGTTAAAATCAAAATATATACATCATGAAGTTGAACTTGGAGGGATAACTACTGAGTCTGAATGGCAAAGTCCAGGATGACTTCTGTGAGAAACAGCATTTGAGCAGACTTGCAAGTTAAGGAGGAGTTTGCCAATTGGATATGTTGGAGAAAGGTGTTTCTAAAACGTAGCTCATATTCACAGATGAAGATGTACGAGAGTCTATTAGAAAGGCTCGGGAACTGCAAGTGGTTGAACTATAAGCTGAAAGAGAATAAAAATAGCAATAGCCCAATACTTATTTTGTGTTAGGAAAGCATGCAAAATATTTCGTGTGGATAATTCCATTTTTCTTCATAACAACTCTAAGAATTTGTTACTATAATTATTCTCATTATACTGATAGGGAATGTGAGGCTTAAAGAAGGTGTGTGGTGGGCCTGGGATACGATCTCCAGTAGTTTGCTTCCAGAACTTGTGATATAGCTACTGTGCTAATTTGCCAGTGAAGTGGGAAGAAATGAGTAGAAAGTGTACATACAGATGGAAACCAGATCCTAAAATATCTCAACACTAATGATTAGGAATTTATATTTTATTCTGTGACCAACATGGGCATATTTTGCATTGTGATAGGTAAAATATTTAGAGAAGGTAAAAGTGTATCCTATGAGGATCTTTTTTTCTTATAAAATAGTCATTCACAAACATTTTAAGTTAAAAATGTAGAAATTTGTTTGCAGTTCACAAGCAAATTGAAATTCAGTTGGTCTTCTATATTTCCAGGTTCTGTACCCCTGAATTAAAAAGTGACTGACCAAAAATATTTAAAAAATTTTCATCAGACTTTTTTCTTGTTCTCATTCTCTAAACAAATACAGCATAACAACTATTTATATTCTATTAAGTACTATAAGTAATCTAGAGAATATTTATGGTGTACAAGAAGATTAACAGGTTATACGCATAGGTTATCTAAGGGATCTTCAGATATTGGTATTTGTGGGGAGGTCATGAAACTAATCCCCTTTAAGTAGTACCACATAGGATGACTGCACAATTCTAACATGTCTATCTAAATTCAGTAGCATTTATGATATCCTTTTAAGCAAAAGGAACTGCCTGATAATTCATTTAAAGAGAAGGCTTCAATTGTATATAGTATCTGTTTTCTAATTCTGCACAACTGAATACGCATAGTGTTTCCTTGCAAAGACTCTTGAATCATTTGATCAGTCATATGCTAAGGCAAGTCATTAATTTTTTACCAAATATTTATTATTTAATATGTGATAGGCACTGCTCTAGGCAGTGAGGACACAATGGTAAATAAAAAAAAAATTTATGCTTCCATTAGAATGTTATATTCTATTACATACTAATAGAACAGGACTATAAAAACAAATATAGAAAATATGTAGAATGCATATATGATATGATATGATTGACGAGTGATATGGAGAAAATAAAGAGAAAGGGGATATATAGGGAAGGCTGAAAGTTTATAATTTGAAGTATGGTAGTCAGAAGAAACCTCACTGAGATGACCAGATTTCCAGACAGAGGGAACAGCAGGTGTGAAGGTCATATGGCAGATGCAAAGAAGATGGGCTGTGTTGATCAGTTAAAGGAGTTAATAAGACTATGGTACAAGTTAATACTTGATTACAAGATCACATGAGAGGCAGGAAAATGCAGTGCCATGAAAGCAAGTTCTGGCATCCAGGTACCTTGCTTTGAATAGTTTTTCTTGCCTACCCTTTTAGCTTGGACAAGTAATTTAGTCTTTCTGCTTTATTGCCTATAAACTATGAATAATAATAGTTTCAACCATAACAAAGTTATGAATTACAACAGTGTCTGGCATATTATAAGAGCACAGGAAATGCTAGATGTTAGGATAACATTGTTATCATTCAGAGTATTTTATTGTTTTCAAAATACCTTTTCAGACATCTCAGGTTATTTTTAAATTAAGTTATGAAAAGAAATTCTTAAGCCCATTTTAGTAATGACAAAATGGAAGACCAAAGGGTTATTCCATTCCTTGAAGTTCATGCTCTTGCTCTGTATTAGGGCTGAAATGAAAACCCAGACCTTCTTTCTAGTTTCTAAAATTCAGCTCTTTTGCACTCCAGCACTGCACTTCATGGTGGACTCCACTACCTGAAAGAGCTGTACAGGTGTGGAAATCTTTCAGAGACGTTTTTTCTAGAAGGTGGGCAGAATAAAGGTAAATGGAATTGGGAGGGGTCATTCCAAGGAGAGAAAGAATTGTGTTTAGAGAACTCATGAGATTTTTTTTTTTTTTTTTTTTTTTTTTGGCTGTGGAAGCAGAGTAACGCTGAGGTAATAGTAATTAGACCACTTTGAAGCAGAAGATTTATAGTTAGATGTACAGGGAAGTAGGCAGCAACCATAGGGAAGTTGAGGCCAGATGGCAGAGAACTTTAAATGTCAAGCTAAGGCATTTGAGCTTTATTTTGGCATCAATAAACCATTGACAGTTTTTTAAGGAGGGGAGTCATAAGAAAAAAAATGTATATTTTAAGAAAGAAAATCTGATAGAATGGATAGGAGATAGAAAACAGAGAACAGAAATCCTTTTAGAGAATATTAGAAATAATCCAAAAGAAAGATAAAACATTCAGAGATCCATATTAGGATAAATTAATCCAGTTAAAACTAAGTTGGTTTCAACACAGAAGTTTTCTATTTTCTTTTTTTTATTTTATTTATTTATTTTTTTTTAGCAAAACTATGCTTGGAAGTTCAGTTATTTCCAGGTGCCTCAGGTGGGGTGCATGCATGAATAGACTCCTTACTGGAACATTTGCCATGTGCTGCTCTATGTTTCAGATGGTGACAGTTTAAGTGTGATATGTTGCACATGCTGCTTTGGAAACATACAAGGAAACATCAAATGCACGTGCTATGCAATGCATAACTTAGAATAAGATGGATTCTTTTTTTTTTTTTTTTCCTGCTTAAGCAGCTGCAATTAACACTTTGTGGAGTTTGAAATGCCCCCAGTTTCTCCCCTGACTGCAGTAGTAGTAACCCCAGGGAAGAACCAGAGCAGCTGGCTCTGTAATTTCGAGAGTGCATCTAAGGAATGCAGAGCTACTTTATAGAAGGGGGAAAATGGTCCCCTGGGATGAAAAGCGTAGTTAAGGAGAGAACTAATAACCAAAGGCAATATGACCTGTGACATCCCAAGATTTACCTAGATCCCCGCCCCTTTTTTCCAGTGTGTCGACAATTTAAAACAAAAACCAAAGAATCACATATTTATATGGCCAAGTATTAGACATAGGAGCTATCCCCAATCATTTCTTGGTGTATCCGACTGCCAAATAATTGTTTACAATGGCAATAGAAAAAATGAGTTATTTTATGGGACTCATGAAAAAGACTTGCTAATTAGTTTGGAAAAAAGATGCCTTTTTCAGGCCGGCAGCCCTTCCTTGTCAGATTGGAATCTCATTAATTTTCACCAGCTAAGTAAGGTCTGACCCTCTAGCACAGCCAGGGAAAACTCAGAGGCTTCCTTCAGCAGCATGTGGATGCTTAAGCACTCAGTAATGAAGGAATCTGAATTGCCAAGGGTACCAACGTGGCCCCTATCACAAGGAGATTCATACTGAAGTAAAAGCCACAATTCTGCATGCATATTGTCTACTAATTCTTAACACAATAAAAGCACTTGGTATGGGTAGACAAATGTTTCCTTTCTTACCTGAGTTTCTTTTAAAGGTGTGAACTTGGATCAGGTTCATGGTGAGTAATCCGGTTTCAATTGGAAGTGGATCCATTTTTTTATTTCTTCTGTAAGCAATTGATGAAATTTTAAAACCTTAGAAGTCACCTCACTCTGAAACTACACACATACGGAAAAGCTATGGAGAAATTATCTTAAATGCAAATGTTGGATAATCCAATGGACAAACATAGGTTTTCTTAATTGTCTTCTGATGTAGTGGGTAGTTTTATTTACTTTTGGAGTATGTATCCAAAAGAGTAGGAAGAATAAGAAATAAAGTATTCAGTAGAAAGGAAGAAGAAGAGAGATAGCAATAAATAAATAAACATTTAAAAACTAAAGGAAAAAGGACCAGGGGAAAGAGGAGGTGAGACAAAACGGAGGAGAGTAAGAACATATTACAAATGGAGAACTTGTAGTCTCTTAGACTACACAGTACTTAAAATCGAATTATTCTGGGAGTTTAAATAGCTGCATGACTTGCCTTTTATCATAATTAGTGAAGAACACATGACCATCCAGATTTAGTCATTCTGAATTGCAGCCATCACTTGGCCCTTCTACAAGCCCTGATTCAGAGCTATTGGAGTGTAGAAGGTTGGAATGTTTTCGTTTACCTTGTTCCTTATTCATAAATAAGGTAGATCACACAAGTAGAACAAAACTGCAACGTGCACTTCCATTCCTCTCAACACATACGATTTCACATGTATAGGATAAGGCCCTGTCAAAATTACTTTCTCTGACTGTCCAAGTCAATGGAACATCACATCAAAATGCCGGAAAGAGGCATCTGTAGGTGGAATTATACTTGGGTCCACTCCAGTCATTCATGGAGTTGATGCGGTCAATGGAATTGTCCTCAGGATGACAGTCACAGAACTTGCCTGGGCCAAGATAAATGCATTAGAAAGCAAAAGAGGAGCGCAGCTCAATGGGCAGTGAAAATCAATGAGAGCAAATTGGCCCATTTTTGCCTCACTGACTTGTACTGTCCATTAAGCCCTATTTGCTGGTTCATGGTTGTTCACTTCATTTACTTTCTAATCCTTTTTTTGCCAGCTTGGCGCATCTCCAGGTTAGTGCAATCCTGTTAATTGCCATCGCCTGCTACCGACTAACTGTGACACAGGCCTTATCACCTCATTACAGGGATTGGACATGAAATTCCACACATGAAACCCAGCGTGAGGCCTGGTTTGTGTAGGATTGGGACTTAAATCAGACATGATCTCACAGCTTCTTGGGAATGGAGATTTTCCTCATCCTCATGCCTCCAAAGAAGCTGGGATTTGCTTTAGCTTATTCGATGCTTACATTGTCTAGTTGCTACTGTGATCACTGCATTGCTTGAGGTAAGAAAGTTGGAAGAGTAGTGTATCCTATGATGGAAGGAAATTTGGGGATTTTTTTTTCCACATAGAATCCACACCCCTAACACTAGATACAGACAATTGGTGAATTTACCACACTATGTTGTAACTGCCCATCTGTTTTTTCACTACTGAATTTCTCAAGGGCAGGTACGTGATGCATTTTTAATGTTTGTCCTATCAGCTAGCCCAATGCTGACTGATTATAGCCTGTTGATTGCTTACACAACACAACATTATTGAGCATCTACCCAAAGCTGTCTCTTTCTCAAAACAGCACTATGGGGCTAAATACTATTATTTCAATATTCTTCATGTTGGACATGAAGGTCAAAGAGGTTACACTGCATGTCTGTGATTGGCAAGCTGGAATGAAAGCTTAGGGTATCTGATTGCAACGACCTAGCATTTTGTTTTGTTTTGTTTTCCTATCTTTTATTAGAGAGGCTTAAAAGATTTGATTTCATAACGAGACATTAAAGCATATTCTGGTAAAGTGAAAATGAAGCACAAAACATTTATTTTCATAAAATGTCTACATATATTGATGTATTTAAAAATAACCTACAAATCTTATTTTATCACATTACTTTTATTTAATTATGTGAAATAGAAAAAAGACTGCTCTCTGAAAGTATTTTATTCTAGTTCTTTTCTTTTCTCCTCTTTTCCTTCCCTCCTTTTCCCTCCCTCCCTCCCTCCCTTCTTTCCTTTTCCTTCTTTCTTCTGTGGTATGCCTCGTTATTCAAAGAAAAATTCAAAGGGAACACACGGATTGATAGGACTTTACATTCACTAAGAAAATTCAATCTCTCAAAAAATATCAAGTGACAATGTTTTATGAGTGGAGGTCACTCTCAGATGATTCTCTTTTAGCTACTGAATAATGATTGGGACTATAATAGTCTATCATTGAGTTTCTGAGTCAAAATAAAACAGACTGCAGACTCACCTCCTCAAGTGGAATTACAGATGGTGTCAGCCTTCCTTAAGCAATTACATTTGTGTGTGCATGACTCCTTGGTCCCACACAAAGCCTTGTACACTTTCCCCAAACTCCACCTGATGAGCTCCACATGGCTCCTGTTTGTTCCAGTCTCCCTCAGATTCTAATTCGAGTCATCTAATTCCTCTCATCTCAGTTCTCCCTACAGTTTCAACTGGCTCCATTTCTCTTCTTCCCTTTGTGTCTCAAATTTTTGCAGAGTGGTTTCACAGTGATAACTATTTTGTCATGCTTATACAAACTTGGTGAACAAAATTTATACGTTCCCAACTATTTCCTAATCTTTTTTATTTTCACCTTCTTGCAAACTCATTTTCTGACATACTGTCTTATTCATCATTCAACTCTACATCAAACTTTCCATTGTGAAAAAATGCCTGTTACTTAAAAAAATAAAAAACCTAATTAGTTTTCATTTTAACTGTTCTTTTTCCTGCTTTTAAACTGGATGTTCCAAGTTAGGTAACATATTTCTCCTATTTTTAAAAAATTTTGGTCTTAATAGTGAATATGAAATTTCCTAAGGATAAGACCACAGTGGACAATGTTTATCCTGAACCCACTGCTTTTTATCAGAGTTAAACAATCATTTGCATTTTTCAGCTCAGTATCTAATTGTAAATTATTGAACAACTTTCTTTGCTTTTGAGGAAAAAAAAATCACTGTTGTGTGCTGAAAGTTGCACATAAAATATCTGGTAATTTTTAACACATTGCCTTTGCACAATTTGCTTTGTAAGCCTATGTTTTTTTTTCTTCTTTCCATGTCTGTCCATCTGTGGGTATGGTGTAGGTCCAACAGTGAGGACGTGAAGAGAGCAGGGACAAATTCCCTGTGTAAATCAAATTTTGCCTCCTGTGGACTTTAGTATTTATTTACCTATTTGTTCAACAAACATTTGATTGAACATGTACTGATGCCTGCCTTACCTTTGGGATTTCTTGGTAAACTTTGATTTTTTCAGAGCATGATGTCCAATGTTTGATTTGTAATTCATCATTTGATCTAACCTCAGTTACCTTCTTAATCCCATAAACTGAATTTAGGGCTCTCTTCCTGGAAATTCTCTTAACTTTTGCTGAACACTTGAGTTCTTATATTCAGGAGGCAGAGGGATTTTCATCTGAGCATAACACAAAGGAAACATTTTAACGGTATTTACACTATCTGCTACAGTGTTCTTAGTTCAGACAGCATGATTTGGTAAGCACTTTTGCAAATTAAAGGTATACACCTGTGAGAACTTTTCAATCAGTCAAAATATATACATAATGTGTAAACTAGATCAGAACTTCTAAAAGGAAATGGAAGCTAATTTCGTTGACTGTACAATCAACTCTGAAAATAGCTTTCCTACTAAAACCAAGTAAAAAGTTCGAGTTCTATAATTGAATTTATACATTGAGAACATCAGGCTTTAAATCTGAATACATGATTTCTTGTTCTTTTAAATAATCAAATGAAAGGGGTTTTTTGTTTGTTTTTGTTTTTGTTTTTTTGGTACCGGGGATTGAACCCAGGGTCTTGTTCAAGGCTAGGCGAATGATCCACCACTGAGCTGAAGCCCCAGCCCTTTAAACCCTTAAACATAAATGCTTTAGCTAAGTGAGCAACTAGTAAACTAAGGTATTACTACACAAGCATACATCTATCTAAGTGGCATAAAAAGAGATATAGAAAAGAGATGGCTTAAGGCTTTTAAATATACTATTTATAAGCAATATGCTTAAAATTATAAGCCTTATGAGTAAGATGGTCCCTAAAGATAAATACTAGAGAAAATAATAATGAAAAGTAGATACAGAAAGATCCATAAGGGAAATATTATTCATGAGATATTTTAGCTGTGTTACATCTGTTAAAAGATTACATTGGGGTGCATTTCAAAAGAATTTACAAAATCAGTATTTTATTTTGATTTTATAGCTAGAAGGATGTTTATTGGTTATTTGATTGCATTTCAGATCCCTTAAAGGCACAGAATATTAGAAAAAGGAATAGAAATTAGGGGAATTTAATAAGTTATTTTCTCTTATTTCTTCTAAGTAGAATCAAGAAAATGGTGTTGGTGTGACCAGATGAGGATATTTTGACATCCTAACTGTATCATTTTATGTAATTTTAATGTTGATCTCAGAGTTATAATAGTTCAATAAATAACAAATAACAATAAATAACAAAGAAGAAAAAGGTCTTACTCATTTGGGAGCTTGTGTGGGTGGGATCGAAGAGGGGGGAAGAATATTAACAGAATGAAACAAACATCATTACCCTATATACATGTATGATTACACAAATGGTATGACTCTACTTCGTGTATGACCAGAGAAACAACAGATGTACTCCATCTGTGTACATTGAATCAAAAAAATTAAAAAAAAAATAAATAAAAAATAAAGAAAACAAAAACAAAACAGAATAAAAAACAACAACAAAAAAAAAGAATTCTAAATATCACCAACCAAGACAATTGTTACTTAACTACTACAAGAAATGAAGAACGAAATTAAGATACAAACAAATGTTAAAGTTTTTTCACTCTTCTTGCAAGTTTAAGGTTAGCAAAATCAAAGATTCTAAACACACGTCATTATAATTTTTTATAAATGTGCTCATGAATACATTTACAGCTTTAATTACAACATAGATAACACATAAACAGGTTGCCAAATAGATTCTTGAGTTCAGTAAATCCAAGAATTAAAATAAAGCTTAAAGCTGCTTCATAATAATTAATTTAGTTGAATTTAGATATTTTCACATTGTAATCTTCAAGTAAGAGGCTTTTAGATTTATTAAAATTACTTTTTCAATAATTATTAATTATACTTAGGAAATTTAATGATTAAGATTTTTGGTATTTTTAAAACTGTGTTAATGAAAGGAACCATTTATTTGAAAGTCTGTAGTTAATTCAGTGGATATCAGAAAGTTAGGACTAATGAACTGTGATATTTTGTGACATTTCATTAATAAGGTTTTTTCTCTGTCTTAAATAGTTTTTGTATACTTAGCAATTTTCTGCCAACTAATGATCAATTGGTGACTAATTTCCCTTTTTCTTGAGAAATATGAAATGACTTTGTCATAACCAGAAATAATCTTTTGGAAATTTTTAAACAACACCATATTATACATTATTAACTGGAGAAACAGGATGAAAATATCCCAGATAATTTATTCTAAATATTTGTGGAACAGTATTTGGTGGAATGACTCTAAAAATGAAGGGGCTTCCACATGACCAATCTTTAGTCAATGGTCTGTATCCCACCATGTTTAGGGCTTCCTTGACAAAGTTGTGGCTTTATATATATGTATATATAAAATATTTATATATATAAATGATTAAGTCATACTTCAGATCTTAGAGTTAATGGTTAAAATTTGAGGAATCTATACCTTAAATTTACTGGGAACCATTAATAGCTACTTAAAATTTCATGAAATTGCATACTATGATAATTGGTAGATGCTGAAATTTATTTCTTATTTAACTAGAGTAGAGCTATGGATTTTGAGGGCCCTTTTTTTTCAACTTGTTCCCATATGGACTAGCAGTCGATTTCAAAACACCTTCTACAATGTAAGCACTCAATAAATCATTAAAGCTGAATTGAAAAAGCATTTTAAAAAGTTTTCTTCACTTTTTTTTTTTTTAAGAAAACAAATATAGCAAAAGTTGTTGCTGAGAAAAGAGTGAAACACAAAGGTAATATGGAAACAAGGCTGGGGGTATAGCACAGTTGGTAGAGTGCAAGCACAAGGCCCTGGGTTCAATCCCTAGAACCACCACCAAAAAAAAAAAAAAAAAAATGTATATATATATATATATATATATGAAATTGGATTGTTCCTGTGAAATATTAAAGTTTTGCTACCATACCACACCACAGCAAAACTGAATTGGAGGAAGGTAAGTAGATGAATCAAACTGAATAAGATAGTGGGTGAGCTTCTGACTTCAAAGCTTAAATAAGTTGCCAGAAAACACCTGTCCAGGTCCCACAGATAGTGCAGAGCTGGATCTCTGATGCTGAAGTGGACCATTGTTTTGATTGGGTCAGTCCTTGTGTTGTATTAAAAGTTAAGTGTCTTGAAGATCAGTCTGTATGTAAGAGTTAAGTCGACAAGGATTGTTCAGTAAACATATTCAGATGGTGGAACAACATAATTAGAGGCAGAAAGGAGAAATAAAATGACATTTGCCTAGTACCTACCATGCGTACATTTCTGGTTAAGACTTTTTCGTCTTCACAGAATCTCCCTTACAAAGATAAGGCATTGAAACTTGGGCTTGAGATAAAATAAAATAACAAAAGTAAAATGCCTAGATCAACCCTTTTGCTATTTATAACCATTCAAAAATTTTAACAGATTCATAAGGCTGTTTCTTGAAGTGGAATCTGTTGTAATTTGCAAATTCTTTAAACCAATTCTTGCTAAATGCCAGTGATTTACACATATAAAGTGTGTCGTGCTCTCACGGATTGACTTTCTTAGAGGACAGTGACAGATTGTCAGAGTGGGAAGCTAACTTTTCTATTACATAACTCAACCTTTTGGGTTTTGGGAAGCAGAAAAGTCATATAACAGAAAAAAATACATGGCATTCCCAATCCTAGCATCAGCCAAGGTAGAATTATAAATTTGAATTTATTTCTGTGCTTTTATACTATTCAATGTTACTACTAAATTGGAAAGTTGTAAGCTACTTGAAATGGAGAACAATTTTCTATCTTATGGGTGTTAATTTTTTATACCACTATATATTCAGAGCAAATGTGTCATTTGATTATTACTGGTTGATTAAGTCATTAAGAAAATTTTAAAACTCTTTTTATAAAACAGATACAGTGCCAGAAAAAGGAAATAAAAAATGAATGATTCTTATTTTTGAGATTACATAATACTAGGAAAGGTAGGAGAGAAGTATTACTGGACCATATGCTAAATATGATGGTGGGAGGGGCCATGTGAGCTAAATTGAAAGGCCTGTTTATATTTTGGTTTTCTGAGTGCAAATTGTAAGCCTTGCACAATTAATTTTCATCAAGTGTCTCTCTCCTATATGTAAATTATAGCTAATACCTAATAAACTTCTTGTAAGGCTTAAATGAGAAAATGTACATGAGCACGTAGGCACACAGGACATAATGGTATTTTCAAACACTACAATAATGATGAGTTTTCTTAAGCATATGCAAACTACTATAATTATTGTGAAATGGATCAGAAAAGATACTCCTAAAATGGAGATATTAGAATAGCTTTGGAAATATGAACAGGAATTTATCAAATGAACTAAGAAATATACGAGCACAGTGAACAGTGAGGGCAAATATAAGATCACTTTATCAGAATTGAAAAGGTGAATCTGTACATTTGGGAGTGTGGCAGATTTGCTAGTGCTGTCCTGAATTGTGATATAAACTCAAAGATTCACTCATTCTGAAAAGAGGAAAGTGTGTGTGTGTGTGTGTGTGTGTGTGTGTGTACTCTCTGGTATGTAGCACTCACTTCTTAATTTTTTTCTTTTTGAGTTTCTCCAGGAAAATAAGAAGAATGTTCTCTAAAATCTAGTGGTTATATTCTTTCACAAATGCATTAGGACATAGAGTAAAGCCATTCCCAGGTAACTTAGCCGCTGCAAAAGACCCACTGCATGCACATTGAAAGATTGAACTTTGTTAAATACCAACAGTACATGGGCATCTTGAGTAACAAGTTAGGAAAAGCACTTACAAGAGCTGGAGAAATCTGATTAATACAACATTCTTACCAAATGTGGAATGTTTGATAATGTACAGATAGTCAAGGTAAATTTTTTACTATTACTGATCCATCAGCCTTGATCCAGAACAGTGAACATTCAGAGGCATGCGGGCAAGGATGTGAGTAGGAATCAGAAGCAACAGAATAACTCTACAAGAAAAAACCTGGGCTCCTATATGATAGGAGCAGTCATATCACATTATGGGGAAAGTACACTCTTCCTGTTCTACCAAGTGACAAAATGGACTGAGGTCTTAAATTACTTGCCAGAGTTTCCACTAGCAAACTCTAGAGGGTATGTTCTTAACCAGTCCTTTGTTAGGATGAGATCAGTTTGGAATATACTGTGTTTGATATCCAGATAAAGGTATCTAGATACAGATGCAGATACAGGTGAAATACAGATACATTGACATATAGAGAGTGGAAAATCTGGATCTGGGGGTCAAATAAAGAAATATTAGCTGCATATAGATATGGATGTGTGTGGATAAGAGGATGAGCTCATTCAAAAAGTATCTAGAACACACCCTTGACCAAGATAAGACACAGCAGAGAAGAAACAGTGTCATTATAATACAGATAGTACCTGTTATTGGAAATGAATAGCTCAGGGAGATTATCTAATACTGAAGCACTGAAATTCAATGGTAAGATTATTGGAAGGGAAAATAGTGAAGAGTTAAATGAGACAGAGAGATAGAAGGAAAGCCAGGAAAACAAGCTTCAGAAATCAAGTCAGAAGAGAATTTGAGAAGATAAGGATGGTTGACTGTGTTCAATATAGCCCAAAGCAATGAGAGCTGAAAAGAGACCACTGAAATTTAATAATTAACTGTCATCAATAACCTTTAGTAAACTGGAAAAGATGGAAGTCAGATTATAGTGGGTTGAAGAACACAAAGTTTTACTAAATAAAAACAGACTTTATTCTGCTGACTGGCACTACAGTACCACTCACACTCACCTCCATTGCTTATTTCAGTATTAAGACAAAAATTCAAGGCAGATGGATAATGTCCCTACAGGGGTATTAGCAACTACCACTTATAGATTCTAAGACTTAGGAAAGAGCCAGTGAAAAGATTTGGAATATATATCAAGGTCCTTCATAGGTCTTATTCTCCCATCTCATTCCATCTAAATATCCCAATCATGTCAATGAAGAGTGCTTTACTGAGGGAAGGGAGGGAGTGGGCAACTCTGATTTTAAATCTAGATTGGTGACTTCAAAACTTGGTGACTTTGGGCATTTTTCTTAAGCTCTTTAAGTCTTAGACTTCTGACCTATGAAATGGAAGTACTGATAGTGCTTATTTCATAAGTTGTTCAGATGATCAAATAGATTATTTCAGGCAATGTATTTATCATTGTGTCTCACATCATTAAGTGCTTAATAAATGGTAACTGCTATAATTATTATTTATTATTATTATCATCTGTACTTTAATTCCTAGTGATTATGCACAGTGACATGTCCTGGGGGAAACTGACTTTCTTTATGGATATAATTCAGCTGTAAATACAGACCATTGTTGTAGTCCAGTGTACCCCCCACCACACACACACACACACACACACACACACACACACACACAGCATTAATGGAAAAGGCATAGAGTAAGATAAAGTCTTGAGTCTGGTATTATCACTTTCTGTCTGTTTCATCCTTGGAAAAGGTCTTATCTATCTGCTCTGATTAGTAATTTACTCACCTGCATAATCAGAAAATAATACTTAAGAAATAAGACCATTGAACAAAATAGGACAAGGTAACATTCATTTAAGGGGTTTTAAACAAACACTTATTAAGTTCAATACAAGGGCATACATCTATTTATTCATCCTCAGAGTTGAACAGAAAAATTATGTCTTATGTAAATTCTTCTTCCTTTTCCCTTCTCTGTGTTTGTGTTTATGTGCTCGATTTTTTCCCCTACAATGTCTCCAGGTAGACCCAAGGGTTAGTATCAGCAGAGAACCAGTTCGTCTTAGGTAAAAAGAAGCACAAACATGGAAATCATTTTCAAGGGGTTTTTTCTGTTGTGTGGTTAAAGGTAACAGCTCCGGGTAGGCAAGGCTTGTGCTCACTCACCAGGTCTGCACTGCCACTGGAGTGCCATGGAATCAGGTGGAATTCAACATGTTGCTACATTTTGCTTTTATTCTCTTTAACTAAGGACCAGTTCAGCTCCTCCTTTGATAGTTTCATCTACCTAGTGGAGCAATTGCTCTGTACACAGTGTGGCTAGGTTTCCCTCCATGTTCCCTATTTTATCACTCTGATATCTACTAGATTTCCACTTTTAAATAAAATGGTTAATAATTTCTCTGGTGTATTTGAGATTTTTAAAAGTATTTTTTTTCTATCTAGTTTAATCTGTGTTTAATTTAATATATTAAATCTTAATTTAATATTTTATAATTTGAGCTAATATATTTAAAATGCATTACATCTTAATTTTATATGTTCAATCAAAGTTTAATAAAGTTTCCTTTTAACATCTTGATTAAAAGGACTATTGCACAGTAGTTATGCCTTCAATTAAACTCCAACCACTGTTGTCTCAGTGGGCTTCAGCTTTCCATCAAGGACTTGAAGCCTGAAGTCCAAAAAAGAGGAAGAAGTGCTGTAGAAAAATGCAAGAGCCTCACTATTGACATTTCCTTCTGACTTCATGACTTCTGTGTTAGGAAGCATAATGCTAGTTGCTGTAATAGGTGAATCCTCAAGTTTCAGTGGTTTAAGGCAGTGGAAATTATTCACAAAATCTAACAAAGAGGTATTCCTGGTCTTTGTGTGGTTCTCTTCCATGATTCAGGCATTCAGTCTCATTCCATTGTGTCCATCTGTTGTCTTCAATACTTGCAACAAGAGAGTCTACAGAATGAGAGAAAATCTTTACCACACACACCTCAGATAGAGCATTAATCTCCAGGATATATAAAGAACTCAAAAAATTTAACACCAAAATACAAATCAAATAACCCAACAAATAAAGGGGCAAAGGAACTGAACAGATATTTCATAGAAGAAATACGAATGATCAATAAATATATAAAAAAGTTCAACATCTCTAGCAATTAGAGAATGCGAATCAAAACTACCCTAGGATTTCATCTCACTCCTGTCAGAATGGCAATCACCAAGAAAATAAGGAACAACAAATGTTGGCAAGGATGTGGGGAAAAAGATACACTCATACACTGTTGGTGGGACTGCAAATTGGTGCAACCATTATGGAAAGCAGTATGGAGATTCCTCAGAAAACTTGACATGGAACCACCATTTGACCCAGCTATCCCATTCCATGATTTATACCCAAAAGACTTAAAATCAGCATACTCCAGTGATGCAGTTACAACAATGTTTATAGCAGCTCAATTTACAATAGCCAAACTATGGAACCAACTTAGATGCTCTTCAACAGATGAATGGATAAAGAAAATGTGGTATATATACACAATGGAATATTACTTAGCCTTAAAGAAGAGTGAAATTATGGCATTTGCTGGTAAATGGATGGAGCTGGAGAATAGCACGTTAAACGATATAAGCTTGTTCCAAAAACCCAAAGACCGAATGTTTTCTCTGATATGCAGATGCTAATTCATAATAACGCATGTGGGGGAGCTTGGGAAAAATACTTTGAAGCTTGGGAAAAGGTACTTTGGAATAGGTAGAGGAAAGTGAAATGATGGGAGGGGTCATGGGGATAGAAAGGATAGTAGAATGAATCTGACATTATCATCTATGTACATATATGATTACATGAGCAGTTTGAGTCTATAACATGTACAACCAGAAGAATAAGAAGTTATACTTCATTTATGGATGATGTGTCAGAACGCATTCTGCTGTCATGTACAACTAATTAGAACAAATAAATAAAAATTTTAAGAAAAGAACATCTAGAAGGTGAAAGAATTTTGATAATCATCTGAGATGGGTTTAGATTAGCAGGTCTGGAGGTGGCACATTTTATATCTATTTCTATTTAATTGGCCAGAAAACAGTCACATGAACCTACCGACTTTCAAGGAATGATTGACAATGTAGTCTATCTATGTGCAAAGATCAAAGACAAACAGGTTTATTTGTATTTAAGATGTAATTGTTTGATCTCAAATTACATAAAACATGAACTATTTTATTTCCGGAATCACTTCCTCACACCTGTCTTGAAATTCAAAGCCTCTGAGTAAATTAAGAAATACCTGGCTGAAACACCTTTTATTTGAGAGAGAAAGCTAGCACAATGCTTGGGGATTGTCACTGCTGTATGTCTGAGAACCATAGCTAACTCCCAATCAGTAGACCTTTGACTATCAAAATAAATAAACAAATAACAACAAACCATAACAGTTCACAAAAAATACCTTGAGGGAGACAGTCAAGCCTACACGTGTTTGAATAACTGTACCTTTGAAGAGCTCCAAAAGAAGCATCATCAGGTTTTCAACAACTTAATACCAAGCCATGTATCACCAATGATTAGAAACAGGAAAAACAGATATAAGGGAGGATATAAGGAATTATAACAGAGAGCCACAGATTTTCATTTTAACTATAGCATGAAATTGAAATTTGTACACAAAATTTAAGTGATTCGTGGCTCATACGATATGAATGACAAACACATGAAAGTTCTCATTATTATTAGGCACTAGGGAAATGAAAATGGAAACTATAATGAGATACTACTGATCACCTCTAAGAGTGACTAAAATTAAAAAGTCAGACCCTATTAAGTGCTGGTGAGGAAGTGAACAAAATAGATCTTTCATCCAATGCACATGGATGTAAAAATGACACAACTTCAGAAAAAAAATATTTGGCAATTTCTTAAAATGTTAATTGTAAACTTACCATATGATACATCTATTTTATGCTAAAATATTTCCCCGAGAGAAATAAAAGCATGTGTCCACATGATGACTTGTGCAAGCATATTTATTTTAATAGTAAAAAATTGGAAACAACTCAAATGTCCATCAACAGTTTCTAACAGCTGTGGTATATCATGCAATAGAATACTCCTTAGGAGCAAAGTGGGCTAAATATCAATACATGGTACAACATAGATGAATCTCAATATAATTATGCCAAATGAAAGAAGCTAGATAAAAAGTAGTGCAGTGATGTATGATTCCACTTACATAGAATTTTTTAAAATGTAAAGTAATCTACAGTGACAGAAAATGGTCATTTGTTGTCTGGGAATGGGATATTAAGTTTGGAGGGAAGGATACAAAGGGGTCTAGAATATTTTGGGGAGAATTATTGATATTTTTATTATTTTAATTGTGATAATGATATAGATACATAGGTTAACATTAAATTGTATACTTTAAGTAGGAAATTTATGGTGTTTCAATAATAATGTTTTTATAAAAACAATCTATAATCATAAGAATTCAGTATTATCTCTGTCAAAGATGCACAACCAGAATCTAAACCTAAATTGGAGGATTACTACAAAACAACTGATCTATGGTTTTCAAAAGTTTTAAGGTCCTGAAAATGTAAAACAAGAATGAAAACATGTTGCAGACTAAAGGAAACTAGGAGACATGAAAAAATGAAGCATGATTCTGAACTGCTTTTGTTTCTTTTTCTTTTTATCTTTTTTTTTTTTGCTTCATAAGATATTGGGAAAATTGGAAAAACTTATTTGACCAGGGTCTTAATACTAAATGGTAATGATGAATAAATGTTAATTTTCTGTAGTTGATGGTTATATTGTGAGTATGTAGGAGTTATAGTTTATAGGAAATACACAGTAATATTTGTAGGAAATACACATTATATGATGTGGTATCAGGTTGGCAACTTTCAAATGATAAAAATGGCTATGTTTGTATGGGTCTTAGACATGTTTGTGTGAGTTTGTAATCACCTAAAATATTTTAAACAAAAACAAGCTCTGAATAAGAAAATTAAACTTTTAAATAAAAAATGGGCAAAAAATTTGAACATACAGTTCACCATAAAATTATACAGAGGTGGCAAATAAATATATGAAAAGATGTTCACCATCATTAGTCAATAGAGAAATGCATGTCAAATCCACATGGAAATGTCACCACGCATGCACTAAAATGGAAAAAAGATAAAAAATAAAAAGTGTTGAAAGAGAAAGTGCAGAAATTGGAACCCTCAGTGTTTTGAAAATGATACAGTATAGCATTTTAGAAAACAATTTGCAAAATCTTATAAGTTAAATATATATGATCTAGCCATTTCATTCTACATCTTTACTCAGGAGGAAGGAAAACATATGCACATACAAAGTCTTGTACACAAATGTCTCTAGCGGGTTTATTTTCAGCATAAAAATGGAAACAATACACATGTTTATCAATAGGTGATTGGATAAAGAAATCAGGATATATTCACTCAATGGAATACTGTCCTTGAAAGAAAATGAATCAACCCCTGATACATCTCACAACGTGGATAAGTCTCTACTAGGTATTCTGAGTGAAAGAAATTAAATGTACAAAAAGAGTACACACTCTACAATTTTTTATATATAAAATTCTAGAAAATGAAAAAAATTTATAGTGATAGAAAGCAAATCACTCAACCTGGGAATGGGTGAAGGAGAGGGCCAGAGTGAAGGATTAAAATGGGAAATCTTTACTACAGTGATGCAGCCACATCAATGTTCATAGCTGCTCAATTCACAATAGCTAGATTGTGGAACCAACCTAGATGCCCTTCAATAGATGAATGGATAAAGAAACTGTGGTATATATACACAATGGAATATTACTCAGCCATAAAGAAGAATAAAATTATGGCATTTGTAGGTAAATGGATGATGTTGGAGACTGTTATGCTAAGTGAGATCAGCCAATCCCAAAAATCCAAAGGCTGAATGGTCTCTCTGATAAATGAATGATGATGCATAATGTGGGGGGGAAGGGCTTCAAGAATGGAGGAAGGATAGATAGCATAGAGGGAAGGGAGGGGTGGGGGCGGGGTGGGGGGGTAATAATAACAGAATGTGTGACAGATACCATTGCCCTGTGTACATGTATGAATGCACAGATGGTGTGACTCTACTTTGTGTACAACCAGTGAAACAATAGCTGTACTCCATTTGTGTTCAATGAATCAAAATTAAATAAATAAAAAAAATTAAAAAAAATAAAATGGGAAATCTTGCACATTGTGCAAGAATGTAGATTAGTACAACCACTGTGGGAGACAGTATCAAGATTCCTAAAAAACCTAAAGACAGAACTACCATATGATTCATCAATCCCATGACTAGGTTCATATTCAAGAGAATTGAAATGAGTGTATCAAAGAGACTCACGTGTTTCCTGCAACACTATTCAAAATAGTCATGATATGGAATCAATCAAGGTGCTACTCAATGGATGAAAGGAGATAGAAAATATGGTGAAAAACACACATAGACGTGTACAGTGAAATATTATTCATCCATAAAAAGAAAGAAATTCTGTGAGTTGTGGCAACATGGACTGAATTGAAAGATACCATGTTAAGTGAAATAAAAGAAGCACAGAAATACAAACACCACAGGATCCCACTCATATGGATTCTACAAAAGCTGATCTCATAGAAGAGAACAGCGACTGCTAGAGGCTAAGGAGGTTAAGTGGAGGAGAGATAAAGAAAGGTTCTTAGATAACAAGAAGCAAGTACAATTAAATAAGAGAAATTATAGTGTTACATAGCACAGTGGGACAACTATAGTCTGTGATAATTTATTGCATATTTTCAAATCACTATAAAAGAAGAATCCAAAATTTCCCAATACATAGAAATGGTATTTACCTTGACTGGATCATTATACATATATAGCAGTGATATATATGTATAAATATATATATATATATATACATATATATCAGTGTAATCCATAAATATGTCCAAATATTGAGTATGAATTAAAAAAAATTTTAAAAAGCACCACGGAACCTTTGGGGCATGAAGGATATGTCCACTCTGTGTTGAGAGTTTCACTGGTGTTTATATAAATAATCACATCAAATTTAGCATCTGAAATACATATATATCATTCATTATATGTAAATCAAACCTCAAAAACTGTTAAAAGCAACAAAGAAAGAAAAGGCTTCTCTGAGTTCTTAATAATTATAAATAGCAAAGAGTGCAAATCTTTGTCCTGTGAGTGCCTGGATGACACCAGCTCCATGTGGCCAGGAAGGTTTACATATCTGCCTAATAGATAGCATGCTGGAGATTACACTTAACGTGTGTGTGTGTGTGTGTGTGTGTGTGTGTGTGTGTGTGTGAAATCTGAAGAACCTAACAGAATGTTTGGGAATGGGCCAAGAAAATTCCCTTGAGCAAAGACAAGGCACGACTCTGAAATTTTTTTCAATCTGTTTCACCTTCTAAATGAATGATTATTAATGGTTTTTGATTTCCTGGTGCAGAAACATTTCCCAGAGAAGCAGAAGTCTGAGGATGCCAGAAAAGTGCCAGATAAACTCCATTTTCCCAAAGGAAATGTCAGAGACATAGTACAACAAGATGCTGTCTCCACCAGCATTAGGATTTATGTGGGGTGAGTCAACTCATGGACTTGCTATTCTGCTTCATCAGGAGGGAAAGGAATACCAACTCCAGCCTGTATTTCCTAAATGATAGAAAGCTAAGGCAAAGGGGAGAATGCAATGCTCTTCCCTCTCTTTCCTTTGTCTTATGGCTTTCCCTCAAGGACCGATTACTCAAGGTAAGTTGCTAGAAAGAAATCATGTATTAGAAGCAGGGGAAGACAGAGGGTAAGAGAGGATAATAGGAAGGGTGAATGCTATCAAAATATGTTAAGTGCATGTATGAAAATGTCACAAAGAAACTTTGTATTTTGTACAATTAATTTGTGCTAAAAATTAAAAAAAAAATCATCAATATCAAAAAGAAACTCAATGAAGCAGTCCCCAGATAGTCTTAGGGAAGGCCTGTGATGTATTGCTACAGTAATTTTTAAGGGATTTATCAAAATATTTCTAGTTCTCTCTCTTTCAGAACATGTGTAGAACTATATTTCCTGAAATTGGTGTGCAATCTCCTTTTCTCCATCCCAGTCCTATGAGACCATGTGACTGCTTCTGGCCAATGATTGTCAGTAAGCCATACCTGAGCTAGAGCATTTAAATTGCTCCTTTAAGACCTCTTTTCCCCTTGGGCTCAGAAAATGGCAATGCTGGCAAGGGAAGTTTCTCATTCAGCCTGAATCCCATATTGAGTAAATGAGCAAGACACCTTTGCCTATTATCAGTGGTCATGTAGACTGAACAAAAAAGTTTTTTATTGTTTGAAGACTCTGAAGTGTTAGAGTTGTTTGTTGCTACACACAATCATAGCCTATCCTGCTTCATTTTTTTTTTTAAATAACTTAGATTTGGGAGTTACAAATACTGATTTTCTTCCTTTAAGGTCATTTGTTACAAAACATGGACTGAATTAGAAATAATGGTTGATAGAAGCAAATTAACCCAGAGCCCACAGTCAGTGTACACAATTTCCCAATGCATTAATTAGTCTGAAAAATAGGAAACTCTTTCATTAATAACGATTATGGTTAACAATTATCCTATTACAGGATTAGCATTCAGTTTTGCATTGTCATGTATAGAAGCCACAGATCACATTTTGTTTTAGACCTAAGATTTGGTCAAGAAACAACATAATAATGATGGGGGCTTGCTGAGTATTAGACATGCAAAATTACATTGAGTCCAAAGATCTATGTATGTAGAATTACCTGCGAATGAATTTAATACCAAGGAAGTACCCCCTGGAAAAGGTAAAGTGAAGGCTTGGCTATAAGAACTCAATCTTGAGGCTAAAGTAGCTGACTTGAAGAAGGAAGAAGACTACTGTGACAGACATCTGGGCAAATCTTGATATTTTTAAAAAAATTCAGCATTCATGGATTTGCCCATCCAAATGTAGTAGTAAATTCTAAGTACTCAAAATCTTCCGCACAGATAGCCTGAGTTTTTTTTTTCCCCTTATTGCTTACTGAGGCATGATGTTAAAAATGCTCCTTTCAATTATTTGATAGACTCAAGCTTTGAGCCAGAGAGAGCATCTGTTGGAAAACATGGCAATATTCTTCCTATTTATGGCTCTTTTCAGTCTAAACAACAATCTCGTTTCTGTTGCGAACACCATCCCTTGAAAGCACTGAAATAACATTGATGAGATTTTTGAAGAAAGGAAATGTGGAAATCACCCAATACCTCCTGTAAATGGGAAACACCTTCCCTTATCCACTAAATCCAGAGGCCCTCTATTCATAAATAGCTCTATGAGTTGGCCTCTACCAATGCTCTACCAAAGTAGAAGGCTGAGACACTCAGCCAGAAATGAAATTAAAGAGCACACACAAGTCACTCCATTTTAAGAGCTTTTTAATACCAAAGAAGTTATTGACTGAACCAAAGCCACTAAGTGTTCCACCTCAGAAAGATTAATAACTGACAACGAAAGTGATGTTCCAGAAATTAGACTGGACATGTATGATAAGGACAGAAAACTAACAGAAGACCGACCATTCATGTTTCTAATCCTCTTACTGCTACACAGCTTCCTGCATCCAATAATGTGGAGAAAAAAGTCAGAAAAAATATTTTGGCTTTCTCATGGCCTGATGGAATTTCCATGTCAATGAAGTTGGTTTTTTCATCAACTATAATTTAAGAAATCAAAATGAATAGGACAGAAAGAGGCAAAAATAAAATATTTGCCTATTATCTCAAATTAACAAATCATAGATATGCTCTTGGATATTCAGCAACTTCTGGAAAAAATGCATAGCTTCTGTGAATAGTGTGACACATCTGGACAGCAGGGCATGGTAACCTCAGGTGTAATTGCTCTGTGTGTTTGCCAGGAGGAAAAGTCTGTACATTACTTGGCACAGGGCAGCAGAGGAAGAGCTCTGAAATTTTGCAGGGATGTTAAGGGACTCCATGTCCTGTGAGGAAGAGACCAGGAAACAAGGGGGCCACAAAGTATGTTCCAACATGAAAGGTCAAGGAGAAAAGTGATTGAACCTAAATGGATGATGTCTTCTGTTTCTATCTGGACAGACCCCAGGTCAGAAATGGATCCACCTGGGCATGATGGTGCATGCCTGTAATCCCAGCAGCTCAGGAGGCTGAGGCAAGAGGATCTTGAGTTCAAAGCCAGCCTCAGCCAAAGTGAGGCCCTAAGTGACTCAGTGTCTAGAAGACTGTCTCTAAATAAAATACAAAATAGGGCTGGGATATGGCTCAGTAGTCCAGTGCCCCTGAGTTCAATTCCTGGTCCCTGCCCTCCACTTCAAAAAAGAAACGGATCCAGGCTGCAGTAAGCCATCTTTGTGTTCTAACTGGTTTACTGCTTTCACTTTCCTGCTCTATGTACCTTGCCAGCCTCTATACTCTAAACTCATAATACAGTCTACACTCAGCAAAGTAATCTTCCAAAAGTAGATATTGGATCATATTACTGCCCTATTGAAAATCCTGCAGGGACTTCCTACTAATAATAAAATGGAACTCACCTTCAGTGTAGAATCCCCTAATTGAGTTGACCCCTGGGTAATCATCCTTCCTCATTTCTCATTACTTTCCTTTCTTTATTATGTTCTCATCTCAACTTTCTTTCTGATCTTGCAACCCAACACACTGGTTCCTTTCTTGTCATTTGTGCTCACTATTGACTCTAGTGGCTGAGCTCTCTCCAAATATTCATGTGTTTACTTCACTTTTCTCCTTAGTACGTTCCAGCTCAAATCTCACCTCTTCAGAGGGCGCTTTCTACAGATTATTTGCCTCCCGGTCATTCTGTCTTTTGATTTTCAGTGTTATAATTACCACTATGTTTAATGCTTAATTCTTTTGCCTGTTTTAATTTGCCCTCATTCTGGCTCTAAAATGAAAGTTCTCTGATAGAAAAAACCGAATTGCCTCCTACCATTACCCAGCTCATAGAAAAGTGTCTCTCACATTGCAGATACACATTATTTTTTTTTAATTAATCCAAACATCTTTTGTTCAAGTTGTGTTCAGGGAAAACTACTAAAATCTAGATCAGCATAAAATGAAGTTGGGAAATTAATGAAACAGCAAACTAAGGAAATAGAACATTTCATTAGGGAAAAGTAATTGTCTTTCTTGTTTCGGCTTGGTTACATGTGAGGTTTCCTGTCTCATATTTTCCCCATTTAAGAAGAATATTAAGTACATATAAAATAAAGCAAACAGATTATACTTTTTAAAACTGCTTTTATAGTGAAAGACAAGCAAATGCAAAAAATGCATATTCTTATACCAGGCACAATTGTAATTCATACATCATAACTCACATTTGTAAAGCAATTGAACTTGTGTTTTTCTAAAGAGGACTTGTTAGTCTAATTAGATATGCCACTTTCTCATGTAAACATTTAATGTGGTATGAGATGCTGGTGGTGGGAGCAGAGAACCAAAGTATGGGAACTAGTGAGGCCACAGTTGGAGTCTCATTGAATTTCACCTGGAGCAAAATCTTTTTGTCTTGGCCATAGGCACAGCCCTTGAATATTGGACACCTATGTGCAAAGGATATCTCTCTTTTCACAGAGCAGGGATCATATGAAGATGGGAAAATAAGTCACTGGAAACTCAGCACGCTGGCACAAATATGATGATCAGTTGCTATCAGAACTCGTGTTGAGTTTGCAAAGATAAACAGACCTTATTTTGCATGGTAGGTATAGACATCTTAGAAGAATGTACACATTTGTACATAAAACTGCCTTTAAAAATATTAAAGGAAACAATTCCTAATGAGAAACTTTCAGGAATTATTTTCCCAAAAGATTAGATAGATATTTCATAAAATGCATAGGGAGGAAATATTTGAAATATTCCCTGACTGGGTCAGTATTATTAAAAAATAAGATGTGACCAATCATAATGGAATTAGTGTCTGTAGCTATACAGAAGTGAGAGTGGGAGAGCCTTAAAATATGATCTTTTAGAATCATTTCATGACTATGTTCTATTACTGACTTACAGACATTTGTGAAAGTGTACTTTGACATGAATATAAATTGCCCTTCTATGCTTTAAAATTTATTTCTACTTAGACCACAGTTGAGAGCTCCTCTGTCCCATGCAATTTTTGACCCACATTTTACCTCTCCTCTCTTCATAGGTCAACAGTGCTAACTTCAGCCAGAGCCTATATGGCCCCTTTCTGAACCATGTTGAGGGTTTAGAGCTCTGAATTTCCAGCCTAAGTTTTACTGAACTCATGTTGAAGGCCTACATGGGCCTTTCCCCTTAATATAGACTACTGCTGGTGAATGTATCATTAGATGTGGGTCATGAGAATAAAACATGGAAATGTTGGCTCGAATGTACTAAAGACAAGGGGCCTTTAGAGTATATCAGAGAGCTGGAGGGGGAAGTCAAGATCTGTCAAAGTGGGCCTGAGTCCTGTGGTTGGGCAGCACTCTGCTCTCTCATGTTTCTATGAGGAGTTAAACTTCCAAGACTTACTGAAGTTTTACTTGTCAAGGTGGAATGTTGGAGCATGCTTTATGTCATAGTTTGGTAGCACGTCACGTATTTCTTAAATCTTTAGACGTATAATATGTGGGTCTCAATTTGTATTCTTGCCTTGGGCCTTGCAAATATTATAGGGAGGATTGTTAGAGTGTCTACTATATTCAAAACTATTAGAAACTGAGTTTGGAATGTGTTAGGAGATCTGCCATTAGGAAGCTGTGTATTTCCCTCCCTGCTCCCAGTCTGGAACTCTGTGCTCTGGTGTTTCAAGGCAGGAGCAGCCCCAGAGTTCTTGCTGTGGTGGTGCATGTGGAAAGAGCATGGGGATTTTTGAGAGACAGTTGCTTAGGCTCACAAAGAGATCAAGAATGTTGGGGCAGTTATATTATTTAAAAAAAAATTTCTGTTCCTCCTTGGTATAAAGATTGGTTATACTACTGTACCCCATTGAAATTGGACTTGGTTGTGTGATTTCTTTTATTCAATGAAACATGAATTAACTGATGTAGGTGCTTTCCCATGGGAACTTTAAGATCCACTATATGGCTCCACTATCTCTCTTTTCCTTCTATTATGTGATTGTCCAAGTCCTTGATGGGAGTCACTCTATCAGAGTGTGTCCTGGAATTCAATAAACATTGAGAACAGTTACTGATCTTCAATGCCAGAGCAAGAAATAATCTTAATTATTATAATCTACTGTGATAACATAGTCAGTCAAGAGAGACTAGTACAGGAAAAACACACTCCGTAAACTTCTTGACCAGAGATCACAAAGATCTGTCAGTAGCAGATGCCAGTACAGCGATGAGTACCAGGACGACATATCAACAAGCATGGAGAGCAGCAAGATGGAGGATGTGGAGCAGCACATGGAAAGACACCACTGACCTGATGCCAGAACTCATCAAGCATCAGAGGTGAGGAAATGCAAAGGGAAGTGGTGTGAATACTTTCATTAATTGAGTCAAAATCCTGAACTGAATTCCTTTGAAAAGCATAAGTGAGGATTACTTTGAATTGATAAGAAATTTGCCAGTAGCAGAATAAAAAGTATAGAACTATGTCAATTTAAAAACTTTTCAAATAAAATGTTTCATGTTTTGTGAATTCAAGTTTGAAACTGAAAATTTGAAACCACTGTAATATTATACTAGTAGCTAACATTTCTGAGCACTTAGTAGTCACCACAACTTAATGAAAAAGGTTCTAATATCATCTCAGCTTTTCCGAGGAGTAAAGCTAATGAGGCACATTGTTAGGGTCACTGCTCAAGTCTCAGAACCTATATTCATAAGCACAACAGCACTATGCCTCATAACTGGACTTGATTTCTATTTCTTGACCTACCAAACCCTGACCACAGGTGATTTGGGGTGAGGAGACTTGTCATGTACTGTTTCCACTATCCCATTGACTGAAATTTTCATGTGGGAATGCAAGACAGCAGTAGAACATAATATTCACTTCTTACTCTGGAATATTGCTTTAATCTTGTCTTATTTAATAATAATGCACACTTATGAAGTAGGCAAGGTAGAGATTATTATTCTATTACTCGCATCGTATAAATTAGAAAAGGACTTAAGCAACCTGCTCAGAATTGTGCTATTTGTGTTAGTAGTGGGAAAGTAGGAATTCAAAACGTGTTCCTAAGGATCAAGAAATGCCTCAAGCTTCTGGTGACCTGAGGTAGGGGTAGTATAATCTCTATTTTAGGGCTGTCAAGACTATAATACTCACCAAGTTAAGAGAGATTCTATAATTTTTAATTTAAATCACAGTTAAAACCTTACTAAAATGTGTGGACAGCTCTGTAATGAATTTATTAACTTACGGAATTTGTAGAATATGGAATATAGCTTGGCAGTAAGGAGGTGTATACTGAACTGGACCACCGTCAATATGCTGGGGAATTTGCTTCCTCACTCTCCAGACTTCAGCTTGTTTATTTCTGAAAGTGTCCTCTGCAACTCCACCTGGACATCCTGTCAGCACTTAAAATCAACTTGACTAATCTTTACTCCATGATTTATTTGTTCTGTCTTCTGCCTTTGTAGGCTGTGTAATAGTAGCAGAATTCTCCCAGTCATGCACTGTAAGTGCCTTGGGGTTATCTTTGGGAATTGCCTCACAATGTTTAGGCACTAGCCTATAGATTCTATATATTCCATTAAAAAAATCCATTGCTTTCTTTTAAATCCTATTGATATGAGGTTAGTTCATACCTACATTATTCATTTTCTGAATCATTGAAATAATCTCTTAGCTGTTCTCAATGTCTATATACCTCTTCACTCTACAAAAGTATATTTTAGATATACTTTATTTCCTAATAAAACTGTAATTCTACCTTTTCCTTTTTCCAACCTAATTGGATTCCCATTATCTATGAAATTACATGCCAATTTTTGTTTCCAAATTTGAATTAAAAAATGAGAACCATGTTTCTTTAATGTAAATTTAAAGTTCCTTTTTATTTACTCTAAGTATTCTATGGCATGTACATTAGGTTCCGGAAAAGTGAACTACATTTTCTGGAAGATTCCCTGTACTTTCTCACTTCTATTCCTTTTGTTCTTGCTATTTTTTTTTCTCTATATTTGGAACTACTTTTGTCTCATCTACCCTAAAGGACTACATTTTCATGAAGGCATCCTCTCAGGAAGATTAACTATTATCTTCATGCAATCATGAAAGATTTCTCTGTTCATAAATCATCATTGATATAATCAAAACTGATATTATCTTTGATAATCATGATTGATGCATTAAAAGATTTAATTTTAGAAAAAGCATGTGATATTTAGTCATAAATAGAGACAGAATGTCTTCTAACTTTACTCCATTCCCTAGGCCTAAGGCTGGTGAAGTGTTGGTAAATCCTAGAGGAGACCTACCCAGGATTTATTCTACAGAATGTGTTATACTTAGGTTGTGTTGGAAATATGTTTGAGAACTATTTATCAGGATGAATTAAAATATAGTAACCTCAAATTGTGGTATATTTTCTAATTGTTCTGGTGATTCTTGAAAACATAATGCCACCCATTGCCAATAAAAACATAGTAAAAGACCTGAACTGGTGAGAAATAAAATTGTGTTATTTAATATTTTAAGAATATATATTCTGCATTAGTAATAAAAGATAATATCAATTTTGGATATAGTCATATAAAGAGGACCATTAAGAATTACAGAAATCTTTTATTCTTGTTGTTTTCCTATGACTCTCATGAGTCATAACTGTATTTTACTATTCTCAAATCATTTGTAGAGGCCTATAGACATTTCCAGACTGGATCCCTGCCCAACATAGCAGCAAGATCAAGGGCTTATTTTCTAGCAAATTCCAATCCAGATCTTTCTATCACAAGTTTACTGATTTATGAAAGTTTCAACTATAAAACAATCTGTCATCTGGTCTTTGCACATTGACACTGGGGGACACATAAACTGTATGAAAAGAAAAATTAATTAGGATAGACCTATGAGGGACATTCAAAATACACTTTGAATTGATATGCTTACAGGGTGCACTGTAACTATGCAAAACTAATTGTTTAAGAAATAACCTATTTCTTAGGTCACATTAGTTTAAAGGTCACAACATTTAATGAAAACCTTGTCAAATTGATCAATGTTTAAAATGTACTTATATTACAGCTGAAATTAAAAAAGAGTATTATGGTTTCAGGTCAATCAAGTTATGGGATATACTGAGAAGGAAGGTAAAACTGATTAAATAAGAAAGAGATGAAGGGCATACAATTTGATCCCCTATAGGAAAAATGATAAAACTTAATGATTGTTTACAGAGGACACAAAAGATCCTAGAAAGTTAGCAACAATTCAAAGTCATGGTGCTGAAGTCCAACCTGGGAAGTGGTGCCCTGGACATGAGGTACTGTTCAGTCACTCCTGTGAACTACATGCTAATTAATGCTGGCTTGTTTAGAATTCTTTAAATCTTTCAGTTTCTTCAAGAAACCCATGGAACATTCTTAAACCAAAAAATGTGCCACGAAGACAAAAAATGTGAGAAACACTACCATAAACACTAAAATATTTCATAATCAGATTTAAAATTATTGTAGAAAAAGGACTCTTCAGACTTCAGTTGCTCTGTTTTGTAGAACTGTCTTTGTAAACTGTAAAATACAAGAGAAGTAATATAGAAAGGGTTATGGTTTAGGTATGAGGTGTCCCCCAAAAGCTCATGGGTGAGACAAAGAAAGTTTAGAGGTGAAAGTATTAGATTATGAGTTCATTTACCTAATCAGTGCATTAATCCACTGATATGGATTAATTGGGAGGTATAACTGTAGGCAAGTAGGGTGTGGCTGGAGGTGGATCACTAGGAGCATGCCTTTGAGGTAGGTATTTTGTTCCTGTTTTCCTATTGCTATGTCCTGTGCTGCTTTTCTTTGTCATGTTCTTCCATCTTGATATCTATGCCTGATCTTGGGATGAGAACAATAGAATCAACCATCTATGGACTGAGACCTCTGTGCCCCAAATATACATTTCTTCCTTGAAAAATGTTTTGTCGGGTCTTTTGGTCACTGTGGCAAAGAAACAGCCTAAAACAGAAATAAAATCTGTAGATAGGCTACTCTATTTGCTGTTCTCAACATTTAAAATATTTTCATTCATTAGAAGTGATGTTCTAAATATTTATAATTTCAAAGGCTTATTTTTAATAGAAATAAATGTTTAGAATCAAAATAATTAGAATTTAAATAATTTATTTTTAAAATAATTGGATGCTTCTTCATGAAAGCCAACTTAAAAGTGTTTTTGCTATGAGAGATTGAGAATCTTTGGAGATATTTGATGGATAAGATGTAAGAAATGGAAGGAGAACATATTTTTGCCAATTAGTATGATGCAAAAATAATAAATATGTTCGATTATATATGCAAGCCCTCATTAGAATAATTAAATTTGTTTCTAGGCCATGCCAATAAAGCCATAAAATACAAATTCAATACAACAAAATTTTGACTATAGAGATGTATAGACAGTTCAATGGATGCTCTCTGTAAAATTGAATACAATTTACTTACTATGCTTAATCAAACAACATAATTCAATAAAAATTATTTAAGTTAAAGGTAAATCATAGTCTCTTAAAATATAATTTTTAGTTAAAAGTTGAATACCAAAGATTTATATCCTCCAAGGCTTATTGCTATGGTTTGATATGGTTTGAGTGTATTCCCCAAAATTTTATGCATTGAAATTTAATCCATATTATGATGTATTAAGAGAGTGGAAACTTAATCTATGGTAGTTAGAGGTGGGACCTTCAGAAAGTGGTCAGTATTAGATAAGGTTATCAAGGTGGAGTCCTAATCAGTGAATGTTGGTGGCTTTGAGGAGAGAGAAACCAGAGGAATACACACACATGTAAGCATTATCTCTCCTGCCAGGTGATGCCTTGTGTCACTTTGGGCTATGTCAGCAGAAAGCATCACCAGATGTGTCCCCTCAATATTGGTTCATAACATTAAGCCAAAATA